>CM076975.1:13885861-14470861 GCA_039105355.1 Benthosema pterotum | reverse complement strand
AGTGAAGAGGTTGGGGGGCGTGGGATGCACATTCAGCATGAAAGCAGGGAGGATTTAACCCATTATACAGTATGACACCAGATTCTAGCTGCAGTGCTTTTGACACTAGATTCTACAGTAGTTTCGACACTAGATTCTAGTTATTGACACTAAATGATAGTTTCTGATGCTAGGAACTTTTTGACACTAGAATCTAGTTTCTGACCCTAGAATCGAGTTTTTGACACTATAGATTCTAGTTTTTCTGCTGTGTTCCTGTGTCAGGGATGTAACATATTTCAAGCCAAGGACCACCAGAATTACCATATTTGGCTGCAGATCCCCATCTGAAAACGGAAAAAGATGTTCTAGAGATGCAAAAATTTGAGCTAAAAATGTTTGCTTCCAGAATAACATATTCAGAGATTTGCAGTCAAAAATAGCAGAACAACAAGCTCATGTCGCGCACTCGGTTGAGCTTGTTGATCTGCTATTTTTCAACAGATAAAACACCAAAACGCGTTTAGGACACAAAGGGTTAAATGGCGGGTGTGATGGAGGTGTCAACATTTTTGGTGGATTGAGTGAGTCGCTACTGCTACAGCAGCTCCTCGGTGTATTCTGCGCTGGGACGTGTTCGTCGTCCTGATGACCTTGCTTTGTTTCCTGCGATTGGTGCCGTAAGCACAAGGCAACAACAACAACAACAACCTAAAAAAAAAGACTAGTGCTGAAGGCTTGGCTGCCTTTGTGCTGTTTGGTACGGTGTTTGGGGGGAGAGTTCCGACTATGATTATAGGATGAGTTTGGTTGACTCTGGCGTTGTTGGCAGCCGCTCTTTGATGATCCTAAATTCATAAAGAGGCTAAACGCCCCTCGCAGTCAGGCCCCTGGAGGATCAGCTGCTTCATCACAGACCCGGTTGGAAACTGGCCAAAAGGTGTGGATTAGATCAGTGCTTCTCAAAATGTTTTTCATGTCCACGGCGCACCCACACAGGTTGATACTGGCCTGTACACAACCCCCCATCTGAAAAGAGTTTGTGCCAGGGATTGGGTATCCCCATCGGGTTTGTGTCATTTAAAATTCAACCTTTTTCATACCAGGGCCAACTATTTATGCCGAATTTGAGCCACATACCACCACAATTAAGGACATTTTATCCCCACAGACCCCAGAACTAAAGATTTCTTTTGCTTTTGTCCACAATTCCAGGCTGGATTTCGGAAAAAAAAAGTCAAAGTCAAACACAGTCAAACATACAGATCAAAATGACCATTAATCTTCTACATTTAGTTGTGTAGACTTGGGCTAATTCAGAGGGTGAATATTTTAACTCTTGAGAGTGTAAACATGAAACCAAATGGACCCTTGTGGGTCCATTTGGTTTCATTCGTGTTTACGCACTCAAAGAGTTACATCTGGTTAACCAACTTTCCATCATTTAGCCTGGGGGCCACCTGGAACCCTCTCAAGAACCACTGGTAGTCCCCGGACCACCTGTTGAAAACCCCTGATTTAAAACATTTAAAATTCAACCAAAACCATTGTGTGAGCAGATGGTTGGACAGTTTTTCCTCTGTTTCGTGACATCAAGGATATTAGCCACGATCGGTCTTCTAGGGAGGAGACAAGACAGAAACGCATGGTACCTACTGATGTGAATCCCCGCTCTGTAATAACACGGTATGCCAAGTAAATTGGCTAATATCGCGCGTCTAAACGTAGTAGTTCCGTGCTCTCGATCTCCAGCCTTTTAAGTTGGGGCTTTCACTGGGCTGGGCGTATAGTCGATCTGGCAGGATGCTGCAGCCCCGTAAGCCTGTGTGTTAATCCAGCCCTGCCTGGAGTCATTGTCTCATTAAAGTGGAAATTGACTCTACTTATCCCGTGATGCTCTATGTGGGTCATGTTTGTGTTTACCGTCAGCCACGCATGCACGCCCGGTGAGTGTGTGTGTGTGTGTGTGTGTGTGTGTGTGTGTGTGTGTGTGTGTGTGTGTGTGTGTGTGTGTGTGTGTGTGTGTGTGTGTGTGTGTGTGTGTGTGTGTGTGTGTGTGCCTATCATGCATGTGTGCCTTCACGGGAAATCCGTTCTTTCGAAGGAGCATGGTGATTTCATGGAACTATACGCATGCTTAATCACATGAGCACTGTGGTGACTTGGGGCAAACCCTGATTTGGTGGCAAACATTGGCAAAAAATAGCTGATCTGTAAGCTTACAAGCTATTTTCAGCAAAGTCATGTGGGGCAAAAAAAAAAAACACATGGAAGGAGTTAAGTGCTAAGTGGATATCAACCTTAAATCAGGGGTTTTCAACAAGTGGTCCAGGCCCGGAGAAGATTCCAGGTTCCAAGGCTAAACGATGGAACAAGAGTTAAACAAAAAAAAAATCATCATCTAAATTATCCCAACTCTACACTACCAGAAAATGTAAAAGATTAATGGTCATTTTGATCTGTGTGTTTGCCTGTTTTGCTTTCTCCGAAATCCAGCCTGGAATTGTGGACAAAAGCAAAATAAATCTTTAGTTTTGGGGTCTGCTACAATGCCATCAAATGGTGGTCCGTGGCTCAAATACTGAATAGATAGTGGGGGTCCTGGAATGAAAAAGGTTGAAAACCACTGCCTTAGATCAATGTTTACATAGGACTGTACAGGCAAGACCACATAACTTTCACAAGCCTACCTGTCACCACACTTCTGAACAAAAAGTCTGACCAATTTGATCCTATCTCGGACTTTGCTCGCCCTTCAAGTGGATTTGACGTGTGAAAGTTGCTGGCCTTTTGTGGTCAATTATGCAGTTGAACCTGAGAATACGATGATGTTTCGTTTGAGCCTTATCTCGTGCAGAACAAGGCGCTGACACTGGTTCGCACCTTAAAAGTCAAATCTCATGTACCGTACATGGCTGCTGTGTTGAGGACCGACCACGGTGCTACCAGCTTCGTGCCATAACCCTGTGCAGTAGGGTTGGACCAGGGGCGGATTGGCACATATTTTCCCACCGGGACAATTTTGCCTTTGCCAGGCCACCCTGGGGGGGGGGGGGGGGGGGGGGGGGGGGCAGCTGGTTAACCAGATGTAACTCTTTGAGAGCGTAAAAATGAAACCATGGGGGGGGCAGCTGGTTAACCAGATGTAACTCTTTGAGAGCGTAAAAATGAAACCATTTGGTTTCATTTTTACACCCTCAAGAGTTATAATATTCATCATGTGAATTAGCCCAACTTAGTCTACACAACTAGAGAATGTAGAAGATTAATGGTCATTTTGATCTGTTTATGTTCCAGGCGAGCATCTAGCGCATTCTAGTGCATTTTGGAAGTGGCGCAGGCCACTAGTGCATTTTGGATCTTGTCCACGCCATTAGGTGGCGCAGGCCACCGGGAAAACTCCCTGTACTCCAGATGGCCAATCCGCCCCTGGGTTGGACCGATATGGACAGTCTTGGCTGATACGATGTTTAAAATAACAACCAAATGGGGTTTTAGCACTGTGTGTGTGTGTGTGTGTGTGTGTGTGTGTGTGTGTGTGTGTGTGTGTGTGTGTGTGTGTGTGTGTGTGTGTGTGTGTGTGTGTGTCTACAGGCGGGGCTACAGAGGGGATGAGACCCCAGCCAGCTGGGCTCCACCCACACCGCACACATCTTATGTTGGAGTGTCTTTCCTTTATTCTATTGTTTCTATTGTAGTCTTTGTCTCTTTTTTGTTTGTTTTTTTGTTTTTGTATTGGCTGATGTTGTCCGCGTCTTGTATACACTGTGGTGTTTTCACATAAAATAAAAATATAAAGTATAAAATAATAATAATAACAACAACTTAGCCGGCAAGTGATACTGATGTAGGTTCAGAATCTACAGCTTGCTATAGGCTACAGATAACCAACACACCAAAAACAGATTGGCTATACTCTCCTGCCATCGGTTAGTCAGTTTTACAGATATTGACCGACAATGGCAAAATATCGTCCGATGCCGATATGTAGGAGATAAATGGTACTTTCC
This sequence comes from Benthosema pterotum, assembly GCA_039105355.1. NCBI lineage: Eukaryota > Metazoa > Chordata > Actinopteri > Myctophiformes > Myctophidae > Benthosema > Benthosema pterotum. The sequence goes on along the minus strand of CM076975.1, from coordinate 14,466,872 downwards.
TGGCATAGCGATACTAATATCACTCCGTGTACATTATTACTTTCATCCCTCTCAGTGTTTCAAAGTCTCAGTGTTTGCACATACACAAAAATACACTTTTACCCACTTATTTTACAAAAAAGTTTAGGTTATCAAGCTGTCAAATTTTGGTCATAATAGGGATGAGTTTTTATCATTCTTGAATTCACCTGAATACATTTTCTGACAAGATGTTTTTTCTCCTGTTCATCAATCTGTCAATTAGGAAATGTTTTACTCAAGATGGAGACTTTCCTTGAGTAGGATATGTCATTGTGATATTTAAAATAGATCCTGGTTTGTATCACTCAAACCTGTTTGACAGTTTTCTTTCTTTCTTTCTCCCTCCCACAAAATGCTGCAGAAGAGAGAGAAAGGCCTTCAACAAAGGTCGTCTCCGCAAAGGGCAGCAGGGATTGGGAAATCCAAGCCTGATGCAAAAAGGGCTTACAGACAGTAGCCTTCATTACCGTCACGATGATGATGGTGATCGTGCATATGCTCTCGAAAAAGTTGACATTCTCCTACAGCACTTAAACCTCAGCATGACCTCGCAGCAGAACATAACAGTCATTATCACCAGCGCACAAAAGTGGCGTCGATGGAGAGGCGTCTAGCGCCGGCTAGGCTGGCAGGAAAATCGTCAGTTGTCAGCGTTCGCCTATATCGCGCTTGTGCCTCAGATGTGAACCTATACTTGGCAACCCAACGTGTGCGCAGAGGCTGGAGGCTATATGTAAAAAGTAATGGCGGGAGTTGGATCCCATGTGGTAAAAAACAGATGCCTGACGGGGCGCGTATTCACATCTTTTTTTTTCTTTCTCGCAAACGCATATAGAAAGAGTAGCACGCGGCACAACTTCACAAGCACACACCCGCCCCACCCCCATCCTTTTTTGTGCTGCGCCAGTGACTTGCCAGATTACAGCAAGCCAACTTTGGGAGCTTCTGAGACTGCGTTGAGCTGGTCTTTATCTCAGGGAAACAGACGCATACAATTGTATCCCAAGGGCTTTTTACGGGGTAAGGTATGTGGGTGCTTGTAGGAAGTATCTTATTTTTTAGATTTTTTTTCCCCGCATTTACAAGTTATCCTAATGCCTGGACCTTTGTATCCTCTACGGGCATGCTCTGTTTGTCTGTTCATTCACCGATATCCAGATTTTTTTGTTTGTTTGTTTCTCGTGACAGAAAGATGACAATTTTGATCTCGTGAAAACACAAGGTCATGGTGTATTCCCGTTTATATGCTTTTGCGATTCGTGAGCAATGTTTATAATCTTGTATAAACTCAGCAAAATCTTCCATGATTGTTATGTTGTTGTTGCATTACATCAAGATAAAAACAAGTGAAACATCATTTACTGATGCTTTCCATTGTCCATATGTAAGAAAAATACATAATTATAATGGCAGTTGTAAAGCACCGTTAACGCATTCTGAACTGAAAAATAACGATTTGAGCCACATTTTAACCACATTTTCCAAAATATCAGACCTACAAGCTCATAGCGTGCCACTCTGTGGCACGCTATGAGCTTGTAGGTCTGATATTTTTCAATAACTAAAACAATGCCAATGAAGGTAAGTAATGCTATGTACAAAAAGGGTTATCTCTCTCTCTCTCTCTCTCTCTCTCTCTCTCTCTCTCTCTCTCTCTGAAACACAGCCAAAATTCTCCACTGAAACACAACCACTTTGGGATAATTTGTGTTGATAGTTATGTCTCAAGAAAAACCCGAGCATCAACAGGAAGCATCTTTTTTTCCAGTGTGTCTCATTCTGGAGACATTCCCCACTTGCATTAGTGAAGCTCCACTTTAAGCCTTGAGCATGGAACAGGCTTATTCTTCCCCACTTCTTTATGGATTAGTTACTGCATATAGATTTTAATTGAATTTCATAGTCGTCACAGGAAAGAGACACAATTCCAAAACGCCACACAATCTCCTCCTCTGCTATATGCCACCACTGAAAGATGCTATTTGGTGGCATTATCTGTGGTGATTGCCTCACAATCTGCTGTAAACTGTATAGAGGAGGCTTTATGGCGAGTTACACGTCCGTGCTGTTGAGTCTTCGATTCCAGTGCGAGTAATATGCTTGAAGATAGCCGATCTACAGTGCTCGCGATGATGCATATCGGCAAGTCGTGTTGTGGGCTTGTGGATCTTCTTTTTTTTAGTTTCATCGGTGGCAAATATTATGCTTTACTCTGCCACCATTGGGTTATACCATTTTATAATGGTATAGTGTATTAATATGGAATAATGGTTAGCTGCCTCCAGTGTTTATCAATGCGAAACTCATATTTTAAAGGGCCAAGTTTACGGACGGAAGGGGTCATATTATATCAGTGCACAGGATATGGTTGAATTCATTCTGTGTTTACCTTTGAGTGACATGACTGCCTCCCTAAAAGCCAGGAAATACGCACTGTTTTGACCAAAAAAGCCATCTGGGACAAGGATTAGGAGGTACAGGTTGATTGAAATTAATCAATAAAATGGATGTCTATGGGCAGGATGTACGATCCTTTGCTACGGACAAAAACAGCTAGCAAGACGAGGCTAGCAATGCTAATGGTGAGTAGCGTTATGACCCAATTAAACAATAGGACTATTAAGGCATGTTTGCCGATGAGGACCAGCAATGGCAGTGTGTAGAACTATTGTTTTATATCAATTAATTAACGAAGATTCAAGTCAATGCCAGATTAAGGTTTACAATACATTCCAATGCGACTAGAATGCCTGGACATGGTATGTCTGCTTATCGACCATGTTCTTTTGGGTGTGCCACACTCCGACTATACCAAAACAGTGGTAAAAACAGAGCGACGTCGCACCGTGACATCATGCCTGTAGTTTTTTCGGCGGTCACCTCTATGCTGAAAAACTGGGCTATCGATAGGCTTAAGGCTTCATCTTATCTTTTGGGATAAATGCAGACGATGGCTTCATTGTGCGTCTCTCTCACCTTGAGGAGTTTTATATTGTGCTCAGCCGTTTATCAGTGGAATACCCGAGGGTTGCAAACTCTTTCCTGTTTTTTTATGTCCTATATTTCTCCGGTATATAATCGCAGGCTCCCACTTGGCCATCACATGCGTCCTGTAGAGACTGTGTTATTGTTATTCCTACAGTATGCCCATGATGATACACAGCTCCATTTGGCAACGACAGAGACGGAGACATAAAGTAAGTCAACTTCATAGTCTCAAAGACTGCCTCCATAATGTGGGCCTCCTGATGCCACGTGAAGAAACTACAGTACATCAAATCCTTGGGAACTTTTCTTATATATACGGTACAACTTTTTTCCACCCTTTTCTAACTTTTTAAGAACTTTCTTTTTCTCCCATCGCTCCTGAAATCTAATTTGACACGACCAGCCTGAGGAAAGTAAACTTGCATTTAATTAAGTGCGTTGCTGTCATTATGGTGTAGTAATTACTGTAGCAACATATATTTAATGTGCTCGCTCTGGTTATTTGTTTCCATTGGTTCAAAATGATTGTATAATTAAAAGGAAAAAAATGGACCAAATTAAAGTACAACTTTGGTTGCTTTTTTCAACTAGGTTATTGTTAGAGAAAGTAAAAGATGAATGTTTATTTGATTTTTATCAATTAATAATTGTCGTTGTATTTTTATGTACCGGTATTTATTTATTTAATTTGCTACTGCCTTTAGTTTTGGGGATTATAGATGTTTAGATATGAATTATTTTACAAAGTCCTAAACCATTTTTTTTATTTATGTACTATAGTCTTAATAGACCCCAGAAAATTACATTTAGCCACAAAGGCCCCTAGTCCTAATAGACCCCAGAAAATTACATTTAGCCACAAAGGCCCCTGTCAAAAACAGGTAAAGAAAGCAACAAATGAAAAAGGGGAAAAAAACAACAACCAAAGAGCACTCATTTTTTACTTTCTCCAATAACAACCCTAAACATAAACCAAAACAAAGTTGTGCGTTAAGTTAAAGCTTGCAGTGTGTCTTCCTCTCCTGAGCCTCCTGCTGTGAAAACCTCAACCACTGACCTCAGAACAGACCCAGAGGACCTGCTGAATTTAAGCATATTACTAAGCAGAGGGAAATAAACTAAGAAGTCTGCACTCCAGCACGTCTAGTTTGGGTGCCCATGCTGTGACATCACAGGGGGAATAAAACAAAGCAAACCAAAGTCTGTGTCACTGATCCCTCGAAGATTCCCTGCCACTGCTTTACGAGACACTGATGCGCTGTGTTATTGTGTAAACCCCAACCAGTCGCAGGATGTATTTATATTGGCCACATGACGTCTGACATTGTCAATGTTTGCCCGACGCATGCTGCTCTAAACAAACAAACTGAAGCACAACGCTCTAAGATATCCTGGTAGATCGCTGTGTTGACTCCAGTGTGGAGTTGTCACTGTTGTTGTGGACCAACAGCAGCAGATAGCGTGGCTCCAAATGTGTTTATCAGTTCCAGAGTCAACATTAGCATCTATTAGGATATACAGCATTGTGCTTCTGTTTTATGGATATAGTGAATTCCTTTTCCAGCAGCGATTAGCAACTGCCCACAGAGCCAAAAGTACTAGTAATTGTTGTACTGACCATGGGGTTACACCCCATTGATGAAATAATGTATTTAACTCCTTGACAGTTTTACCACAACTTTTGGAGTGATTGATTTGTTGTCTGCCTATCACTCCAAAAGTTGTTTTATTTTCATTATTATTATTTATCATTATATTATTTATTATCATTATTTTAATTAATATGCTCAGACTATATCACCGTGCACTGCCTCCTTTAAAGTGGTGATTTTACCTACAATTTAATTGATGGATTATAAGTTATATAACTTTAAATACATTTATCTCTGAGTCCTGGAAACAATGACAATATAGGCTCCACTTAAAGTAGACACCTTAAGGTATCGTTGGATATCATAAGTTTGCAAATTCACAACAGAGGATTTTAGTAGTATTGAGCCTAATGGGAACAAGCCGACCGCGGTTCACAGCTTACTGTCAATCTTTCAAAGAGTTAAAAGTAGCCCAGACCATGAATTGCAGTGTATAAACTAACATACTTTTCAGAGGAACTGTACGTGCCATAGACTGCATATGGTGTATGTTGTATATATTGTATATATACTCAGTATATACCGTATATACAGTATATAGGCATATACACACAGAGACAAGATATATGCTCACATCACTATGAGCGCGACGATGAAATGATTACAGGCCGATCGGGACGACTCACTGGCGTGAGTGACATGATCTCTTCCTAAACTACTCAGACTTGTTGCCTCCAACACCCAACTGTCCGTGGAGAATCCATGGAGGAACACAAGCTAACGTAGCACTATCTAGCAGAACTAATTCAGCTTATGTAAATCACATAGGCTTTCATGCAGCTATTATGGCATGCCTTGATTCAATTGGGACTCCATTCTTTGGCACAAGATCGCTCTATGGCGTTATTTGCTCATGTCGCACAGCCAAATCCTGAGTGTTCGTTTGACTTTGAGGACGTATGCAATCGACATTGTGGGTATACACTTTTACACCGCCAGGCTTAGAGAGTGGTGTGTAAGGCCAATGAGGTTGGCAATCATTGTTGTGACTAAGGTGGGTTCTTATGTAACTGTATGCTACAACACCACAATAAAATGAAAACTATACTAGAGGATATGCCTGAATTATATAGGTAAATGACAACTAGCACACACGAGCAGTTTCATAAAAAATAAAAAAAACTAAATGTTATCATCCGAGTTAGTAAGTAAAGGTATCAATATAAATATTCTTTTACAATCAAAATTCAATTCAATGTTTACAAAAAGTCCAACAGTATTGGTGTCAAAATGTAATCAAGGTACCAAAAATACAAAATACTCATAATGCAAAATGTCTGATTTCACACGTTTTTAAATGAATTAAAAATGTTCTGTAACAATAATATTAAATCTACTAATAAAACAAATCAGTAATTCAAGTTTTCAAAAAAATAAGAGTGAATTAAACGCACAGCACTTGCCTCTTAGATGGACTTGAGTAGCATTAAACATTAGGGGGGAGGATTAGCCCAAGCACCCCTTCAAACAAGCCCAAACAATTTACTTTTCTTACGAAGATAAGTTAGCCCCCCCTCGAAATCGGCAGTACCCCCATAGTTCCCCCGGTAAGAATTTTCTAGAGCCGTCACTGGTAAACGTATAGAAAACTTGGAACTACTCCAGTGAAGTGAAGGTATACTGTACCTCCACAGTACACTAGTGTGATGCCACTGTACACTAGTACAATGCCACTACACAGTAGTGCAACGCCACTGTGTACACTAGTGCAATCTGAAGAGCTAATTTTCAATTTAGACTACAGTAAAAACACAGCACTTCTTTGTAGCCTTTGAACCAGCCTAGCTGTTTTCCATATCGCCCACAGCCCTTTCCTCTCTCTAACATTGTTTTAACTCTCTTGTTTTAACATTTGTTGCCATTCATTATTGTGTTGATGCTGTTTTATTATGATGTCGTCTGCAGCACTTTTGTTTTTTTTTTTAAATGTGCCGTTTTTCAATTTATTTATTTATTTATTTTATAAAATTGACTTGACTCAATTCCCCTCAGAGAGCATACAGTACAACTGCTACCAAATAGATCCGTAATGGGCCATTTACATTTTTTGCACATGTGTACTCTTCTCAAAGTTATACAAATGGATAAATGAACTGTGTTTTTGCTGCGAGGCTGTGAATGAAGTGCTCCGAGTTGTGCAGAGAGAAAGGTTTGGAATTAATACATCAAATTCATTTTCCCCAGACAGCCTTAATATGAAGAGGATTAGTGAGTTAATTGTGAAAATATCTCCCACAGTCAAACGCTAACCGTTTTCTGTTCTGTGTGGCACACAAGCAACCCATTAAAATCCATCTCAGTGTAGGCGATAGCTTCATACAGTAGGGATAGGAGTCCCATTTTGGCCTCAGCACAGATCTACGGTAAGCAAGCATCCTTTTCATTTCTTACTCATGAAACCAAATGTCACTTAATAAAAAAGTTAGATGAAAAGGACATCATATAGGGCAAGTAATAGTATAGACACAGTTATTGGCAGCCATAGCTGAGTGGGTGGACAGAGCGCCAGGGAATTTGAAAGTCAAACAGTTCGACAGTCGACACTGCAGTGATCGCCTAGTCAAAGTTCCTTCTGAGCAACAGCACCCCTGCAGGCAGCCATCTGCTGGGTGAAGCAGTAGAAGTTATTCCACCCTTAGTATTTATGTCCATCCATCCATCCATCCATCCATCCATCCATCCATCTATATACTGTAGATATACAGTATACTGTATAAATACTGAGGGATTATCCGTCGAATGCATACCATTCAAAACATTACAATACAATGCAATACAAAAGAGATCTGAGCTGAGAGATGCCACCAGTAGTGAGTGAATACTGCTGGTTATTAATTACTCATGATCACAGATTTGATTTGTTTTTAGCCACGTTCAAGTTGTTGTTGTTGTTGTTTTTTTCCAAGTATTGGGAGTCTCTCCTACTGTTCTGGGGAGACTGTTCCAGTGATGGGAGGCCATACCAGAGAAGACCGTACCAAACGGTCTACCTCTGGACTGGTTAGCACTGTCACAGTTCCCATCTGGAAATGTCTCTTCAAAATACAAACTCTTTCATGACAAACTGCTTATCACTATAAAAAATAAATAAATAAGATTGCGAGCATCTGTTTTGAACATCGGCCAGGGTGGTGGCGACAGCAACCATCTTAAGATGGTTCATTTCTGTACCGTGACACTCCCAATGACATCCTGGATTCATTGATGCTGTGCACTTCAAGCTAAGATATTCTTCTTGACAGATGCTCCTGCTGAATGAGCAAAACGCATGACACGGTGCAGCAAAACATGGTCACCGTTTTATATGAACAATATAGTACAGGGCGACCACTGGCCAGTACTGTGACGACTGCCATGTCGATATTTGGATACGGTTTCAGCCCAAACCAACCTCTATTAACTTACAGACCACACACACACACATACAGTATATATTATATACAGACACAGAGACAGAGACATGCTGTAAATACATCAAACTCCATAATCCCAGTGCGTGCTGGATTAGCCATCTATCAACAGATACGAGAGCTTTAAACATCGACATCTCTTATCGCATAAACGCCACGGCGGTGTGAAGGTTCAGATTCTGCCAGGCGGTCGGCTTGGCTGTGATATCTATACTGTGTGTACTTTAGTCTTCATCTCACCCCCTGTACCCCCAGCCTCACCGCACCACCGTATAGATGGAAAAATAAATCTGACATTTGTTGAGTCGACAGATCTCTCCTCCTGCTACACTGGATAACCAGTGTGTGTAGCTTTATGCTGGATGTGAAAGAAAGAAGAGAATAAAACAACCTTCAAGACAAATCCCTCTAGCCTGTGGGGCTGAACGCAGCATTCCTATCTGACCCCCCTGGGATGGGTTGGGATGTTTTGGGGATCAAGGGATGAAATAAAACAATAGATTGGTAAAGGGCCGGTTGGCAGAATACCCAATAATGCTTGTTAAACGTGCTTTCGCAGAGATCTCGCTGTCAGGAACGGACCAGGCTCCCGGGATGGACTTGGCAGACTGCTAATGTGAGATATTAAAGTCATCGAGGCCAAGCGAAAACAAAGTAAAAGAAGGGATAAAAAGGGAAGGTATCCTTAACCAAAACACTCATATCAATGTGACAGAGCCATTTTAGTCACTCTACACCCGGGCCTGCCGTTCGTTCCAGTGATTGATTGATTGATCGGTGGAATTTATTTGACACTTTTATCTTAAAGACATGCAGCACCGCAGGAAAAACACAAAGCAGCTATGATGCATTTAAAAGTTTGGGGGAAAAAAAGTCAGCATGACACAGTCAATTCCTGAGGCGTATTACCGCCGCGTTCCTTCAGGGATATGGTTGCAGATCAGGCTGAAAACTCACATCTCCATTTTTCAAACTGTTTTTTTTTCATCACTACTTCTCTGAAAATAGTCTACAACTACACCTCAAGGAATGAAAAAAAAAAAAAAAAAAAAAAAAAAAAAAAAAAAAAAACGGAAGCTGTCGTCTGATTTTCATTTCCATTCAGGAAAATGTACATCCACTTCGACTCCGTAATTAACCGTCATAAAGCCTAGCCTGGTGTACCAGACTCAGTTTCTATGTTGAAGTTCAAAGTCAGCTTCAACTCAAATGCAAATGTGTCTGGCAAGGAGCCTATCTCCTAGCGAGTGGGCGTGGCTTATGAAGGTCGAAATACTGTCAAGACTTCTGATTGGTCTCTGAAAAAAAAAACAGTTCAGGCTTGTTGTCAGCCTGTTTCCCTGCCGTAGTATTTGTGTATCTGATCAATGAAAAACCTCCAATAGCATAGTCCCATTGGTGGCCGCCACCACCACCACCACCACCGATAACAACGACAGTGACTAATAGCCGCAGCAGCCGAGCCAGAAGCTCCATTGACTTGCAGTGGACTCTAGGACCCCTCCTCTTTCAACTGGTGACGTCACCCAGCCTCATATCCATAGTTGTCCGACCAAATCGGATTAAACGGTCTGGACGGATTAAAAATGCGGATTAAGCAATTAAAAACGACCGACTCGACGAACTCGTCCTGGGTAATAAAACTGTTAAAAGGTCTCTAAAAATATATGCCTTAATTTAAATTTCTGCGAAGCCAGCTAGATTAGGGTTTACACGAGAAGTGCAGTGGAGAGCAGATATGCTGTACGCTTGAATTTATTCTTTGCTTGCAAGAGACAGAAGCGTTATGAAATGGTTTGAGCCAACAGTCTGGAGAGTTGAATGGGAGGTCAGAGTAGGACCGACGGGTCCACATCCTCCCGGTGGGGCTTCCTCACTGGCAGGCCAGCCAGTACGCTACAATGGCAGCCCTAACACCGGAATGTGTTGGGAGGGAGGGGAAAAGTGGTATTATTATCAGCTATTCTAAGATAAAAAATATATGTGTATTTTATTTATTTATTTATTTTAAAGTACATCAGCAGGACAGATGGGATGGGACGTTTGACACAGCGGTGGATCCGGTACAGCTGGTCCTCACAGACTGGGGAAACCTAATGAGAAGTGACAAGCCGTGCACACCGCCAGAACGCTGGCTTCCATTGCATGGTGTTATTGTTCTGGTCGTGCGGATCCTACATCCGGGTCCATGTGGTTCTCCAAATAAAAAAGGTAAAAATAAGGGACATAACTTTTCCACCCATTTTCAACATTCTAATGTGTCATTAGTATACCCTAGAAGTGCTGTGTATAAAAAAACAGCGGATAAAAAAGTTCCCCCATTCTGTGTTCCCAAGAAATGGAGGTCTGAAGAAAACCACTAACATGGTGAAACATCTTGATGACATCATCAAGATGTATTTTTACCATGTTAATGGGTTTCTTTAGATGCTTCTTTTTTCTGAGAGCGTACAAATGGAACCAAATGTACCCGTTAGGGTTCATTTGTACACTCTCAGAAAAAATGTTGAAAATGGGTGGAATTCCCCTTTAATGACTTTAAAACCAGTTGTTCTGGTACAACAGTACAACATAAACATTAGAGACGGTAGTCGTGACTGAAAATGCAATACAGCTGTCTTTTTCCATAAGTACCTAAAATAGCTCTTATCTGCGGCGTTCTTGTTGAAAACAATGCATTCCCAATTGCAGTCAGGACTCAGAGAGGCTCTGTATACGTCACGTGACGACTGGCTGCTCCGCTCTGGTTTCTGACCCCTCAATATCGCAACTCTCCCACTACAAGGCTCTGGTCAACCTCTTATTTCCTTCGGTACCAAGATGTATTTAACCAATGAGAGTCGGAGTTGGGGGTCCGAACAGACGCAGCTGATTGAGCCAACAAGCCTGTCACTCAACACTGAGACAGTTACAGTGTCAAACAACAAACATGGCGGCTGCGACTGCAGTGAAACCTGGACGTATCAATCTGTCCATTAAACTGGCCTATGGCAAATAGTTTCTTTAAAGGGGAATTCCACCCATTTTCAAACTGTACCCTGAGAGGGTACAAATGTGAACCAAATGGACCCTAGCGGGTCCATTTGGTTCCATTTGTACAAAGGTTCCATTTGGAAAAAAGGGGTCTGAAAGAAAAATCATTAACATGGTGAATTGCATCCTGATGATGTCATCAGATGTACAGTATTTCAGCATGTTAATGATCCATTTTTTTTAGGAAATACGGAATTGGGGGAACTTGTTTTTTCATGTCCACACATCTCTAAGGTATATTAATGACATATTAAAATGTTGAAAATGGGTGGAGTTTCTTTAAAGAAGCTGGTCGCCCTATTTTGCTGACACTCAGGCACGGCACTCGGATGTAAGAGGTGTTTGTGGGCACCTGCAAAGAGACTGCATGGAAGAGGACACTGCACCGAAGTGCTGCTGCTGCTGCTGTTGTTCTACTTTATGTGGGAGTGCATCGGTTTACCTCACTCAAACCGTAGAGGCCTGAAAAGTCTTATTGTTTTCCATTATAGGGTATACATTTTTCAATTACAGACTTAATACCGTTGGAGCGGCAGAACATAAAATGCTTTTAACCCGCTACAGCACCAGGTAACACTGGGGGGGGGGGTCAGGTCAGGTGAAAATACCAATTTGGTCGTTTGGGGCGAAGGGCTATAGAGGAGGGGACCCCCTCCTGGAATGATTGTTTAGGTTGAAAAATATAATAGTTTTATTGCTCTGCGGATCAGGGCACCTTGGTAAACAAGGCACGGTGCCATGGTGGGGTTTATTGATCCCCCCCTCTCCCCTCTCTTCAAAAAATATGACCAACATTACTGTCATGAAGAATCCCAGGAACATTCCCCCGTGAGTGGAAGGGATTTTATAATGTGTGTTAGGACCTTACCCGTTGAATATGTGAACTACAAATGATGTAAAGTGTGAGCAATGTGTGTCCCTTTTGTTCCCATAATATGGCTTGATCAGATATACAGAGATCTCCATATATTATATGGAGATCTCTGTATATCTGATCAAGCCCCCGCCAGAGTATTCAAAGCCCTGTCCCTTTGTACCCATATTAGGGGGCGGTCGGAGTTTCCCATGTTAAGCCGATGGGGAAGATTTAATGAACTATTAATTTAATGATTAATTAACAATTGGTTAATTTGAATAAAATAAATAAATAAATAAATAAATAAATAAATAAATAAATAAATAAATAAATAAATAAATAAATAAATAAATAAATAAATAAATAAATAAATAAATAAATAAATAAATAAATAAATAAATAAATAAATGCTTTGTTAGTCTCTTCCAAATGTTATGGTCAATGACCGTGTGAAAAGTCAGAGTGATTGGCGCAGTCAGTGAGGAGTTAAAGCGGTTTTAGACATTCAGACATTCATTCAGACATTTCCTTAGTTATAGTATGGATTATATTTGTCATCATACACAGTCAATGTTCCTTTCTTATAGGCAATGGAGAGGACAAGAAGTGAATTAGTTTTCCTACGTTCCTTTTTTTCCTCTCTCCTTTGAAGTGTGGCGATTGCCTTTCATTTAAACTCCTATATGTTATCGGCGCGTTGCAGCGCGTTGATTCCTAATGAGCTAAGACTACTTTAATTTTTTTTTACGGAGGCAAATCTGGGAATTCCAACAGGAGCCGGGAACCAATTAAGATAAAGTGTGATACAATGCTAGCTTTGGCAATTTAAGATTCCGATGCAAGGAAAAAAAATACCATTGAACCCCCCGAATCTCCCAAAGGTTCCCGTGTTTTGCCTCAAAGATAACACCTTGCGGTTGTGTGGTGGAAGAGCATTAATTTTGCGCTCCGATACGAATCTCGACCGACATAATAAGACTATTTTTGCAGCTCTATGGCAGCTATTCTATTATTATTATTATTTCTAATTTGCCGATATCGTGACATTAAAGAAATGTTATCCTCCTCGTCCAAGTGGGTCTGACGGGGGCCTTTGTGTTTAAAATATTTGAGGCAACTCCTTCTCGCCTAGCGAGGGGCTTGCCGCTATCAACCCGAAATCTGTCAAGTGTGCGTGAGCCGCATGAGAGACCAACGGCCTGGCAGAACTCAGGAAGGGGTGGGTGGGGGGAAATAATGCGAGTGAAACTGTGTGAGAAATGCGCGGCGACTGTTTGCTTCTTCCCTGACTGCCTCTATCACTCTGCACGATTAATGTTAGATATGCACAGTGTACAGTCATTGCTCATCGCTCTGACGACAGGAACTATTTGTTTGCAACAAAACAGAGATATAAAAAGGTGAAAACAAAGCACGGTGCTGTTGTGTTTTTTTTTTTTTTTTTGTTTTTTCTCCCTACCCCTACCAGACATAAAAAGTAGAGGCCTGCAGCCTTTCAGGGCAAACTGCATGAATTGTACTCACAAACCGCACTGTAATATAGACAGACAACTCAAAGTGCTCGGGGCGATACTTCATCTCCAAACATCCTCCAAAAAGCTGAAACGTTCTGGTGAAAAGAACACAAAACAAACTGAACTACGAGGTGGAGTGCTGCTGGGGGGTGTGTGTTATCAGGAGGACCTCATTAAAGGAGCACAGAGAGTTCACAGAGTTCCCCGCCTTATTACGGAGGCACGACTCAGCTTTTAAGACTACTTTGTGCTGCGACGGTGGCGGGCGGGCGGCGTCTGCTCCCCGCCGCCTCGAACGTGACACACGTGCTGATCCCCGCGAACGAGGGGCGCCGCCGCCGTCGAGTAAGCAAAGTGCGTCGACACGAGCTCAGGTTGTGTGAATAGATCACACCTATTAACTGTATTGATTCTACAGAGACCTTTTTACTGGCCCAGCGCGCAATAAATCACCAGACACGGTGCAGCAGCAACCTCCTGAGACGCCTCCCGAGTTGCAGCAGTGGCGCAACTTTGAGGAGCACTCTCTCGCGTATTTCCAAAGAGCTTTCAAAAAACTCAGGTTGGTAACATATTTTTACAATAATGAGCTACGGTAAGCTGGTTTTCCCCATGCGTTCAGCCTCATGAATATCTAGAGGCTGTGTTACGGGGGTCCACAGAGATCCTTCCTCCAGCCCAACCCCTGACAATAGATAACTATGGAGGTAAATGAAGCCAATTAGGAGCCTGCCTGCCTCCTCGTATCTTTGGCTAATTAAGTCCCTGAGTGTCCTGAACGCGTCTTGGTGTTTTATCTGTTGAAAAATAGCAGATCAACAAGCTTGTATCGCGCCACCGAGTGGCGCGACACGAGCTTGTTGTTCTGCTATTTTTGAAAAATTGTGAAAAATGATGCGCAAATCTAAGAATATATTCTATTTGACACCTGATTGTACTTTCTGACAGTAAATTCTAGTTTGTGACTAGTTTCTAGTTTCTGATGCTAGATTCTGACAGATTCTAGTTTCTCTGAAAAATCTATGTTCCTGTGTCAGTGATGCTTAACATGTTTCATGCCAAGGACCCCCAGAATTGTCCATATTTGGCTGCAGACCCCCCACCTGAAAACATGTTGTTCTAGGAATCCCCCAGAAGCAAAACTGGCGTTAAAAATGTTTGCTTCCAAAATAACGTATTCAGAGATTTGCAGCTCATTTTCACAATTTTTCAAAAATAGCAGAACAACAAGCTCATGTCGCGCCACTCGGTGGCGCGACATGAGCTTGTTGATCTGCTATTTTTCAACAGATAAAACACCAAAACGCGTTCAGGACACAAGGGCTAATTAAGTCCACACAGCAAGTCGCTGCTTAGCTTCCATGGCGAAGGGAGGAGCAAGAAACAGAAGTGATGCTAGATAAGCTACCCATCGCTTTAGGGGCAATGCACAGCATGAACAATATCCTGCCATATCAACAAGACATGAAGGCAATGTTTGTGTTGGGTTACAAAAGCTGGATATAGGAGTTGGCCTATCACTGCTCATTGTGCTCAAAAATAGTAGTTCATGATGTGGATTTATTCAAGATGGGGCTGTGGCCTTTATATCTTTCGACCAGCCACTATCCTCTAGATCAGGGGTGCCCAAAAGGTAGATTGCGATCTACCAGTAGATCACCAATGCTGTGCAGGTAGACCCCATGACCTACCCTGAAGATTATAGACTTTATATATTGAGGTAAGGTGACTTAATTGATAGGCATAAAAAAAGGACCCGTCAGTGGAGTGGAATTCTGAAAACTCGGACAGCAAAACGGTGACGTTGAATAGCTTTAAGTATTGTAATTACTGCATACCCATTACATTGCAAGCGGAGTGAGTCATAAACGGGCACATTTAACAATAAAGGCTCAGAACACTTAAGAAAAACACCCGCTGCTTTCTGAAGGTTCTTTCTTTGAAGCTTCATTTCTCAATAGTGTCCCTCTAATCTTCCTAACTGACCCAGTGTGGGGTTGGAGTTGAGGTGGAGAGAGAGAGAGAAGAATAATAAACTTTTCCTATAGGGTATAATTCAGTTCATACATCACCTATACTTATAGTAGTAGTACAGTGGTAGAACTTGTTGACTTGGTCATTTTGAAAGACGCTCACAAGTCAAAAAAGTGTGGTCTAGATAATGTAAAGGACCAAGGACCATGCATACCGGTTGTTACGTGGATACCCTTGTCTGTTAAAGGGGAACTCCACCCATTTTCAACTGTTGTTAATATAGGCCTACCGTAGAGATGTTGTGTGGACAGATGAAAAAGTTCCCCCAATTCTGTATTTCCTAAAAATGGAGGTCTGAAAAAAATCATTAAGATGGTGAAATACATCTGATGACATCATCAAGATGTATTTAACCATGTGCATGATTTTTCTTTCAGACCCCTTTTTTTTCCTGAGAGGGCACAAATGGTTCACATTTGTATCCTCTCAGCAAAATGTTGAAAATGTGTGGAATTCCCCTTTAAGAGTCTGTGTGCCACGATTTCTGAAATCATATGTAGAAAAAAAGCAAAAAGGGAAAAAAAAAAACACCCTGGAGGTTAAGAAGGAAGGAATAATAGGGCACAAGGGTTGGTGCAGTGCTACCATTATAGAGGCTGTATACCGAGATCGGCATAATTCCCGCGGCCTGTCCCACAAATCACACAAGTCACCCATCACTTGTTTCTGTGATTTTTCCCCACTATGCGTCATAGTGCTGCTGTCTGCCGTCCAGCGCAGCCGTATTCAAATCCCTGGCGGTGGTGCGTCTGGCCGTGGCGAGTGCCTGCACCAACGCAGTCGGCCAGGGGCGGATCTAGGCATGGGTATGGGGGGGGGGGGGGTAATGCCCCCCCTAAATGCCCAGACTGCCCCACCAAACATGATGGCATGCAAAACAACCCAAGATATTTCAGTGCTTACATTTAAAAAGTATTTGAAACACTACTACTGCTACGAACTAACTACAATCGTCCCACCACTAAACCAGCAGCATTTCATCATTGAAAACGGAAAACTCTCAAACTCTCAGTCAGACCTTTAGCTTTATGCATGCTGCGTGTCTGTTGCAACTTCAACAACAACTGATGTTATTATTGATTCTTACTTGCCCAAGTCCTGTAACTGAAAATTGTATGGGGGCTGCTTCATCGCCACGGGCGATGAAGCAGCCCCCATACCATTTTCTCTTGACCCCCCCCCCCCCCAAAATGGGAAATGTTATATCCGCCCCTGCAGTCGGCCCATGTCTGGGGGAGGAAGGGAGGGAGGGCGGGGAGTATGGTATTTGTCATTGCATGTACTGTATGTACGTACCGGGGTACCCTACGGGCCTGGGGTGAGGCATCTGTCAGCAGGGGAGTGTCGTGGGGCAGGAAGAGAAGGGGATGAGGGTCTCAGGGTACTCTCGGAGGGGTCCTCCTCGCTGTCAGGTGACGTCAGTTACTGTAGGATAACAACGGCAACAATAAGGACACATGCGTGTGAGAAGGAGGAATCAAATCGCAAATAAAAAAGGGGTAATGGCACCCACTAGGGCTGTGACTATAACGATTATTTCCATAATTGATTCGTCAGCTGATTATTTAACTGATTCATCGTATTATGACTCTTCTTTAGCTGTCACCTTAAAGGGGGATTTCCACCAAATTTCAATGTTCTTTTTTTTCTGTGTACAAATGTCAACCAAATGAAGAAAAAAAGGTACTAAAATAAAAATCATTAACATGGTAAACACAACTTGATGATATCATTGAGTTGTGTTTCACAATGTTAATGATTTTTTTTCAGACCTCCATTTCTCGGAAACACAGAATGAGGGGATTTTTTTTTCGACACAGCATGTCTAACGTGTATTCATTAATGACAGTAAAATTGTTGCAAATGGGTGGAATTCGTTACACTTAACACTGGGAAAACTAAGGTTCATTTTAAAAACGGGTAAAACCTTTGTCATTAGATGACGAACCGATTAACCAATGACTAAAATAGTTGACAAGTAATTACAATTCATCGATTAATCGTTGCAGCCCCAGCACACACAAAAGAAAGCAACGCAATAGCCTGGATGGATGCAGTGCATTCATTATATCCATTGTGTTCATCGTAAAAAAAAATTGGCCCTGACAGACACACAGGACCACGGCACCAGAACGTGTTACACACACAGCGGTATGTGCGTTGTTGTATGTGCACATAGCGTGTCCCTGCCTGCCCCACCGGTCTCAGAATAGTCCCACACGCCCCAGTGACGCGCATGACATTCCAAATACATCGGCGAAACGTGGTGTGTCAACTATGTTTTCTCATCAGTCAATCAAAGGTTAGGACGTCAAAATATGTGTCTGCCTTTCCCCACAAGTGAGTGCATTCAATTTGTTTCCAAACAGAGAGAGAGAGAGAGAGAGAGAGAGAGAGAGAGAATGTATGCACAAGGGTGTGTGTGTGTGTGTGTGTGTGTGTGTGTGTGTGTGTGTGTGTGTGTGTGTGTGTGTGTGTGTGTGTGTGTCTTTGTCAGTCTCTCACTCTCTGAACCAGGGGCGGATGTAACATGGCCCATTTGGGGGGGGGGGGGGGGGGGGCAAGAGAACATGTTGGAGGGGCAAGAGAAACTGGTATGGGGGCGGCTTCATCGCCCGTGTTGCTTTGCGCCACGGGCGATGACGGGCGATAAAAGTTCTGTAACTGAAAATGGTATGTGGGCGCCATACCATTTTCAGTTACAGAACTTTTATTAGGCAAGTAAAGCATCAATAATAAAATCAGTTAAATTTGCAACAGACATGCAGCATGCATAAAGCAAAACGTCTCAGACTCAGAGAGTTTTCTGTTTTCAATGACGAAATCCTGTTGGTTTAGTGGTGACAGAACTGTCGCTAGTTAGTAGCAGTAGTACTGTTTCAAATTATTTTAAATATAAGCATTTTAATTTGAAATATATTGGGTTGTTTTGCATGCCATTGTGTTTTTTTTTGGGGGGGGGGCACTCTGGGCATTAAGGTGGGCATTAAGGTGGGCATCCCCCCCCCCCCACCCCATGCCTAGATCCGCCCCTGCTCTGAACTACACACACACACACACACACACACACACACACACACACACACACACACACACCCGCGGGCCTTTTGTATTACCATGTATTGTGAGTGCAGCGGGTTAGATGAAATATGGTGTTGTGGGGGGGGGGGGGGGGGCACGACAGGAGCGCACGGCGCCAACATGTGCATGTTCCACACCAGGTGGTACAGGTTCAGCGCGGTGCGTAACAGGGACGAATTAGACGGTAAACCTTTGTCCTACTTATCCTCTGTAATTGTGTACATGAGAGAATCAGCGTCAGTGTGTAGTAGAGTCCCTGCACACTGTGGTGCTGTTCTTCAGCACCATGGACAGCTACAGGCCAGCACAGTAGAACATGTGTTCAATAGTGGTGCTCAGACAGTTTCATGTCAAGGACTCGCACAATATACAGTGTATACCAGGCGTGCCCATTTTTTTTTTTAAATTGAGAGCTACTTTCAAAATGACCGGCTCAACAAGATCTACACATAAAAAACATTCATTTCAAGGCCCCCAAGAAAGTTTGACTTTGAAATAGTGGTGATGGTGTTACTTACTGTTAGTGTTTAAGAATAATGCACTTAAAATGAATAATGGATGGGGAGAATCGGAAGGTTTTCTTGTATATGCTACTACTGATGTTTGAAAACAGTATTTGGGGTTTGAGTTGACAGTTTGTGATGTGTGCGATGTGTTGAATTTAGTCTCTTGCACCCAAAGCTAAGTATTCTCCATTTTCTATTTATGTGGACTCTTGAAATTAGGTAATTCAGATGTTTGAATATAATTTAACTCTTGAGAGCGGTAAAATTAAACCAAATGGACCCGTAAGGGTCCATTCGGTTTCCTTTTAACGCTCTCAAGAGTTACAGATCTATACATTTTAGGGGTCTGTCATGTGATCTACCTGCTTGGCCTGTGTGATCTACTGGTAGATCATGATCTACCTTTTGGGCAGCCCTGGTGTATACTATATAAAGGGGTTTTCAACAGGTAGTCCGGGGACCACCAGTCGTCCCTGAGAGGATTCCAGGTGGTGCCAAAGTGATGGACAGTTGGTAACCAAATGAACCCGTATAGATCTGTGACTCTTGGGAGAGTAAAATGAAACCCCCACAGGTCTTTTTTTTTTACACTTCTCAAAGAGTTAAATTATATTTAAATCATCTGCATTATTTAATTTTCAAGAACCTACACAGTTAGAAAATGTAGAATAATTGTTATTTTGACTGACACTGTGTGTCACTGTGTGTGTGTGTGTGTGTGTGTGTGTGTGTGTGTGTGTGTGTGTGTGTGTGTGTGTGTGTGTGTGTGTGTGTGTGTGTGTGTGCGTGCGCGTGCATGTGTGTGTGTGTGTGTGTGTGTCATTTTTGAAGTCTGTTGAAAATGAATTATTCATTCATTCAAGTATTCATTCATTTTGTTGATTCAATTGAATAAAGAATGAAAAAAATATATATATACTATATATATATATATATATATATATATATATATATATATATATATATATATATATATATATATATATATATATATATATATATTTTTTTTTTTATTATTATTATTATTTTTACACACTTAACGCATGTGCACAGTGCACACTGACCCAACCCACAGAGCAATTTATGCAAGCATTGGGAGTAAAGTGTCATGATTTAAAACAAATGTACAAGTCGTGTACACATGTCGAACAAGCTTGTAGTTTGTAGATAAAAAGCGAAGATGCAAATTTTGAGAGCGAAATGATGTGACATATGATGATGAGGAGCGCACATCCCTTCACACAGCTGTGATTTATTCATATCCAAACTAACATTCAAACCTCAAATCTACAAAATAACACAGATGCTTTCCCGATATTAACAGGTTTTAAACTCAAAACATTTTTTCTCTGTTTTGGACTATGGGGACATTATTTACAGGACTGCTGCTCCATTTACCTTAAAGCACCTAGATACTGTTTATCATTCTGCCCCTAGATGGGTCACGGGTGACAGCTACAGCACCAATCACTGTACGCTCTATGAGAATGCAGCTTTATCCTCTCTGCCTGAGAGGCAGGACAAGCACTGCTATGTGTGTATTTTTAAAGCAATCTCAGGAACGGTCCCCGTTTGCTTTTGTTCTATGCTGGATCAGAATCCCCATTAACAAACCCATTCAGCTAAGACCACAGCAGGTCTAAACTGTGCTCAGTGCTCCATCTGATTGGAACAAACCTTCCCGAAAAATCAGATCATTTCCTTCCTTTCTAGCACTTCTGTACATCAATGTAGTTGTTTTCATTAATTATTGATTGTCTAATTTATTTTCTCACCTATTTTAGGTCTTTACCTGGAATACCTCCCGTTTCTTTTTTTTTTTTTTTTTTTTTTACATTTCATGAACTTGTTTTGTATTTTGGCTATGTTGAGAATGAGGGTCTGCCCCTCAACTGTCTTCCGAGTTTAAATAAAGATTATGATGAAACATAACAATATTAAGAAGACAACGAATTATTAAAAAAAAAAAAAAATCACACCCATGTGAAATGAGGGGCACTCTCAAGAGTTGGTGTCCTCATCTTTGCCTTCAATGTTTGTCTTTACACAATCTGTGTTTACACAAACACTTAAAGTTGTCCATTCTTAGTTTACACACCCTCAAAGCTGGACAGGTCCCTGCACAATTTACGGTACACCTAATTAGGCCTAATAAGGCATAATTAGAAATAATGTGTTATTAGACAGAAGTTATACTTAACTTATACTAATAATACATAATTATCCCTTCATTGTGGTCTTATAAGAAATTGTAAGACTTACCAAAGCCTAATAATAATATGTTGTTATGGTTTTATTTCATGTTATTTTTGTTTCCTAGAAGATACATCATGTGTAATTTGGCAGGAAGTGTACTGTAAACTGAACATACGTAACTCCAACTTCAGACATGTGTTCATTTTCCATGAGAGAAACCCAGATGTTTCATCATTACTACACTTGCACATGTAGGGTAATATGAAATAACATACTGTAGCCTACTGTAAGACTTTTTAGCACTAACACTAATGTGTCTTTAACCCTAATTCATTTTACTTCTCTAATTCCAAATAACATGCTGTAATTGAGGACACATTTGCACAAAAGTGTACTGTAAATTGTTCATCAGCTATTTTGCGTCCTACTTATTCATTTTTTCGCATATCAGCATGCTTTCCATTGAACCAAACAAAACCAAATTGAAAGCAAACAGTAACAAGTCTTACCTTAGAGGCTATAGACGGTATACCAGAAATACCTGCTGTACAATTTACACTTCTGTGCAAATTTGTCCTTAATTACAGCATATTACTTGTAATTAGACCCAATGTAACTTGAAAAAATTAACTATGCTTAATAAATAGCACAATAGTTCTAAAAGGTCTTACAATAGGCTAGGTTATTTCATATTACCCCACATGTGCACATAAGTGTAGTAATGATGGAACATGACTGGATGTCTCTCATGGAAAATGAACACATGTCTGAAGTTGGGGTTGTCAGTTTACAGTACACTTCCTGCTAAATTAAATACAATGTCTCTGCTAGTAAATTGAAATAAAACTATAATAAAAACATGTTTTTGGCTTTGTTAGACCTTTTTTAGATCTTGCAATTTCTTATAAGATCATAAGGAAGGGACAAATATGTATTAATAGCAGGGCCGTGCCGATATCGGCGATATCGTGCTACGTTATCGCGAAACTCATGTCGCGCGATAGAAAAAACATCGCCGTTATCTGCACTCCATAGACCTACAGTTTGTCCCTATTTGCGAACGGTTTCTGACCCCTCAATGGCGCAACTCTGATGGCTCTGGGTCTGCACAGCAGTAGCAGAGCAGCGCCATAGAGTAATCACTACGCAACCTCCGTTCACTTCATGGGGCCAGACCAGTCCAATAGAGTCTATTGGACTGGTCTGCGAGTGTGGGCTTATCCAATGCGCAGTTCACCGCGATCTCTTCCTCCTCCTGCCGATTCTGCTCGCCTTTTTTGTGTTTCCCCCAGCGCTTTCTTATCAAGGCGCCCGCCTTGACCAAATCCCTCCCCCGCCTTGCCTACGTTTGATGAACCTGTAGATCAGTTATATTTCGCATGCGACGCTGCCTCGGCTCGCTAACACTGTTCCCCGCTGCCAGTCTACTCTACACTCTACAGGTACGTGCACACACACACAGATTAAAAAGGGGCCTGCAGCCCCAGCTCTTTCGCATGTCTAAAACACAGAAGTGCGGGAGGTTGCCCCTGCCCCCTTATGTAACACGCTGTCTACACACAAGCGACCGGCTGCCACATTCGCCCGGCCCATCTCTTTCTCTCTCTCTCTCTCTAACCCGATAGAAACTTTTCCACCCACCACGGCACGCTCGATCTTCCCCTAAGTGTTGCGACGTTCTTCGCCACCAACATGGACTATAACGCCGATCCCTCATGCAGCCTCGCATTTCCTCAGTGGTAACTGCAGCGCAGCCACTCACGGAAAAAAACATAGCGTCGATTATCTGCTGTTCCACAGCAAGCAGGAACGGATTTTGAGAGAGTGCTTAATGTATGTGTCATTTACATACTGTGCATTTCGTGCCTCGCTAAAAGCTCCCAGGCTGACAGACTGACTGTGTGTGTGTGTGTGTGTGTGTGTGTGTGTGTGTGTGTGTGTGTGTGTGTGTGTGTGTGTGTGTGTGTGTGTGTGTGTGTGTGTGTGTGTGTGTGTGTGTGTGTCGGGTGTTGTTAGAAGGGTGACCAGATCTGGGACAGTCCCAGGGTGACCAGGTGTCCCTCTTTGCATGGGACAGTCATTTAAAAAACTTTTCAGTCATCCCACAAATTGAGACCCTGTCCCACATTGTGACTGAGAGACTACAGTTGCCAATTGTCCTAATAGTCCCATACAGTTGGCATTCTGTTGTAAAGTTCTCTCAATGTCTCTTTTCATGCTGGATGTGCTTTTAAGCCTGTTAAAATAGGACATGTCATGAAAGACATGTGATGACACCCTATGCCTGAAAAGGAAAGAAATTAATTATAAAACGTAATGGCCTATCTGGTTCCTTAGAATAAAAGGTCAGGGCCTGGAGTCAGATGATGATAGTGGTGAAAAGTAGCTGTTATAGAGGTGAGTGGTGTAAACACATGAATGATAGCCTGTGTTGCTGTTTTTCACCCCAAAGTGTAGCCTACGGTATTGTAATTACATCACATGCACGCGCACATGCACGGACGTGCACGCGCACGAGCACAGACTCGAAGCCTCACCACCTTGACTAACCAATTTTCTGGGGGAAACACTAAACCACTGGTTTTAAACCAGTGGTCCGGGGACCGCTAGTGGTCCTTTTAGATCTGTAACTCTTGAGATCGTAAAATGAAACCAAATGGACCCGCGAGGGTCCATTTTTACATACATATAAAAGAGGATTTACGGTATCATAAGGTTCTTGGTCAAGGACTTATTCCTGGCCATTATTTAGGTAGTAGACACACATTTTGGATGCCTTCGGCAGTGGTCAAATGAGGCATTTTAATCGCGATTAATCGAGTTAACTCCAGTGTAGCAGTGCGATTAATCGCGATTAAGAAAATTAATCGTTGCCCAGCACTAATTAATAGTATAACTTAGGTATAATTTCGGTCTAATAATGACACATTATTTCTAATTATGCCGTATTAGGCCTAATTAGGTGTACCGTAAATTGCACAGGGACCGCTGGACATGACCACGGCCAAAACACTGATAGCCATCAAGACACAAGGAGGAGGTCTGCACAGTTTGCACACATTTGCGGCTCTCAAAGACGATTATTAGAGGATTATTCGAGGTGTTTTATACTGTTGACACGCTGCTCTGTTAACTTAACAGTGCATCACTCCAACAGATGGTCTGCTTTAATTGGATGAGGTTATTTTTGCCTGGTCTTGGTGTGGAGCGTGGTGCTAACATTTGCCACTTTGTAGAACTCAAAAGGTGCAAACCTGGGAAGACGAAGTGCAACAGGCCAACAGCGTGCGTTCATGCTGATTGGATGAAGGCTTTTTCACTCGCCAACAAAAAACGGAAAACTAGGCCCAGGCGGTTATCCCGAGCCTGGCGGACTTTGCCGCATGTCATTCCCCCCTCTCTCCCCCTTTCCAGTCAACCTACTGTCCTATCAATAAAGGCAAAAAAAAAAAGAAAAACGAAAACTAGAGTTTTTTGACTGGGGGACAGCGAGGAAGTCCTTACATGGTCAGCACACTCTATAGAGCTGCGCAGTCCCACCCCCTTGTGACATCGCCCCTGTTCCAGAAACGGATTCCCTATTCATTTTTCTCATGCACTTTTTGAAAATGATTCATATAAAGATGATTACACTGTGGACAAAGCCAACTCGGGTTGTGACAAGTCATGATAACACACATAATCAAATAATTTCTAAGATGAAAAACTAAAAACAAAAAGTTCTGTATCATGCCATTTTGTACTTCTTTCTAATTAGATATTGCATGATAATATTGTGTTTGCTGTCATGATCACGACCCGAGTTGTCTTTGTCCACGGCACAATCATGTTTTTATTAACCATTTGACCATTTCCATGAGGAAAATGACTGCGCAGCTCTATAGTGGCACGTATTATCAGAGAAAAAACAAAGTGATATTTGAATTAAGTGAAATAACTGAATATAGTCCACGTTGCAAAGATTATTAGCACACCATTGATTTGCATGAAACCTTACCGAGCTTTACTTTCAATGAAACAATTAGGAGATGGAAGACTAATGCTGTTCAGTGACCACTACTGAAGATGTATTTAATATATCTCCTTCAATAAGCTATACTCAACGTCACATTTCAACCACATTTCTTTTGCTGGATAATACTGAAACCTCTGGGATTTCCCTCGGCTTGGCCCTGCACGTGCATACGTTGTTGAGACGCCAAGTATACAGTGTGTGTGTTGTGTTTTATCATACTGTGTAGCTACTGTAGAGCTTCAATCTTGGGGACATGTCGTATCATCCCCCCCCGATACTCTATATGCCTTTAATTAGTATCTCTGTGCTTTTAATGACACCGCCACTTTAATACAGAGCTCAGTCAGGGTGCTGCCGCGCTGCGTGCTTTCCTGGGGGAAATCATCAGCTACTAATTAACTAAATGCCTGAAATATACTTTTATTTCTCATCATCAGCACATTATGTATAGATGCACCGAGGGACGATTGGGCTTTTAACCCTAACTGTACTGTAACAAATGTTGGTATTGAAAAATATCAGACCTACAAGCTCATAGCGCGCCACCGAGTGGCGCGCTATGGGCTTGTAGGTCTGATATTATTTGTCAGAAGTTTAAACTCAAATCGTTGCTTCTGGGGGGAATATGTTTTCAGATGGGGGTCCGCAGTAGATCACTTCTGGTGGTCCTTGGCATGAAATATGTTGAGCATCACTGATACAGGGCTAGGGTCTAGCGTCAAGAACTAGAATCTCGTGACAAAAACTAGAATGTAGTGTCGGAAACTAGAATCTAGCGCCAGGACCTAGAATCTAATGCCCTGAACTTGAAACTAGCGACAGAATACTATAATCTATTGCCAAAAACTAGTATCTAGCATCTGGACCAAGAATCAAGCATCAAAAACTAGAATCTAGCATCTGGACCAAGAATCAAGCATCAAAAACTAGAATCTAGCATCTGGACCAAGAATCAAGCATCAATAACTAGAATCCAGCACCTGCAACTACCGTAGAATCTATCGTCGGAAACTAGAATGTAAAAGCAAAATTAGAATGTAGCGCAGAAGCGTGTATAGTGTCAGAAACTAAAATCCTGGACAAAATGGGTTAATCACTTTTTAAGCAGGTGTGAATGGGTGGTGGTGGTGGTGGTGGTGGTGGCGGTGCGTGATGGTGGGGGTCGTCCAGGGAAAGGAAAAGAGTTCTGATTTAATCCGATCCCAGAGATGATAAGGCCAGGCAGACGCTTCCATCCATCGCCGGGATCTAACGAGTGAACAAGAAAAGTGGCAAAGTTGTCATGTTCGCTGGACCAAAGGAATGGTGTCGGCAGCGATTGGCCACTGATTAAATGTCCAGTGGCCATCAGAGCGGTCAGTGGGGAATGAGCGCTTGCTTTAATAAACAGCGAACAGACATGTTCTTCACTATTCACGCTTATACTTGTTCATACATTTGCTGTTCAAAGTACTGTAGGCCCACCCTCCCCTCAAATAAGACAGCTGGTATCAGTTCAAAAAAAAAAATCCGACAGCTGCTATCAGTTCGATTTCTTACTAATGCCAAGAAAGTGCATACTATCGCTCCAGTTCTATGATCTTTACACTGGCTCCCTGTCTGTCAAATCATTGATTTCAGAAAAACTACAGTTGGTTAAACATTGAATGGTTTAGGGCGAAAATACATTTCTGATCTTGTGATACATGGTGAACCATTCCAGACCTCTCCTTGCCATCAGGGACGTGTCTGTTTTCTGAACCCAACACCAGAACTAAACGTGGAGAAAGAAAATTCAGTTTGTACGCACCACCTACTCTATCTGAGACAAAACTCCAAGGCAACTCAACTCTGTTCTTCTTTTTTATCCCTTCTCACAAAGCTTATAGGAGCTTTCTCTGTTCTGCTGCCTACTTTTGCACTGCCTTCTTTATATAATCCAGTGGTTTTCAAACCTTTTTGATACCAGGGCCTGCTATTTATTCAGAATTTGAGCCACGGACCACCATTTGAGGACATTTTAGCCCCAGATACCCAGAAACTAAAGATTTCTTTTGCTTTTGTCTGCAATTCCAGGATAGATTTCAGAGAAAACAAAACAGTCAAACATACAGATGAAAATGACCATTAATCTTCTACATTCTCTAGTTGTGTAGACTTTGGGCTAATTCAGATGGTTGTATATTTTAACTCAAGTTCAAGTGACATTGTTTGATGTCACAGACATGTGACATCAAACAATGACACAAGATCTGGACACCACGCAAGGTACAGCCGGACATAACAAGTACAAAAAGACGTAGGACATTAAAGGAGGTAGTGTTGTATACGGTGCAGATATAAAGTGCCTTGAGTAAAGTGCATATAAGTTGCCTGCTGCTGGCCGCATTAGCCACACGAATAGAGGCGGGGACAAAAGAAACTTTGTATCTATTCTTTGTGGCCCTAGGGAGCACAAAGCGGAGCCCGGAGGGCAGCAGCACAAACTCTGAGTGAAGTGGGTGTGCACCAGGGGCGGATTGGCCATCTGGAGTACAGGGAGTTTTCCCGGTGGCCTGCGCCACCTAGTGGCCTGCTGGACAAGATCCAAAATGCACTAGTGGCACTTCCAAAATGCACTAGAATGCGCTAGATGCTCGCCTGGAACGTACAGATCAAAATGACCATTAATCTTCTACATTCTCTAGTTGTGTAGACTAAGTTGGGCTAATTCACATGATATTTTTTAACTATATTTTAACTCTTGAGGGTGTAAAAATCCATTTCATTTTTTTTTTCCATTTCATTTTTACACTCTCAAAGAGTTACATCTGGTTAACCAGCTGCCCTGGGGGGGGCTCTTGTTAGCAGCTGTCTATTATTAAAATAAAGGTCTAAGCTCTCCAATTGGGTGCCCGTAATTTTCGAGGCCACACTCTTGAGTGTTTTGACGCTCTCAAAGAGTTACAGCTGGTTAACAAACTTTCCATCAATTAGCCTGGGGACCACTTGGAATCATCTCAGAGACCACTGGTGGTCCCCGAACCACCTGTTGAAAACCACGGATATAATCTATTGATGGACTTTCGAGCCACCTGTATGTTTATTTGTCCTAACTGGTTTATTTCCCTGCGCAAATGAATAAAGGTAAAGCCTGAAAGCTTCACCGCTTCTGTTCTATAATTACCAGGTTGTGTTCATTGTGAGCGGCTTTGGCAGAACAGCTGTTGTTCACAAACTACGGCACTTTTTTCTTCTCACTATTAAAGCTCGGACAAAAGATCACTAAACTGGCACTTCACACAACGCGCGTGGTCCATCAAACTCCATAGATTTTACTTTAGTCTTTTGATTTTACCCATGTGAGGAGAAGGGCATGGCTGAAACCTTCTGGATGCTCATTTGAGATGCTTAACAGCGATCGCTGTTTGAAGTGGCAGTAAGAATGAGCTAACAGATTACACAATCACAATTGCTTTTGAAAAACGTCTTTTTTTTTACCCCGCCATCGGAGCAAAAACATGACCTTCAATACCCCAAATGATCAAAGATAAGCTTTATATTTTCAACATTCCCTTTGAAAATATTTAGCGAGTGAAACACAAGCGTCTGTCTATAAAAGGATTAAAAAGAATAGGCAGAGCGAAAAGTAAAAAAGAATCAAAAGATCGTTTGAAGAAAAAGTGTCACGGTTTGTTTTGATCGCATGTGTGTCAGAAGGGCACTTAATCCTCTGAATCAATTACACAGCCATAGAAAAATCTATCTAAACAGCAAATACCTTTTTTAAGTTGAATTCATATGCCATCAAAAGGACACAATGCCAGACAATCATCTAGTCTATTTCCATTCAAGTTCAATGGGACACACTCAGACAGATTAGTATTAAGGGATGTCTTAAAATTACTTAAATCTAGGGAGTATTGCCTGCACAGTAATATCCTGAATGTTACTTAAACGAGCGTGCACTAATCACTGAATGCAGTGATCAGCAGCATACCGTGGGCCATCCAGTATGAGCTGGTAACAAGAAGTGCACATGTACACGCTCTACAGTGGGCAAGTGCAACAGGTCGACAGTATGTACACCAAGGGCCACCCCCACCCAGGGGCGGATTGGTACATATTTTCCCACCGGGACAATTTTGCCTTTGCCAGGCCACCCTGGGGGCGGCAGCTGGTTAACCAGATGTAACTCTTTGAGAGCGTAAAAATGAAACCAAATGGACCCTTGCGGGTCCATTTGGTTTCATTTTTACACCCTCAAGAGTTAAAATATTCATCATGTGAATTAGCCCAACTTAGTCTACACAACTAGAGAATGTAGAAGATTAATGGTCATTTTGATCTATATGTTCCAGGCGAGCATCTAGCACATTCTAGTGCATTTTGGAAGTGCCACTAGTGCATTTTAGATCTTGTCCAGGCCACTAGGTGGCGCAGGCCACCGGGAAAACTCCCTGTACTCCAGATGGCCAATCCGCCCCTGCCCCCACCCGATCCTGATTGGATGAAGGCTTTGCCACACTTTGTTTGTTTGTTTTGTTTAAGCCAGGGGCTCAATGGGGATGGAGAGCAATCTGGTGCAATGTGGTCGGCACACTCTATAGTGTGAATATATACACTACAGCATCTTTAATTCGTACCATCACACAACAGTGTTAAATTTGGAATCCGGAATATATATTTATTTTATTTAAAAACATTGTGTGTGGGGTATCCGCTGGCCTAGCGCTCAAGGCACATAGGCTCACAGCATGCCTGGCATCGTGTTTTGGGTTCAAGTCCTGATCCCAACAACCTTTGTCTTTCCCAGTCTCTCTCTCACCGTTTTCCTATACTGTATATATGGCCACTATGGCCGAACAGCTGTAACGATTAATCGATTAATTGCATTCAAATTGATTATACATTTAGTTGTCAACTATTTTAGTTTAGTTAATCGGATTGTCAACTAGTCACTGGAGTTTTTTTTTTTTTTTTTGTTATTTATTATTTAGTGTTTCCCAAACATATTTTTTCCGGTGTCAAATGTGACTAAACTAAAGAGCAGTGATCCATCTCTCTTCCCATACAATCTGATGAAACTGAAGTTATACATGCAGAGTAGCAACTGCAAAGCAAAATAGGGCACATAACAATGATTATAGTATCAAAAACAAAACATATGGCCTGGATATTTATTTTTAAATTACCTATTTGTGTTCAGAAGAGTACTGTTCCTTTTTATACTGGCACATGTCGATATTCTTTGATCAAATGCCATGCAGTCAGAATTAGCCTTGATACAGTATATTCATTTTTCACGTGTCAAATCCGATGAATCGATGAGTTGTTTAAATCAGGGGTTTTCAACAGGCGGTCTGGGATCCACCAGTGGTCCTTGAGAGGGTTCCAGGTGGTCTCCAGGCTAAATGATGGAAAGTTGGTTAACCAGATGTAACTCTTAAGTGTGTAAAAATGAAACCAAATGGAGCCGCAAGGGTCCATTTGGTTTCATTTTTACACTCTCAAGAGTTACTCTCAAGAGTTACATGAGTGTGTAAAAATGAAACCAAATGGACCCTTGCGGGTCCATTTGGTTTCATTTTTACACTCTCAAGATTATTCAGAAGTCTACACTGTTTTGTTTGTAAAATCCAGCCTAGAATTGTGGACAAAAGCAAAATAAATTTTTAGTTTTGGGGTCTGTGGGGCTGAAATGGCATCAATGACATCATCATGGTCCCTGGAATCAAAAAGGCTGAAAACCCCTGGTTTAAATAACCGCCAATGAATCGAAAATAATTGTTAGTTGCAGCCCTATAAAAACAAGTAAGGAAGACTCATAATATTAACATTACTAAGCTGTGATAGTATTAACTGGGGTGGTTGGATGTGGTCCCTGTGCCCTGCTCTGCTACTGAGAACTTGAACTAGACCCTCGTGCTTGAATGGAACTGGAGTACTTGGAAAGTGGTATTGGCAGAATAAAATGTGTTAAAACGTGTTCTCACCCCCTGCCCAAGTGGGCCATATTCCATCTTAGCTCACTGGTAGAAGTGTTGTGTCCTGCGTGTGACACCCGGGGTTGAGTCACAGGAAGGACATACCGTTTATAGACTGCAACCAAAATGTAGCCAAATGTACCCGAAAGGTCAGACTGGTTAAGACTACACTAGAACAGTGGTTTTCAACCAGTGGTCCTTGAGAGGGTTCCTGGTGGACCCCAGCTAAATGCTGGTTGTTTAACCAGATGTAACTCTTGAGAGTGTAAACATTTCATTTCATTTGTATGCTCTCAAGGGTTAAAATATTCATCATGTGAATTAGTCCAAATCTACACAACCAGAGAATGTAGAAGACTAATGGTCATTTTGATCTGTATGTTTGACTGTCTTTTTTGTTTCCCAAATCCAGCCTGGAATTGTGGATAAAAGCAAAAGAAATCTTTAGTTTTGGGGTCCGTGGGGCTAAAACACATATGTCAAACTCAAGGCTTGTGAATGAATTATCTTCGCCCGCGGGATGCTATTTAAATACTGTTAGAACTGGCCCTATAATATATATGATAAGAAATTAATGCAACTCATCGTTTTACTCTCAAATCAATTGATTTACTTTCTCATTTTACTATGTGAGGATCACAGAACATGAAACTGGTGGTTTTGGTGCCATTAAGTCACATTAATTTTTGAAGGAACTTGTTTGCCGTTTGCTTGGGACATCCTCGTAAACTATTGCCCGCATATTGAAACAGTCTGGCAGCTCCGGACCTTGACTGGTACAAATGTTTCTGTTTCGGCCCGCTGTGTATTTGAGTTCGACACCCTTGGGCTAAAATGTCATCAAATGGCGGTCCGTGGCTCAATGCTGAATAAATGGTGGGCCCTGGTATCAAAAAGGTTGAAAACCCCTGCAATAGATGAGTTACAAATAGATGAATTACCAGAGGTGTCCTAGTGTGTAGGGCTTAGTATAACCTCTTGTAAATCAGGCAAGTTTCTGCAACCACG
The DNA here is from genome assembly GCA_039105355.1 of Benthosema pterotum. Classification (NCBI taxonomy): domain Eukaryota; kingdom Metazoa; phylum Chordata; class Actinopteri; order Myctophiformes; family Myctophidae; genus Benthosema; species Benthosema pterotum. The sequence continues at coordinate 14,434,613 of CM076975.1, read as the reverse complement.
CATTGGTACAATTCACTGTCTGTGTTTTATTCCGATTTACAGCGCCTGGCTACATCAGGCTGCCCGACTCAATATCCGTGAGGGGGAACATTAACACTGGAGCTCCCAGCAGGTTATGCAGATGGGTAATTATTTGGGGAATTCATGGCCTCGTCTGGGACGCACAAGTCAGCTGGGGTCAGGCAAGGTTGGAAATACAGCAGTACTGTTAGTTCTAACTTCTTATTGTCTTAACGCTGCAATCCATAACATTAATGTCCTAGTGGGATACAAACCCAGGGTCCCCCAAGCGAAGCCAGAACGGCCTGCATGCTTGCTGAGCTAAGGCAACGCGTTCGCGCTGAAAATTTCTGCTTTAGGCAATAGCTCTTGTCGACAAGTAGTCTTCAGCCAAACGCAGGGTCTACACGTTCTCAGTGGAAGAAGAGAAACACGGAGAACAGACTAGCTTCATTACAAAAGATCATGAAAAGATAACTCACCGTGCCTGTTTTCCCTCCCAGAATTTTTGCACAGCAGACAGACGGCCGACGGACTTGAAGGATACGTGCACACATGTGCGCCTGTGAGAACAAACACAAGCACAAACTTTAAAAAACAGAAGCAAACTAAAGGAAACCTTCGGTCGGTGCGTGAGTGGAGCGGGCAAATCAGAAATGAACAAAAACAAACTCTTATCCCTATGAAATACAACATACTCCCTTCTCCAAATACCCACACCTCCGAGGTCCCAATTACGTCACCACTCAAACCGGCCAATCAGAGTTCCCAGACGAAGACCACCAACTGCATCACAGTTGTGGTAAATACCACAACTGTGGTGGTTGTTAGTCGTCGTAACTGAACAACTCACCCCACACTTGCCTGTTTTCCCTCCTGGAAATGCCCCCAGTAAGGGTCTGGGGCTATAGGGTATGGCCATGCTGTACGTCTATACATGGACAACACTGACAATGCCTCTCATCCAATCACAGATCCCGATACTAACCGTTACATCACTGCCAACATAAAAGACAGAGAAAACGAAACGTAGTCCCAGTTGCTTTTTGTGTGTTTATACTTCAGCAAGGTTAAGTTGAGATCATGAGCGCAGAAAGTAAATCTCGGGCTAAGCCCATGTCCCGTTCATCCCGCGCCGGCCTGCAGTTCCCCGTGGGACGCCTCCACAGGCTGCTGCGTAAAGGCAGCTATGCCAAGCGCGTGGGCGACGGCGCCCCGGTCTACCTGGCCGCCGTTCTGGAGTATCTGACCGCCGAGATCCTGGAGGTGGCCGGAAACGCCGCCAAGCAGCACAAGAAGACCCGCATCAGCGCCCGTCACATCCAGCTGGCCGTCCGCAATGACCGCGACCTCAACAAGCTCCTCCGCCGGGTCACCATCGCCTACGGCGGAGTGAAGCCTAACATCAACCCAGCCCTGATCAAGAGGAAGCACTAGGATGTTTTTGGGCCAAAGTTGAAATGAATCAAACCCCACAAAGGCTCCCCAAAAACCTCAAAAGGGTGAAAGGTATGCTCAAGAACAGTGGCTTTCAACCTTTTTCATACCAGGGCCCCACTATTTATTAAAAAATTGAGCCAAGGATGACCATTTGATGACATTTTAGCCCCACAAATCCCAAAACTAAAGATTTCTTTTGTTTTTGTCCATAATTTCAGGTTGGATTTCAGAGAAAACAAAAACAGGCAAAGATACAAATCAAAATGACCATTAATCTTGAATATGTTAACTCTTGAGAGTGTGTCCATTTGGTTTCATGTTTACGCTCTCAAAGAGTTACATCTGGTTAACCAACTTTCCATGGTTTAGCCTGGGGACCACCTGGAAGCACCACAGGGACCACTGGAGGTCCCCGAACCACCTGTTGAAAACCCCTGCACTAGGACGCTTGGCCCCAAGTGTCGCCAAAGTCACAATGAATCAAACCCACAAAGGCTCTGCAAACACCTTAAGAGAGTAAAAGGTGTGCTCAAAAAGATCAAGATGTGTTCATGCAGCTGTTTATTCACAGTAGAGACTCAATTTCCACTGGCAAATGTGGGAGGTTGGGCCGATGTAAGAACATTTAGAAATCCAACCAAACCCCAGGACAAGGAACCAAAATTCAGGACACGAAAATAATGTCTAGACAGGCCAGAATCAGACCAGGACCAGAATAGGGTTTCCCACTGATTCAGTGGGTAGGGCCTGATCTTCACCTATATAACCTGGAGGATGGATGCAGTCAACTAAACAAGGAATTGCCCTTGTGCTGCACCTGCATCTGAGTAAATGATTCCATAATCTTAAGTTGATTTCTCCTAGGGCTTCATGATTTTGCCTAAAAATAAAATGTAATTTTATTTTATTTATTTTTTATTCTTTTTTTTCTTTTTTTTCTGTGAAACCTCAATTTTGCTTTTTTGGGGGGTTAAAATTACAAAAAGGACAATATGTTTTTATTTGTTTGAACAGAAAATGGGGTGGTTCTTGGTATTTGTTCTGGTTCTGAACAAAGACGAGGAGTAAAGTGCAAAGCTCACTTTTCTTTCTTTTAATGAACATTCAGTAGTATTTTTTTTTCTCTTATTGGAGTCTCTGACTCCCTTTTCTTAGTAAGTAAACAGGAGAACATATTGCATTTTTCTTTTATTATTTAAAGTATATATAAGCAATAAATCTCAGTGTTTTCTTGGCATTTTTTTTCCTTTTTCTTTCTTAGACCGTTCCATTATTGGATCACTTCCTAAAAATAGCCAAAAAAGATTTTTTTGAAGAAGATCAAATTAAATAAAGAACATAATAAAAAGACGATGCAAATCACAGCTACTAAATTACATATAGTAGCTTTAACAGAACACATTTTACGGTAAGGTAGGCCGTGAGCAAGTGTGAATGTATATATTCTACCATAAATACGACTCCCATAGATATAGGCCACACATTCCATCACGGTTACATTTTAGGTCTGGAATGTTTCACATTGCACAGGTTGAATTAAGCGCAAATAATGTAAAAATGTATATTTATTAATTGTCATTGTATATCTTAACTGTAAATATGCCACGTCTCTGCAAGTATGTGTGTGTGTACATTGTATTGCAATAACCCGAGAACCATTTGCCTTAAAGTCGACAGTGTTCCACACCCCCAAAGGGAGTGCAGTGCCTGGCGTTGAGTCTGTGGGACACATTATTTGGAATCCCACGCCAGCTCTGGGCAGACTTTCTATAGGCCAATAAATGTACCACGTTTTAATATTACGGTCTTCATTTTGCTATTTTTCCCCCATAAACCAATATACATTTTATATGTATGAATTAGAGCTATATTTATACCATGTCATTCTACAACAGCTTTTTCTTAGCCATATGTTTTGTTCATGTAAACAAATCCTTTAAGCATAGAAAGTTCTTCATCCAAAGTGAGAAGAAAACACATGGATTAAGTACATGAATTAAGTACAATTAAAGCAATTACAATTCCAGGCTATACTAGGCCTGCGATTGCACTACACAAGTTTGATATAGGACTAAACTGGCCAATTTTAAATCAAGATTTAATATAAAGACATCTGTTGAGAACCAATGGCCAAACAGAATCTTTTTCTGTCTTTTCCCATGACCATATGTAAACAAACTGTAAAGTCACAAAATGGCATAAAATAGGGCATTTATTTAAAAAAAGATAAATAGGATCTCTTAACAACAGTATTTTTGAGGCAGTTGACTGCATCGAATTACGACTCTACTTTATTTCCCACATCAGCTCAGAGCAGCGTAGGTGTTTCAGTGTTTTTCATTGGGTTCTGAGTAAATCACACCTGTGGGACACCACTGACCGGGTTCTGGCCAGGCTCTGCCAGTGGGCCTAATCAGTCAAAGTTCTCTCACCTGTGCAATTTACAGCCACGACTCAGCCAACCGATTGCCATGGCAACACCACATCTGCCAATTTATTACTTAACTAGACTAGTACACTTTTCACAGTCAGTATGGAGCACTTTTTAGTAGGGGGTTTCAACCTTTTATTTAGCATTTGAGCCACGGACCACCATTTGATGACATTTTAGCCCCGTTTTAGATCCAAAACTTAAGATTTCTTTTGCTTTGTCCACAATTCCAGGCTGGATTTTGGAGAAAACAAGATAGTCAATCATACAGATGAAAATGACCATTAGTCTTCTAGTATTCTCTAGTTGTTTAGACTTGGGCTTATTCAGAGGGTGAATATTTCAACCAATAATGGATCCGCAAGGGTCCATTTGGTTTCATGTTTAAGTAAGAGACATCTGGTTAACCAACTTTCCATCATTTAGCCTGGAGCCCACCTGGAGTCCTCTCAAGGACCACTGTGGTCCCCGAACCACCTGTTGAAAACCCCTGATACACAGTATTGGCACAAAAGGGACAGATAGTTAAATGAGTAAAACATTCTCAAAACCAAGTGAAAGATTAATAATAAAGCCACAGACATAAAATATTCAGCCGAAAAAAAAGAAAAGAAATGAACTGAAATATACAGAAATGAAACAAAACTCAGTTTTCAGCCAGTCTGCTCTTCTCCCTTTTTAAAATTATTAATGTCATTGATAAATGAATTTATGCCACAGTTTTTAGCCTAGTTTTCAGTAGCTTTGATGACATCTGGTAAAAACATGAATAAGCATACAGTACAAAGATGAACTTGCTGACTTCCTGAGCTGTTAACTTGTGCAACTCTTGCAATTACTAAGCCCAATGCACAGCAGACATTTTGGAATCAACTCTTCCCATTTCTGGGCCTATTCTGACTTCCTGCATATACAGTAGGCAAGGACTATAAGGCTATTCTGGTCAGTCAGTGTGCTGCTTTTGTGCATGTTGGCCCACTGGACACACACTGCTACACAAGTGGGTCTCAAAGTGTCAAAATGGACCAATTTGCCTATGCGCAGAGTTATGGTGGGTGCTTGAAATAAAAGTCAACTAAATCAAAATGTGGTGTCAAAAAGGCACTAAGTTCTAAGTGCTATAGCTAAGTTCTAAATGTGGTCCTCACTCTGCTGCAGGATGAACAAGATGCCCATGCATAACATGGCGTTATAGTGTTGAGTGGCAGAGACCCAATAGTAGGGCTGCAACCAACGATTATTTTCATAATAATGATTCACTGGTCGATTACTTGAATGATTAAACGGATTACGACACCTCTTTAACTATCACCCTATCACCTTAAAATATATCATACAGACATGTCTTCAAAGATACTTTTGATTAGCTGCTGATTAGGTTGCTATTTAAACAAACATTTTACAAATTAATTAAAGCAACTCATGGTGACAATAAAGAATAGCTACCCGTGTCAGTCTAAAAGACTAAAACAGTACTCTTCTAAACTTAGATAGGTAATTTAAAAATAAATATTCAACAAGTAAATATTGTGATCCAATATAGAGCTACATAGTGATTGGTATGTGTCATATTTAGGGTTAGTTTAGTTACACATAACAGTTGAAAAACTATGGTTAAGTGGGAAACACCCATGAAAACTCAAGCGATTAGCTGTAATCGATTAATCGGATTGGCAACTAATTAAATTACCACAGTGAGGGCAATTAATTATAGTGTGTTGTTGTTGTTGAGGGGCTTTTTATCAGAACACGTTCCACAATTGCCTTTGACAATGGAAGGAGAATGTACGTCATGGGTGTTTGAGAGCAAGTCGACTTTTCTAAACACAGTGATTACGGTATTTTTTTAACCAACATTAATGAAGGAAATGCCCGAAAAATAATAATCCAATCCTTTACTTTCTCCTCTCGCCAACGCAATTGTGCAAATGAACCTCAGCCGTACGGAGCTCAGCTGAGCTCATCCCTCAGTAAAGATGCCAGCACAAACGGATGCCTTTCATCATACCATTAAAACAATAATACGGCGCAACTAAACAAATATGTTTGGCTCTGCATAAGCCTTACAACTTAATTTAACTTTGCATTTGCTTAATAAGTTTATATGAGGATGGGAATGTCTGTGAGGGAACATTTTCGGTTTTGTGTGTGCTGCTGCCTCGCCATTAAACATAATTAATGTTCACTTCACTGCATTAACATCGAGTTCTATTATGTGGCCCAGCATGGCCAAAGCCCACGTAATGTTACATTACCTGACTACAGCACTATTTGTTTACAAAAATGTGTAGCTGTAGCCTATGTTCCATTGTGGCTTGTGTGCAAAAGAACAAAGCTACAAGCTGTCAACGCACAACGAAACAGTGTAAACAGCTTGTATGACTGTATTTTTGGTGGGTAGCCGGCACCACGCCTGTTACACATTGAACAAGCCGTAGAGGTTTGAGAGGCTGATTGATCTAAACCGTAATCTTACAGTATTAGATGTTTATATCCTGTTTAAAGTTGTCACCTGTGAGTTGCCACGACAATATACAGTAGTTCTGGCTTTGTTTTGGAACATTGTACGAATAAAAGGATCACTTTTTTAAGGCTGTTGAAAATGACAAGTTAATTAGTTAAATTAATTGTGTCGATTAAACTGATAAAAATATTGAAGGCAATAAACTCATGTGCACACTGACTGAACCAAGATATAGTTGTGTGTCTCCCTAACTGGAGCCGTAGCCATATAGCTTGAGAGATGTACAAGCATCAGGGGCTTGTAGATCACGTATTTTGATAAATAGTTAAGAAATAACATTTTTCCCGGATTATTTTTTAAATGATTATTTTTCAAATCCTGCAAAGGAAAACAGTCATATTTTGGACAAGATTTGAATGTTGATTAATCATGACAAATAATTTTGAAGCTTTGGTTAATTAATTTAAAAAAATGAATCATTCAGACCTACTTTTTTTTGGAGGGAATAGATACACTTGGCCCTAACTCTGTTGGCATTTTCAGTGGAAACATTCAGACGGTGCAGTGTGCATTTATCATTTATTCAATACTCCAAAGATCAACAGAGCCTAATACTATTCTGATTTACATTAATCCTGTGAATTTTTCATTTTGGGTTGGGTATGTACTGTAGATCATCAGAACTGTATTTTAACCTTTAGGGCTGTGACAGCATTGTAATTAATTCAATTAAACAAACCAGAGGGTTTTCTTGAGTCTAAGGTTTAAAGGTTTTTCTCTAAGGGTTTTCTTATACAACTTAAGTTCCAAAAATCTGAAGCATCCCTTTAAAACCTCACCGCCCCCAGACACAGTCAGTACGCAGATCCTTGTCAAGACCCTGACACTGGCAGAGTCCATAACCCTGGAGCCTGAGCCAGGCGATAAGATTGAGATTGATCAAAAGCCAGTCCCGAGGAGCAATTCCACCTGATCAGCAGCAGCAGGGGCTGATCTTTGTTGCCAAAGACAAAGTGGAAGATGGCCTCACCTCACCCTGTCTTACTACAACACCCAGAAGGAATCCACCCTCCACTAGGGCTGCATCTGAGGAGATTAACGCAGATCTTTGACAAGACCATCCCCCTGGGGGTTTAACCAAGTGGTGACATTGCAAATGTCCAGTTCAAAACCCAGAGCACGGCAGGGATTCTGGTCACAGACAAGCAGAAACCCAGGGCATGGCAGGGATTCTGGTCACAGACAAGCAGAAACCCAGGGCATGGCAGGGATTCTGGTCACAGACAAGCAGAAACCCAGGGCATGGCAGGGATTCTGGTCACAGACAAGCAGAAACCCAGGGCATGGCAGGGATTCTGGTCACAGACAAGCAGAGGATGATCTTCACGGGACATCAGCTGGAAGATAGGGGTTTTCAACCAGTGGTCCGGGGACCACCAGTGGGCCCTGACAGGATGCCAGGTGGTCCCCAGGCTAAATGATGGAAAGTTGGTAAACCAAATGGACCCTTGCGGGTCCATTTGGTTTCATGTTTACACTCAAGAGTTTAAAAAGTCTACAGAAATAGAGAATGTAGTAGATTAATGTTGGACTGTTTTGTTTCTGAAATGCAGCCTGAAATTTTGGACAAAAACAAAAGAAATCTTTAGTTTTGGGGTATCTGTGGGTGTGACAATGTCATCAAATGGTGGCTCAAATGCTGAATAAATGGTGTGCCCTGGTATCAAAAAGGTTTTCTACATTGTTGTACAAACAAATGTAGCATTTGCTTTGTAGTTCAATTATAAAAGTATGACAAGCTAAGACATGGGAATCATCCTACAAAAAAGGTTTCCAAACCTGATATTACTTTGACAAATTGAGGGATGTTTAAATTTAACAAAATGAAGAAGCAAGAAAACATTTGCAAGAAGATGCTACACACCCTAACAGTCCAGTGAGGGGTGGCAAAAAATTCAATCTCTACCATTTCAGACACAGAAAAAGGGGCGGCAGGCTGGTAATCCACCCAGGCAAAAAAAAGAAAACACTGCCTCTCAAAATCCACCCCTACATCCTCATTGTGAGAGGTGGAAGCAGGTCATGCTGACTAATATAACAGGGCTCAGGGAAAAACTGCAGAGGTGGGAAAAGTACTTACTTTTTACTCAAGTAAAAGGACCAACCCTGCAGTTTAGAAGTACCGGAATTCACATTTTTATTGAGTAAATGTATTGGTGTCAAAATGTACTTAAGGTACCAAGTATAAAATATTACGCAAAAAATCTCACACCTTGTATAGTGCATGTGCATGCATGTCTACCTTTTGATCCAGATCTACAATCTCATGATGTGTCGCTATAAAGCAACCAACTTCGTAAAGACTTTCTGTAGAGGATAACATAACCTTTTATCGCAAATCCAAACTGAAGTCTACTAAAATGTACTCGGACAGAGTAAGGCAATAATACAGGTATAAATTGGTGAGAGGTGGTTGGTGAGATGTTAATCATTGAAACGCAGGGAGTACCAATCACTTTGGAACTGAATACAAACTACAATGTAATAATTATAACATAAAATGTCGTCCCGGTCGATAGGAGAGTCATATATTGAGAAGGAGTAGGAGAGTACAATTTTCATGGGATTTGTATTGGCTTTGTGACAATGCAGGAGAGAGAGAGAGAGCGAGAGAGAGAAAAAAAAGGTCAACTGCACTTAAAAGAAGTTGGGTTGTGAAATGAAATGTGCTGCTGTGGCTGTTCTACCAGTTCTTATCGCCACCAGTCAGAATCCCAACACTCTTATGTTTACAGCGTGGAATTACCAGATATCCAGGTTTTATCTGGAGCCGGAGCAAAAAGCCTGAGCAAAGCCAAGCGTAAAATTTAAGACACTCCAAAGTGACAAGGAAGACAGGGGGGGTCTAGTAGTGCCAAATCTAAGAGAGAACTATTGCACTGCCCAAATGAGATATACAGTCTATTAGTGCTCCCTGGAGTATCAGGCTAGATGGAAACGCGCCGCAATAAATCTGGGTCAATCTCCTCCTCGGGCCGGTCTAGGTGGGGAAAAATGTACAGACCGAAAGAGAGATGATTCTATCTCAGAAGAATCATTGAGAATATTGAACGACATTGCTAAAATAAATAAATAAGTGGATAAAAACATATTTAAAGTAGACAGAAATACCAGATTTTACCTTCTGCTACCCCCAGGCTATCTTGTGGAAGGTTACACCAATTAAAATAGAATTTTGAACTTCGGTTATTTTCAATACAAACCATACTGTATGTGGCAATAAATGTTTGCCACTCGGCTACCATAAACTAGTTTACAGCTGACTACAGCTAGCCAAATGCTCCCATATAACATTCTGATTCTTTCACTGGTGGTGGACAAAAAAAAGATATATATCAGTATTCCATGAGCATGCATGTTTTTGTAATGTGTAGAGAAAAGGAATTAGCAACTGTGGGCCTACTTCTAGAGGAGAATTTAGTTCAGAAAAATGGGAAGGTGTTGTCTGTCAGTCTTGTCTGCAAGACTTAAAACAATGTGGAAGAGAAAATGATTTTCAGAAGAAAAGTGATTGAAGCGAATTGAGGTGTGTACAAATGAACCTCTTCAAGGTTTTTATGTAAAAAAATAATAATAATAAAATAAAAGCTTTGCAAACAGAGGTTAGCTGCATTGCAATCCAAATTGAACAATTGAACATTAGCCATAACTGAATAAAATGGACTGGCAGAGGCACACATACACAGAAAAAATACAACTAAATTACAAAAAAATAGGCAAACAGCAGTGATGTTGGCGATAGTGTGGGCAGAGGAATGCCAATCACCAGGATAATCACAAGCATTTTAGGAAAAGTAAAAGGCATCAGCAAGTACTTAAAGGAGTGTGGCACCCACTCTTTTGTAGTTTCTTTGGGTATGCAGTTGTCCACTTTCCAGTTCCAGTCCAGAAACATAGATCCAATGGTATACAACAGCCCTACAAACCCCAAAACTAGAGATTTATTTGTGGTAATTAATCTTCTACATTCTCTATTTGTGTAGACTTGGGGCTAATTCACATGGTGAATATTTTAACTCGAGAGTGCACTCTCAAGAGTTACATCTGGTTAACCAACTTTTCGTCTGGTTAACAAACTTAGCTGGGGACCACCTGGAACCATCTCAAGGACTGCTGGTTGAAAACCACTGTTGTAATAGGATGTACTTTTGAACACTTTTACTTTTTCTGTACTCTACACACAAGAAGTAGCCCAGTATTGTTGATACTGCAACTGATATTGAGTCAAATTCTTAACGGTAGCTACACCTGGCACAGTAACTGGTGGTTGAGTGCCTTGCCCAGTACCCAGTACCCACCACTGCTTTATAAGCCCAAGGAAGGACATCTAATAATAATAATAATAATGGATTGCATTTTTATAGCGCTTTTCTATGCACAGCGTGATACTCAAAGCGCTTACAATGGTCCATTCATTCATACATTGGGAAGTAGAGCGGCGAACAGTCAACGCCAGCGTCCCCACTTCCCACATTCATACACCAGTGATGGTAACCACTGGAGGCAAGGTGGGGTTCAGTGTCTTGCCCAAGGACACTTCGACATGTAGACAGGAGGAGCCGGGAATCGAACCGCCGACCACTGGATCATTGGCCGACCTGCTCTACCTCCTGAGCCACAGCCGCCCCAATCATCTGCAAAACTTCACAAGTAGCTCCTTTTTGAAATGTTACCCTCCAAGGTCAGGACAGTGGCTCAACATCGTGGAGGAAATACACAGCGTAGAAAAATGGACTCATCCAAGGACTAAAGCAGGGTCCCGGGAGCCGTGAATGATACTGGATAAAGTGTCTTATATCAGATAAAAAGATGGCTTGTGTACTCGCCTGGTCTGAAGATTATGAATCAATGGCTCTGGGCTAAAGAGTGTGTTTTTTCCCCCTCTTATATACCACAAATAAATCATAAAGAGTATGTGAGAAATTTCTGTTTATGCAAAAGCAAAAAATAAACATCAATTTAATTCAACATGTCAAATACAGTAACTCTGTAGAGGAGGGTTAATCAATATTCCAAAAATGCAATAAATAATAAAAAACATGGTGTGTGTTTTTCCCGATGTCCTTGAGGTTTTGGCATGTCTCCGTAATGAGATAATGCGTTCTGAAATTCTCATTAAGCTTGTTTTTCTTACGAAACCAGGCATTCCGTGATAATAAGGGCCTCGCATTTTTTAGTGTGTCATACTGTACTATTTAAAGGCTCATTTCAATATTTATTACATTAAATATTAACACGCCGCTCCGCCTACAGAGAGATTCATCAGCTCCTGAGATAGCTTTCTGAACAGAATTAGGAGCCGGGCGTAGATGCGACGATGGGCCGTTTCATGCCTGCTCAGTCAAGAGGGATAAAGCGATCGTGTTTACTTCATCAAGCGACTGCATCGCCGTGCCACTTAGAGGACGTATTTCCGACTCAAAGAAAGCGCTGACTTTGCTTTTCGAGTAAAGACGTTTTATTTCTTTTTTAACATGTCATTTTTTGGCCACACATGCAGGCATTCGCCGTTATTTTTACTGGATATTTCATCATTTGACCGAAAAGGGCTGAAAAAGGGCTGCCAGGGGGCAAGTGTTGGGGCAACGCAAGCCTGCCTTCTGTCTCTTCCCATCTCCCACCTCTCTCTCTCCCTCTCCCTCTCCCTCTCTCTGAGGACGTTCCCTCCATTCCTTGTCAGAAGAGATCAGAATGACTCATCTCAGGAGAAAGCCGCTGCTCACATCAGGGCCCACGCAGGGCTGCGGCTTGCAGGGGGTCCATCAGTGGTTCAGACCCACGCAGGGCTAGGGGGGAGGGGTCCAGGAGGTCCGTCATCAGAGGGTTCAGACCTCCATAACAGGAGCAGCCTGTACCGTACCACTTGGACCGTTACAGTACATGCAGGCGTTTGCCACCTCAGTGACTCTAGCAAGCATCCCCCAGCACCCCTGCAGCGCACGTTGCATTAACCATCTGAATGAGCGCTGTTTTTAATGCCATTCGTTATTATCAGCGACAGTGGCTAAGCTCTTGATTCGCTAATGTCCCCGGGGGTCTGGGCTAATTTGTATTTGGTGGAGGATGGATGACAGGAGGAAATGGAGAGGAGGCTGATATCGGCTAGCGCTGTGCGATTGTGTGCAGTTTGCATTATGGCTGGAATGTTTCAGGGGGCTATATCTACGTTTCAGTCATTAAGTCACGCTCCTTAAGATAAAGTGGCCGGCGACCCAGCCGCTGTTGTAGACGTATTCCCCGCTGGGAAATTTACGCTCAGATTATGGATAACACAATATAGGCCACTGCCGTAAATAAGGATACTTCTTCTTTGGGTTGTGCGTTTGTAATTGCGGGTTCTCCCTTGAACCAAGGGGTCAGCGAGATGCTTATAAAAGGATAACTTCATAAAAGGGATAGTACAGATTTTTTAAAGTTAAGTTGTATGAAATTCTGTCCATTAATATAGTGGTGTCAACTGTATTAATTGATGGCCAGAGTCCCATGGTGGGGGTTCTGCTCTGGTTATGGTGAAATATTTGGGGAGGGGAAGGGGGGTCCGCTGGGGGCCACAGTGAATGTAAATGAATCCAAAAAACTAAATTGCTTAATGTTGTTGACCTATTTCTAGAATATTAGCACATCCTTTGTTCATTTTGAACTCTCTATCACAGGGAACTATGTGATACAAATTTCATTAGTTTTGTGGATTAATTTACTTTTACTGCATGGCCCCAGTGACCTCCACAAAATGGAACTACTTAATATTGGCCAAAAGCAGAGCAGAATTTCCACCACGGGACTTTGGCAATCAATTAATACAGCTGAAACCACTATATTAATGGACAGCATTTCATACAACTTAACTTCAAACAGTTGACTATCCCTTTGAGTCAAACAATGTAAACAAGCCCAATCTACATCAACCAAATTGATAGAGAAGGCAGAGAGAGAGAGAGAGGTCTCAAGGTGACTTCCTCGTGAATGCCATCCTTTCAACTGAAAATGTAAGTAATAAATAGTTGCCCCACTATGAGTTGTACAACTGCCAAGTTTTATGGTACGTTTACACACACACACACGCACGCATACTTCTCGCAGTGGGAACGCCGTTATGTAAAGGGAAGTGGAACTGCATTTGCTGCATTCTAGGCAAACTACAAAGTAATGTTATTTGGATGCCATACAGTACGTCCGCGGCATGCTGTGTTTAGAGCACGGGGTGATGTTCATGTTGATCATCCTGAGTGACTCACTGTCCCTTTCCATGTCCCTGCCTGAACCGCTCACACCCCCGCAATGTTTGCTCACTTCTCCAGCAGTGAGTGTGTGTGTGTATGTGTATGAGTGTGTGCAAGGTGCAGCACTTTTCCCCCGGATCCCTAAAGTGCCTGTTTAATTTGTTCTTGTTTATCCCATACATCCTGGCAAAATTGACATCTTAAGACAGGCCAGAGCCTCATCAAACCGAAGCTGGGATTCTGATTCAGGCCTACTGGATTATTGGTCTCGTTAAATATTTAAGATACTTGACCTTTTCTATCATTACTTAGGTGCATGTTGGGTTTATCATAGATCAACATGCTGACACGTGCAAGCCATATTATTAAAGGGATAGTCCAGATTTTTTTGCTGTATGAAATACTTGCCATTAATATAGTGGTGTCAACTGTATTTATTTCCAGAGTCGCATGGTGGGAGTTCTGCTCTGGTTTTGGTGAAATACGAAGTAGTTCCAGTCATTTTTGGAAGATCGCTGGGGGCCGCGTAGTGAAAGTGAATGAATCGAAGAAAACATAAAACATAATGCAACAAAAAACTTGCTTTATGTTGTTGTCCTATTTCTAAATTATTAGCAGGTCCTTCCTTCATTTTTGATCCCTCTATCACAGGGAACTATGTATTTCGTGTCCATAACACTACGCCCCAAAAGTAGTTCTATGTGATAGGAGGGTCAAACATGAATGAACAAATGAGTTCCTAATATTTTAGAAATAATTCAACAATACAAATTACATTAGTTATGTGGATTAATGTACTTTTACTGCATAATGGCCCCAGTGACCCCCACAAAATGACCGGAACTACTAAATATTGACCAAAACCAGAACAGAACTACCACCACGGGACTCTGGCAATCAATTAGCACCGTGGAAACCACTATATTAAGGGACAGCATTTCATACAACTTAGGTAAAAAAAAAATCTGGACTAGCCCTTTAAAAATGGTGCAAGGTATTCTAAAATATTGACTGATGCGCCTGTGTGAACTTGGAGTTGTTCTAGCAGTCTCTTCACAGGCCCTGTGCTCTCCAGTGGGAGGACGTCTTACACCTTGAAAGCGTCTGGCCTAGATCGATGATTAAGGGTTAAATCTCTACTTTGCAGCGTGCTATTTAAAGCGCTGAATGCAAAGGCGTAACGCAAATGCACCTGTGTTCCCTGAACGTCAGAGAGAGACAGGAAAAAAAAGAAAAGGCGGCAAACTGTGGCGGTTTGTTTAGTCATGACCTGTTTCACACCCACTGAATTGTAGCCAGACCCCCCCCCACCCCCATCCCTGTTACTGTTGCAGTCAGAGTCAGTGATCATCAGCTGACTAATCAAAAACACACAACAGGAAACGCTTGGCTATAGTGTACAGGGCTCCACCTCGGTAGTGTTGCCAACTTGGCACATTTGTCACTATATTTAGCCTTTTTTTTTTCAGATCCCTAAGCACCAAAAAAAAAAAAAAAAACTCTCCTGGCGGAAAATCTAGTGCTTTTTTGCTGGAGATGGGGCGAAATTGGTTGACAGGCACCAGAGATAAAACCCTAATTTTCACCATTTTTCCTCCTATGATGGAGTCCTCCTTCCTTCCTAGGACCCTTATAAATCTGTAACTCTTGAGAGCGTACGATGAAACCAAATGGACCCTAAGGGTCCATTTGGTTTCGTTTTACGATCTCAAGAGTTACAGTTATATTATATTTAAACATCTGTATTACCTAATTTTCAAGAATCTACACATTCAAAAAATGTAGAAGAATTCATATTTTTTACCAAGGTTTTGCCAGTTATTTCTTCTAAATCAATCCGAGAGACTACACTCAACTACATAAGGGTGGTCCTCTGTGGCTGGAATGCAGAATATATAGTGGGCCCTGGTATGAAAATGGTTGAAAAACACTACTCACATTCTAGTGCATTTTGGATATAGGCAGTTGGCAACACTGCACCTCGGTACCTACAGTAAACTGGGTGATATGCTGCCGTCAGCAACATCAGCTTACTTTCTGTCCGCCAAGGTCCAGAGAGACCAACGTCGCGTGAAGAAACAAATAGATTACCGGTTTAGATAAAGGTCACTGTTGCAGCCGTTTAAATCTAACAGCGTTGCTAGTGGGACGTTAAATGTTACCGGTGGAATCTGGTCGTCCGTGTTTGCTTGCTCGCCGTTTTTTGCTGACACAAAAGCAATCGCGGCGATGATGATGCCATACCTCTTATCACGGCGAGCAAAAAACACTGCGTTTGACGTTGCTGCTGCCGCGTTGGTGGTGTGAACAATGGCTGTGAGAGAGGCACTCCGTGTGATGGCAAAGTGCTATAAACGCTGCATTTTCTGCTGTCACGGGGGATTCTATAATTGCAAAGATTTCTCCATTTACAGATCGATTTGCATAATGAAATGTGAGGGAATAATTTCCCATTTGTTTTTTGTTTTTTTGTATTAATTCAATTGAAATATCTAGAAAAGTCATAGTTTTGCACGTTCAAAAGGCCACAGGATGCATCATGATTTACAGTGCATACAGTACAGTCGTGTGATTAATGTAAATGAAGAGACAAGAGGAACTCTCTATTCATACTGAGCCAAATCACTGTTGCCACCACTGTACACTTCTTTCCTCCCTATATACTCTGTAATCTGATATACAGTAGCCTATCTATGTGTTCATTGTTAAATTTACATAATGTTATAAACTGCTCGTGTCCCGGAGTACTGTAATGTCCTAAACAAATGGAAAATTGTGCACTTCCGAAATGAAGACGCTGCATTATAGATTAGCGTTGTTTCCGCCATGCTTTAAGCTTAAATTAGGACAAATGGCAGCGCAGGGGAGTTATGAAATCATGTTTTTATAGTACCTGCTTTGAAAATAAGACAAATTACCGAATACTGAATGTCTTTTTATTCACTATCTAGTGGCGAGTGTTCGAGCTACACGAGTCTAATCTATCCCCATCCGTGCATGCACACACACCCACACGCACAACGATGCACTGTACAGTATATGGAGACGTAGTTAAAGACTAACAAAAAGTGCAGTGCATACTCCATTTGCACTTGGAATGAGGTCCAGCCACAGCACAAATACTATGTATTCACGATTTTTGCATTTTATGCAATTTTCCTCACAGAGAAATAGAAATTATCGGGAAAATGCTTATTTCATCGGTCGTTATGTTTGCAAATTCACTGACCAATGCATGGCCCAAATCACCATGGGTGTTGGGCAATTTGTGTAGCGTTAAACTTGCGTGAGCAGAGTCAGCGAGTAGGCCATGGCCTACTTGTGCGCAATATGCAAGTTGGAACTCTACTGAGTGCAGATCTAGTTACTTGCGCAAGCAGAGTAAGCGTTCGGTCTGCGGATGTCGACTATTGCCCGTCCCTCAAAGTGCACGGCTGGATGATGTAATTACGAGATCTCTATGAGTATATCTTTAAAGGGGAATTCCACCCATTCTAAACATTTTTCTGAGAGTGTACAAATGAAGCCCAATGGGTCCATTTGGTTCCATTTGTACACACTCAGAAAAATAGGTCCTAAATAGCCTCGACACCCAGGCTTTCATTTTCGTTCGTGTTGCGCGAAAACAGAAAGCCTGGACTAATTTGTTAGCCACAGTGACCTAAAGGGAGGATTCAACCTTCCAGGGTGGGTGTAGCTCCAAATGATGTGACATAGCACAGTGGACAGGCGGGGGAGGGGCCGGGGATGACGACACGTTGAGATCCACTCAGATCAGCTTGATCTGCCGTGTGGATCTCACGGCACCCCGCCTCCCCAGGCCAAAATCATTTCAGGTTAGGCCAGGCTAGGTCCTAGAAGAAATATCATTAACATGGTGAAACACATAATGTTTGATAATGTTTTTTTTTTCGCACACATCCATTTCTAGGAAACACATAATGAGGAAACTTTTGCAACATGTCCACACAACATCTCTAAGGTATATTAATGACATAGTAAGAAGTTGAAAATGGGTGGAATTCCCCTAAGCGATCCTTATAAGTACATCTGATCACTCGCTCTGTACTGCTCACGCACAAGTAGACCATGGCCTCCTTGTGGGCAACGCACACAAGTTGGCACTCTACCGAGTGCAGATCTATTTGTTGTGGTTGCCACAGGGCCTATGGCATAGGCAACCACTATTGTACTATTGTTATTGTGCCACTTTATTCTTCTTGTTTCTAGAATAACCCTTTTTTCACCTCCAGGAGATAATACTCACAACAACACTTAATTACGCCACCATTACATCATCACCTAAATCAATAAAGTGCCTAGATAACAATAGTCCGGTTGTCTCGCCCCGTCCTATTGGCTAGCCGCTAGCCAATAGGATTGCCATAGGGCAGGGGTTTTCAACCTTTTTGACTCCAGGGACCACCATTTGTTCAGCATTTGAGCCATGGACCACCAATTGAGAATATTTTTAGACCCACAGACCCCAAAACTAAAGATTTCGTTTGCTTTTGTCCATCTTCTAGTTGTGTAGACTTGTGCTAATTGCAGATGATGAATATTTTAACTCTTGAGAGTGTAAAAATGAAACCAAATGGACCCGCAAGGGTCCATTTGGTTTCATTTTTACGTTCTCAAGAGTTACATCTGGTTAACCAACTTAGCTGGGGACCACCTGGAACCCTCTCAAGGACCACTGGTGGTCCCCGGACCACCTGTTGAAAACCCCTGCCAGAGGGTGTCCACACTTTGCAATTTTCCCCCAAATTGCATCGCTCTAGTTTTTATTGTTTTTTAGCACTCTCTAACTCTCTCCCACCACGTTGGACCTCCCTGATGGAAAAAAAAAAAGCTGCAAGAAGAAGAACTCTCCTCAGGATTTAGTTTTTGTGATTGTGACCGGCACAGATCTCCTTTTTGTTGGTGGGGGGGATTGCAAGACTCCTCTCTCCCATGGTTTCCCAAATAGCGGCTGGATAATTACACGCTGGGGGAGTTGGAGGAGCCGTGTAGTGTAGCTGGGTCTGGTCCGCTGTCACGGTGGTGGTGGTGGTGGTGGGAGGCGGTAGTATAGTGTGGTATTCTCTTGGGCAGGGAGGGAGGGTGGCGGGGGGGTGGAGGGGAGGGGGGTAGTGTTATTGTATGTCAGCTGGAGGAGATGAATGCCTCCGCTCCAGCCATGCATGCCAACAGTCGTCGTTTCAGACCGCTGATAAACGATCCTCTCTCCTCCTGGTGCAATCCCCCCCCCAACCACCCCACCCCACTGCCGCCTCACACACACAAACACACTCACACTCACACACACACACACACACACACACACACACACACACACACACACACACACACACACACACACACACACACACACACACACACAACAGCCCCTTTCCTCAAAACCCAGTTAATCTCAACCCCATTGAGGTCCCACGTCACGTACCAGCTATAGCGGTGGGAGGCCTGTTTGTGCACACATGGCACGTGCATGTGTGTGTGTGTGTGTGTGTGTGTGTGTGTGTGTGTGTGTGTGTGTGTGTGTGTGTGTGTGTGTGGTTGTGTATGCCTGTTGGGGGGGTATGATGCCAGTGTTGTGCATGAGGGAGAGGGGGGCACCAGCATGACGCCAGTGTTGTAATTTTTTCCATCATTACATTTAGTTTGTACACTCACTATACCACTGCTCATTATACAGTAGATATACTGTATATGCATATCTAGCTATGTGTGTATATATACCGCTCATTACACGGTTTATACAGTATAAGGCTATCTCACGGGCAGTGTATATTTGTTTTCCCGTGAGCTAGGGGGAAAATAATGCGAGTCATACATACACGTTCACAGTAATCATGCGTACGGTAGTCACACTTTGCTCGTTTGCGCTCACATTCAAGTATTCTCATCCTTTTTCCGTCTCTAGGCTGAAATGACAGCAGCAGGAATAAAATAAAAAGGTTTTCCCCTTGGAAGGAATGGCTTTAGATGCCGTCTGTAATTGGCCTGATAAATATCCCTGGGTAGACCCTGTTAGACTGTTGATATTAGGCAATGGATATTTATCTATCACTTATTTGAACAGTCAGGGTAGGGTATATAGCACACTATCATGCCTAGATAGATGGGCTTTTACATTAAACTAATGACAACAAGCTTGCATGCTGCATAGGAAGAGGATAGTGCAAAAATACATGCCATGGCTGGCTGTGGTGTAGAAAAACCCCATATGTCCAAAAGGTTACTTCTCAGGGATTCAAGTTCGATACCAGCAGTGGTAGCAGATCTACAAGCTGAAAACCTGTCGCTTCAAGACACAGCTTGTGGATCTGCTGCTTTTGTGTGACGCTCTACTGTGATCAACTAGGGCCTATAGGGCGTACTTTTTATGAAAGAACACAACAAGTTATAAGGAGATAAGAGCTTTGAGCCCGACAGCGACGATATACTTTGTTTGACATTATGATAAGGCATACTATTGAACGTTTAGTATTTCGGTAATAAAGCATCCGTGAATGTTCCGCGAGGAGGAGATTGCAGTATTGTGGAGACACACAAGGTTAACTACTTCTTATCTGGAGATTTCCCTGAGAACATTTATTATTTTAATTCTGTACATTTTTTCACATGCCTATAATAGAAACAGCAACGCACTTGAAAAATTATTTAAAATAACAAATATCTGTAGGTTTGTGGTACTTTAATTAACAACATTATCAACAGTACACGTACGGTCAAATGTTAACACTGTGGACGCTATGATGGTTGGTCGTATCATTTCCCTCCCATGCCACGATAGAGACTCCAAATTGGACCCATCCAGGGATTTTCCAAAGAAAGGAAGGAAGGAAGTAAACAAGACGGTCATGGAATGGAATATTTCGAGAAAACAGCACGGAAAGTTTTTTTTTTTTTTTTTTTTTTTTTTTTTCATCTCTTTGGAGAGGAGGAGGACATTATGGGATACTAGACACACGAGGTTGGGGGGGAGGGTCGGCCGCTCGTTTATATACGTACACAATGTGCGCGGGCGCGCCTTTGGCAACAAGATTGCGAAATGATGACAAAAAAGGCTGCAAAGGGCTTGTTTTCAATGGTTGCTCCAGGTAAAATGGTAACAACACTGGTTTCATTGGAACGGCAGTTACCCAAAAGTAAAAAAAAAAAGTTCCTGACGTGCTGCTAGGTTTTCACTCGACGACAGCGACAGCGAGAGAAGGGTTGCCGCGGTTACGGTGGTGGTGGCGGCGGCGGGGTGATAGTAGCTCGGGAAGCGGGGGAGAAAGGCCAAGTAAATATTCTCTCAGTCTGCATGAGCGGCGAAGCTTTCCCCCAGGAAGGTGTTCTTTGGGAGCAGATGGTTGCCTGCCACTAGTAAGAGTTCAGTGAGCCCGTTGCCTGCCCTCTCCCCCCACCCCCTCCTCTTATTCCCCCCACCATGTCAGGGTTCTCCCCTGATGGGCGACTGACAGCCGATCACGTGCTCAGCGGCCTGGATGACATCCGGAACCAGGAGGAGGTATGAGGCCCGCCGCACCAGAACTACAGACTCTCTAGCTTTTTGTGTGTGACATTCAGGATCTGCATAATGGCGTGCCCCGGCTGTGAGGGCCTCTATCTGTGCCCTGAGAAACTTGGTGAAACACAAAAAAGGCCAAGCGGATTATTCCACCTCGAAAAAGTTATATATGTATTAATGAGGGCTGGAAATGAAATTGCGACCACCAGGTGTGTGCTGTGACCTTTTCCTGTTGCCCACTTGTCCAGACACGTTTTCGTTTTTTTTTTCTACTACTTCTTTTTTAAAGGTGCTCTCTACTCCACATCACAACATCTCTACGGCATGAGCTAACTCATTTCCCTGAGTCACATCTACTATGTATAAGGCAGCAGAGCACTCTATTGTAATGTGCTGCCTTCCCTCAGGCAGTGACAGGCGCCCAAAAAAACAGAAAAGAAAACTTTCAGAGAGAAATTGGAAACAACATGAAGATCGCCTGCCAGCTTCCGGGAGTAAACAAAACAGGAAAAAATATTAGTAAGTTATTATTCCAAAATGTGTTATTTATTCTGGCACAATCTTTGGATATATACCCTATTGACCCGAATATGAAAAATATGTTTTTTTCCAACAAAAATATCCTAAAAAATGGGGTCGTATAACATCTGCAGGCTATATTATATGACAATTGGCTCTCAAAGTTTTGTCGGATTTGAACAAAAAGCATCTAATCTTGTATGCAACGGGTTTTTATGTGAAATCTTTAACACATAACAAAAACCCATTCTACATTGGCCTGTTATAGCACCACCAATAGTTGGATTTTTGCAAAGCACATTTTTTGGGGAAAAGCCTCAAATCATTTAATAGACCCTTGGAAGAGATTTGGAAGAGAGTTCTGGTTCTAAAAATGAACCAGTATTTAATGTGCAATGTCCATGATATTTACAATGGAATGAATGAGCCCAGCTGGAAAGTGACTGGAACTAGCATTGGGTGGACACTGGACACTGGGGAGAGGGCGGGGCTTTCCTAAAGGTCTATTACCACCAAAGGCATAAGAGGAAATGGTACCCTTTTCACATTGGTCTATAGCACCACCAGGAGGCCACAACCTGACCTCGGGGAGATCTGTGCCCAGAAGGGCACTTTTCTCTTTTACAAATGAGTCTTAAAAAATGGGAGTTGTTTTATAACCAGAGTCGTCTCATATTCGGGACAATACCATATTCTTTCAGATACCTTATTAACTTTTTTTTAAATTCTGACATATTGTCTAGATGGGGGTCGGCGGCCAATTACAAATCGTTACATTCCGATCTACTTGATCTTCATCAATTCCACTTGATCGAGATCAAGTAGACGTCAGAATTTCCAACAAAGAAAAGTCTTTTGTATCTATAATATAGTGCACCGGCTCCATCCATCATCTACTCCAGTCTCTTTAGCCCTGCACCCACTCAGCCTGCCAACGTGCGTCCGATCTAACCGATGATATTGAAACATTTTCAGAAAAGTGCCATCATTTAGAAGGCATTATGTAGAATCTGCTCTTGTGTCTAAGCAGTATAATTGGAACCTGCTTACACATGAGCATGGATAACAAAATTGGGCAAGCTATCCGTGTTGTCATCATGCGTGTATACATGTAAAGTAAGCCTAACTAAGCGCATTAAAGGTATACTAGCTAACTTTTCATTTTCATTAAATTTGGCATATTTGTCAGATAAGCCATTCCTTGTATTTCAGCCCACAAAGCCTGTTCTAAATAGGCTTTCTATCTTAAAATAATGGGGGTACTGTGTCCCGGGTTCTTTGATTACAAATCCGATCAGAATGCGACTTAAACACGCGGAGCATGCTTGGAAATGTCGGACTCGATCTAAAAAATGCAGTACCAACAGTGATCCCCCCCGTCAAGTTACATAGTGCACCTTTAAGTGCAATAGCATTTTAAGTTTTCTCAGTCTCAAGAGTCAAATTTACCCCTGCAGTTCTGCCCTACTACATCTCAGATCTAAACATTGTACTTTTACACCACCATATACAGTACAAACCATACTCTACAATACATCTTCAGCCCTACACACATTTCGACACATCCTGCATAATAAAGCTTTGCAGTACTTTGTCCTGCACCGCTGCCATACGGCCGACCCAAAGTGCACAACGTGGCAGATTGCCACATCAGTTGCGGCTACCACGGCTTAAAACTGGATCAAACAACTCCAGCAAAGAAAGGAGGCTGTGTTACGGTATGTGTCATATTAATGCTCCGAAGATTAATGTCTGATATCTGTAACAGCCCGTGCCCACAGTGGATCATGCGGTATGTTAGCCTCAGCATTGATGTGCAAATGTCCTACAAACTTGCCATACCAGGCAGTCCAGCCCACAAAAAAGGATTCTGCACACACACACACACACACACACACCGCCCGGCGCTCAGCATGGGATATCCATTTCCAATCCTGCAGATTATATGACCCCAGAAGGGCCGACTCTCCTCTGTTCATCTGAAGTGGCACTTTGCATTCCGTCGTTGGGTTTCAGCGCCGTGTCATTTATACGCCTCTCATGGAGCCTTTTCATGTCACCAAAAACCCAAGACAAGATGGAAATCCGTGTCAGGCCGGCCCTTCAATAAGAATGAGATCATGCTGTGGAAATAGCTGAGCGTGTGTGTGTGTGTGTGTGTGTGTGTGTGTGTGTGTGTGTGTGTGCGCGTGCGCGCATGTACGGCCTCTGACTCATCCTCCACATTTAACATCAGATCCTGAGAATTGTGGACGGTCATTATTAAAGCTGTCCAACTTCAGGGATTGAGATAAACCTCTAATCCTCTAACAGGAATTCTGTGCTGTGAAAGGTTGAAACATTCAAATTTGTATTAAGAGTGCTCTTAGTTTGCGGCGTACTTAGTTTGAGAAGGAGGCCAACAGTGGACTTTTCAAATGTCAGACTAGTTAAGACGGCACTTTCTCAATGTAAACACTGAAAGTCATACATCAGTGCAAGCATAATATAATAAAACCGAAAACCAGTAGTATGTGTGTAGCCAAAATATGAATTCTTCATTTGAGCATTCTGCTATTCCATGCTTTGCTTTGATCCACTTCGTTTTAGATTTACTTCTTTCATTTGTGCAAAATTTAGTTTCCTGTGACTCATATTCCATCGTTTGTCATTTGTTGTTTCCACTGAATGTATAGCAATGCTTCAGTCAATTGTACTGTTCCCTAATTACATACCGAATAGGGACGTCCGATTATGTAATCGATTAACCCTAGCAGATCCGGTCTTGCTTTTTAGCAACATTAAAGGTAGGGTAAGTGATTTGAAATTAATTGTGTAGTACCAGCCTGGTGCACTAGGGGCGCCCAAGAGTAGCTACACTATGTGAACCTGCTGCTCGAACCTGATTGGAGGAGAATTCACCCTCCACCTGGGGAACATTTATTAGCTCCTCTGCTAACGTGGGGGAGGGGGAAACTCCATATATGGTCTGCACACCTTACAATAGAGCATTTTAACGGAAACAAATGGGGTGATATCTGACAAAAGTGACACCACTTCCCCTACCTTTAAACCTTTAATTATTTGAAAAAAAATGAAAAATAAAATATTATTTTTTGTTATTTTTCACATAAATATCATGGTTGAGGTTGATTGTTTAGAATTTCATTGAAATTGGTCATGATATTTGCATAACAACACCCCCCACAGAGGCTGCAATTGGCCTCTTCAATTAATTTCTGGACGTGCAATTTTTGATGATTTTTAACCTTTGACCTTTATCTTAAATGTATGCAATATGATGGAATAAATATATTTTTGTGATTAGATTATTATTACATTTATTATAATTAATTAATTAATTAGCATAAATAAAATATTTTTCTTTTTTTGCTTTTTTTAAAAGATGGTAGTACAACCTAGTAGTAAGGTTGAAAATAGTTTTTCAGGTAGAAATAGGAGGGTTAATTGATTCATCGAATTATGACACTTTCTTTAAATATGATCTTACAAAAATATATAGACATGTGTGAAATAAGAAAAATACAATTAGCTGCTGATTAGGCTGCTATTTAAACAAACACATTTTTAATTTAATTAAAGCAACTGATGGTGTTTTGGGGCTTATTCTGACTGCATGCAAATTATTAAAGAATTAGATAGAATTAGATGTCATTCTAAAGGGAACAGAAGGGAATGTTTAGTTCTTGATAATATAATCATGGTTATGTGTCATATCTTGCTTTGCAGTTGTTACTCTGCATGTGCAACTATCATCACATTGTAAGAGAGATGTGTCACTGCTCTTTAGTTTGGAACAAACAAGTGGGAGACACCCAGAACTCCAGGGATTAGTTGCCAATGTGATTAATCGATTACTAAATTAGTTGACAACTAATTAAATTATCGATTTGATGATGTTTCATCGATTAACCGTTGCAGCCCTAATACCGTAATATATTAATCTCATTTAATACCAACATAATAAACCTACATAAAATCTTACCTTCCAGGATTTTTGCTTAAAGGACAACTCCGAACTGAATATTTTATTATATTCTCATTTTACTACTTATATGGATCCAAAATGGCCACGGGGGCTACTTTGCAGAATTCTCCCTGTCATCGAGTTTCCCCCAGCCATATTACAGGTTATTTTTTTCAATAATCTGTAGTCTCTGGTAGTTACAGTACACATCCATGCCTATAGGTTGTCCCATCAGAGCTGCCACAGTCTTGAAAATGGTGTTTTTGTGAGAGCTCTGGGGACACATAACAGTTTTACCACCATCTGTTTAGCAGACACCAGCGGCTTGTGTGGGACAACCAACACATGGATGCATGCACGGTACATCTAATAACAGATTCATGGAAAAAAAAAAAGCAAATCAGTTTCGACCACAGTAAATGGCTTAAATATGCTTATGAGATGGTATGGGAATTCTGCAAAACAGACCTCATGTCATTTGGGATCAATTTACTTATAGGAAATGATGATATTTAGTCCGGTGTTGTCCTCTTATGACAGATAGAAAGGGTCGGTAAAAGCCGCATGTGCACAACACAAGTGGGAGAATTTAATTTAGATTGAATGTGTCACAGCAGCACTTTCTTTAGATTTGGTTAGTTTGCCACCATATGGAGCACAGTACTTGTGTTGGTTGTTAATGAGCTTCTCCTCATCCATTCTAAGTAGTAAATAATAGCTACTGGGAACCACTGGCTCCTGAGCCATGTGGCCTAGTAGAGGTCTTAGGGCCTCGAGGTGGCATGCCTGTTGTTGATGCTTACTTGCTTGCTATGCAATAAAAGTCCCCATACCATTTTTGCTTGCCCCCCCCAATTGGGAAAGGTTACATCCGGGCCTGAGCCTACACATACACACTGCAATACAAGTTTGAACATCCCTGTATATACCATAGTTTCTGTGCTCCCAAAATAGAACCAAGCTCTGACTCCGACACACAATGGGTGTGTTCACGAATACAAAAATAAGCTGAGAAGAATGCTACTGTATCTGTTAATTCCGTGCTGTGAAATGTCCATCTAAAACCCGACACCTAGTGTGCATATATATAGCAAGGCTGGTAAACGTGTTAGGATTGCTGTTGTGGGTTGTATTTTTACGTGAGGTGTCCTTTTGACAATACAGCCATCTGTCACTGCTTGATATGACACTAAACATAACTCCCCCAACTGTTCAGACAGTAATGTTGGGCAGTAACTAATTTTAGATTACATATTACTGTAATATTATTACTTTTGCTCCAAAAAGTAAAGTAACGAGATTACTCTGCAAAAATGGGTAATAAGTAACGCATTACTTTGCAAGTAACGCCAAGTTACTTTTTTAAAATGAGCTTGTTGTTGCATGCAAAAATAGAACAGATTTACAAGCTATCTACAGGTACTGTAACAACAGAGATGTGCAGTAGATTGTAGATCCAGTCCACATGCTGCATCCTGCGCAGTTATGTACACTACAAATCGCTTACTTCTTTTATGTTGTACTAATTCTTCAAAAGCGGTGTTGAGAACTTGGAAAGTAATAACATAATATGTAATATATTACTCTTCAAATCCAGTAATAAGTAAAGTAATGATATTACTTTGTCTAAGGGGTAATGAGTAAAGTAAAGAAGTTACTTTCCTAAGTAATATAGACTAACCATAACTCCCCCAATAACTCCCCCAACTGTTCAGACAGTAAAACATGCTAGCAAAGGCAGTGCTTTGTTCGTCTGCCCAAGGCCAACTTGGGCACGGCTATAGCATTTGTGACATGGCTGAAAGTCCTGGTGCTGGTGGAGAAAATCCCCTTCTACTTCCCAGAGATCTCACTCCAAGCTATTAGAATATGTATGAGCCGCGTAATATATAGAGGATTTTAAATGTGTGTACTTTGAATCAGCCCTATATAATCTCACACCCTGAGAACACCCCCTTAACGGTAACAGCTTAATTAAACCGGAGGCCAATTAAGTGCCGCACTTAATTGGTTTGCTATAAAAATTACCCTTGTGCTCAATGCCTCAATGTAAAAATGTTGTCATTTCAAACCAATATGCTTACAACATATGCGATATACAGAGCAATAGCAAGTACCACCATTATATTCTGGGTCACCATGGAGAATAGAATTGGGTCACCTTTAGGAATGCATTAATAGTTAATTGATTAACGATTAACTGGTTAGTTGATTG
The DNA here is from genome assembly GCA_039105355.1 of Benthosema pterotum. Classification (NCBI taxonomy): domain Eukaryota; kingdom Metazoa; phylum Chordata; class Actinopteri; order Myctophiformes; family Myctophidae; genus Benthosema; species Benthosema pterotum. Next base: position 14,406,781 of record CM076975.1, on the reverse strand, counting down.
ATTAGCAGTGTTTTCTAAAAAAAAAATAAAAAAAAAAAAAGGTTAATTTCTGCTTAATTTTCCTCAATGTCTAACATACAAATTTACATGGTAAATTTTGTGCTGCCCGGTAACAAAATGTGCACCTGCACACGCTCTACAGTGGGGTGAAGTGCAACAGGCCAACAACATGTGCACCAAGGCTCAACCCACTCAATCATAATTGGACGGAGGCTTTTCCACCCAAAGCCCAAACCTAAACTAGTTTTTTTTTATTTTATTTTTTTACCCCAGGGGCTCACTGGTGACAGGGAGGAACTCCTTATATCGGTCAGAGCACTCGAAGAGAGGAGTGTCCAAAAAATGGAGGAAAAAAAAAGATAATATATGAACAAAGTGAACTCACTGAATGTAGCTTTAAGCGTTCATTGCTCAGCCTACAGGCGTAACCTTCATGTACTGTATCTCAGAACACAGGGAGCAGAATGCGATCTGGCACACAGGCTTCCCGGGATCACGTTTGTGACATGTTGCGGAGCCACGGAGAGGAGAGGCGAGATGTGAGATGTGAGATGTGCCCGGCCAGATAAAGTTTGCTATCGATCAGCCGGGATTAGAGGGTTCCTTTTCAGGAAGCCCAGGCTTCCACTGCTGATCACAGCCCATCAATTAATACAGCCTGCAGCCTGAAACGGGGCCTATCGCATAGCCCCTCCGTGTGTAATAGCCCATAAATAGCCGACTCATCCGTGAACGACAGCCGTCTCCTCTCCTTTACGCTCCCCTTCCCGTTCTTCACCCATTTGCTTTCAAAACAGCACAAGGGGGATTTGTCCCAACAGATGGAGTATTTGATGAAACGCTGAAGTACACCATTTGTTAATGAGCTTTTAAGTCGGGGGCCTGTTCAATATTTCAGTTGTGTGTGTTTTAATTTGGAGGGCTTACAGGCAATAAACCACCTAAGGAGGGAACCGTATGCCAAGATATAGACGCTGGGAGTAAGGTAGGTGCAGCAGTATACCGTACTGTACACATACCAGGATACATAGGCATGGTCATTGGCGATTTTAGGAGGTTTCCAGGGGGAACTTACCCCCCGGTGGCCAAAAAAATGAATACAAAATGAGCAAATATATCACATAATACAGTGGTTTTCAACCTTTTTGATGGCAGGGCCCACCATTTATTTAGAATGTGAGCCACGGACCACAATTTGATGACATTTTAGTCCCACAGTCCCATCAATTAGCCTGGGGACCACCAGGAACCCTCACAAGGACCACTGGTGGCCCCCGGACCATTGGTTGAAAACCAATGATCTAGCATATGTAGGTGCTTATATTCACTGGTTTTCAACCATTTACATACCAGGGCCCAATATTTATTATCCAATTTAGCCATGGACCTCCGTTTGATGTTGAGTCCAGTCTCTGGGAGCCAAAACTATTTTTTTGTCCACAATTTAGGAGAGAAACTTGCAAACCATTGAGCAAAATAACAATTCTTCATTCATTCTACATTTTTAATAGACCTTTCAGTAAGCCCCGCCCGGAAAGCTATTGATGGAGAGGACCACGTTATGCTTAGCTGTGATTGGACCATAGCCGTTTGGGAAGGGGCTTACTGAAAGCCCTCAAGTGTAAATATAATTTAGACTTGAGTTAATTTACAGATCTATGCCTGCCCCTCTGCTGGGAAAGCCTACAATCGCCTATGGGCATGGTCTCTAACAAGACAACCCAGAAACTTATGTATGGCATGGTGATGCATTGGTAATTATTATGAGTATGAGATATTAGTAAGGCATGGTGCTGCTTTGGTAATTATTATGAATATGAGTTATTAACATGTGCAATGTATTCTCTCTGGGAAACCCCTCTGATCTTCTTGTTCGCCCGCTCACGTAGCCATGCATGTACATGCTCAGCAGCTCCAATGTATGAAGAAAAAATACGGTTGATTTCCGTTTTGTATGTATCTCATGCTTGTTATAAACCTCATTAAAATTGTGTAAGGGTAATACGCTTGTAGCAGCGACCGTGCCATACGGATGACCCTTTTAGATGACTACAGTACAGGACCAAAGATAGTTGGTTGCGTCGGGTGATATTTTCCTAAGCCGACAGAAGACTTTTTCCAGATAACGGGGGGAAATCGCGTGTCCCTCCGTTGCTTGCATAAACCTATTTACTTGTCCTGTATCTCTGAACTTGTCAAAATATTACACACCTCCCGCTACAAGAATTCCAAATGTCTAATCGACTCACAGATGGCCTGTCCAAATGCGGCCAGATTTCCTCCCGGTCTGGTTATTCTCTCCCCCGTGGTATTAGCTCTGCTATCATCCAGCATCCACGTTTTCAGAAGACGCGGCCGCTGCGTTGCATTTCAAATCCAGTCCCCGGTAATACATCCTCACCCTTATCAAATGGGCCTGCCATTCAAGCGGCGCGCTGAACAAACATTCCTCGTTCTTCAGATTGCTACGCAGTTTTTTTTTAAGCCATGGAACAGGCTCTCTGGCTCGACCGACAGACAACCTCATCTCTGACGCCGACCCCACCGGGCCGACGGCATTAAATCTAAACTACACATGTACCACCGACGCCATTGTTCTGTGTATCTGACGGCATCAGACCGTGCTCATCATGGTTGTCGACTTAGCCATGTTACTGTTTAATTATTGAGGCTATGCGCCATGCGTAAACCGAGACTCAATCACTCATTAAACTGGATGCACTTCTCAAAAAGCGGTGATGATGTAATCCAAGAGGTCATTAGCGTCTCGCTTTCACATCTCCCACTTGATGTATACAGTAGACGGCACAATATATTCTTAGCCATTATTGATCTCTGAGCAGCCTCTGGGCTTAGCATGAGGGCCAGCCCAATGCAAATGGATAACAGATATGCTGGAATGTATTTAGCCTTTATAGTATATTCACATATGTACACGCTCACATAATTTCACTTAATGATGAAACATGAGTTGTTTAGGCTTTATAGAAAAGGAAAAGAAAAGGGAGAGAGGGAGAGTTTATAGCCTCAAAATATGTCTAGAGTGTTTTACGGTTTACTGCCCGGGACAAATGGCTTGGGCAATACTAGATCCTGAAGGGAGAAAGAAGGAAGGGAAAAAAATCATCAATCAAATAAATCACTTTGTAAAAGAAAAGCATGTAGGGGGTTGACCATATATCAAAGGGCCCATCGTTCTACAATTACAGAACGGGGCTATTAGGGCAATGTCAGTATCAGTGATCAGTTCAAGGAGATGTACCGTCCGCCCTGAGTTATGGGATTTAGAGGAATGCAGCGTTGCAATGAGCACCTTGAAAAGGATCTGACACATATTCCACAAAACTAGGTGCCCCAGCCGTGTTATGAGTAAGGTTGTAGCGAAAGGTCCTGTAAAATAATGTATTCTCATTATGCCTGTGGTAGCCATCTTCTCTGTCTCTCTCTCTTTGCTATAGCAGTGGTTTTCAACCAGTGGTCAGGGGAACACCAGTGGTCCTTGAGAGGGCTCCAGGTGGTCCCCAAGCTAAATGATGGACAGTTGGTTAACCAGATGTAACTCTGAGAGTGTAACATGAAACCAAATGGACCCAGAGTTAAAATATTCATCATGTGAATTAGCACCAAGCCTAGACAACTAGAGAATGTAAAAGATTAATGCTAATTTGTATCTGTATGTTTGACTGTTTTGTTTCCCAAATCCAGTCAGCAATTGTGGACAAAAGCAAAAGAAATCTTTAGTTTTGGAGATTCTGTGGGGCTAAGAATGTCAGCAAATGATGGGCCGTGGCTCAAATGCTGAATAAATAGTGGGCCCTGGTATGAAAAAGGTTAAAAACCCCTATGCTATAGTAATGGATTATTATCTTCTTTAGTCTTTCTGTTCTTATGTTTAATAGTCATTGCGGTTTGACCGTGAAACAATGAGGCAGGTTTCTCGTGCGTTTAATTTTACGTAGGCAAAGTCATTAGCGAGAGGAGAAACCGCAAAACAGTACTTAATTAATTTAATGTAATTGTTTTTAAAAGTCCCTTGAGGCGGTAAGCCAAGTAAAAACCAAGCAATTGAAATGAAGTGACACAAATTGGGTCACACGGAACAGAATGAGTGCGTTACCAGCAATGAAGAATTGCTTGCACTTTGTTTGAAGTTCCTATATCTTCCATTGTATATATCTCTCTCTCTCCATCTCCTTCTCCCTCCCCCTCTCTCTCTCCCTCTCTCTCTCTCTACAGACAATTGGGTACTTGAAAACCAACATCTACAATATGTCATTCAGCGATTTAATATGCCCACACGATCCACATGGACTTCAGTTTCACCAACTCGATTGTGTATCATCGATACGCCTACGCAAAATACTGACACTGTGCATGCACAGCTTCCTGTTGACAGCCTCCTGAAATATAAAGCTAGCCTCCGTGCAAGCCGTTTAAGCTCTATAATTATACTTTTTCCTCTATTCTGTATTTCTATTTACGACACCACAAGGTTAAAGTGGTTAAATCAGTAAAATTACAAAAAATAAATAAATAAAATCAAACTTGCTCGCTCGTTTTGTTTAGCATTGAATAAGTCATTATTTTTGTTGTGAAAAATCCAATCACCGCACACGCACGTCCACACCCACAGACCCGCGTACACGCACGCACGCACGCACGCACGCACGCAAGCACGCACGCACGCTGAACACTAGTGGAAAAACAGATTAGTGGCTTTTTGAGTGACAGCTCCATTTAAGATGGATGTCTCTCTCTATGACATGTTTCTCCTCAGTCACAGCCCGACCTAATGTCAGAGTATGACTGAAGATGAATAAGTGTGTGTGTGTGTGTGTGTGTGTGTGTGTGTGTGTGTGTGTGTGTGTGTGTGTGTGTGTGTGTGTGTGTGTGTGTGTGTGTGCGCGCCCACACACACACACACGCACCGCGCGCGCACGCTGGCACATGCATGCATGCACACAGTGTCTCTACAGCTGCAATTAGTCTGCATGTTGTTGTTGTTGATAGGCTGGCTTTAGAAAATGCTATTTTATAGAAGGGGTTTTCAACAGGTGGTCCGGGGACCACCAGTGGTCCACAGCTAAGTTGTTTAACCAGATGAAACGTTGGTTAAGCATATGTACTGTAACTCTTGAGAGCGTAAACATGAGTGTTCATCATGTGAATTATCCCAAGTCTACACAACTAGAAAATGTAGAATATTAATGGTCATTTTGATCTGTAGGTTTTACTGTTTTGTTTCCACCAAATCCAGCCTGGAATTAGTTTTGGGGTCCGTGGGGCTAAAATGTCATCAAATGGTGGTCTGTGGCTAGAATTCTGAATATTATTCAGTGTGGACAGTCATTCAGAAACAGAAGTTAGTCTACATCTGAGAAAAGACGGCGGCATGTTCTGAGAAATGGGCATCAGAAACGGACGTCGTTTGGTGGCTTTTTTAATGTATAGACCTGTCATGTCTTAAAAGGCTTTCTAAATATATCCTTGCTAGAGTGTTCTTGAAGCCTGTACCGGTGGGGACCTCCCCCCACCCTTTTCCATATACAAGATTTTTCAACTTTGAGCACCTCTCTATCACAGACAGGAGTGGTCACACGTTTTGATATCTCAGCAGCACTCGGCTTGCCTCTATTCCCTATACCTCCTGTACTTGAGCTTAAGTGCAGTACTTGAGTAAACTGTTAAAACCTCAGGCCTATTAATGTCTTAAGTTTTTCAGAAAAATGCGTTTCTACAACGTATATGATGTACTGTATATATACTATATATACACTGTACATATGGACCAATAGACCTTTAGGTAAGCCCCTCCCCAAACTGCTATGGTCCAATCACAACTAAGCATAACATTACAACAACATTATAACAACTAAGCATAACAAAAAAAAAGGTCTCTCACACACATTTTTCCACTGCATAGGGGCATGCCTTATTGATGGATTTGGAAAGATTTGGAAGGTCTGGTTCCAAAAATGAACCAGTATTTATTGTGTAAATTCCATGGTATTTACTTCGCAATGAATGAGCCCGGCTGGAAAGTGTCCTCGGGTGGACAAGACGGCAGGGCTGAACTAAAGGTCTATTGGTTCTCAAACCTTTTCAGCTATTTCTCCCAAAACTAGACCTGTGGATTGTGCATGTGTTGATGAAGTACAGACTCAGTGGGGCAGTTTATATTCTACCGTGTGGACAGTCATAAAAACAGAAATTTGCATCTGAAGAAAGAAGGCCACAGTATGACCGTCGTAATGGACATCAGAAATGTCAAGCATACAGTGAGTTATTAGATCCACTGTGTTCTCTGTTCTGTAAATCTGAACAGTCTCCTATATCCCCACAGGTAGAGGTAGGCGGGACATACGAAGGTTGAAATGGAACCGAGGGTTCTGATTGGTCCATGGGGTGTGTGTAGAGCAGTGGTTTCCAACCAGTGGTCCGAGGACCATTAGTGGTCCTTGAGAGGGTTCCAGCTGGTCCCCAGGCTAAATGATGGAAAGCTGGTTAACCAGATAACCAGTAGCTCCTTGAGAGCATAAAAATAAAACCATTCATTTTACACTCAAGTTAAAATATTCATCATCTGAATCAGTCCAAGTCTGCACAATTAGAGAATATAGAAGAAATGGACTGTTTTGTCTGTATGCTTGCCTGTTTTGTTTCCAAAATGCAGGATGGAGTTGTGGACTAAAGCAAAAATAAATCTTTAGTTTTGCGGGTCTGTGGGGCTAAAATGTCATCAAATGGCGGTACGCGGCTCAAAATCTGAATAAATAGTGGGCCCTGGTATCAAAAAGGTTGAAAACCACTGGTGTAAAGGAAAAATGCCAGTATGCCATTGCATCACTGAACACTGTGCAGCTACCGGTGTTGTCCCCTCATCATTCACTAAAATCACCCCACACAGCCATCATTGTTTCGTACAACGCTGGCTGCTGATGTACCAGAAACCATGTGGATTCGTTAACGGGTGATGTGATGAAATGAGAGTCAAGCAGCCTCTGTCCAGACTGAGCTGCAAAGTGACATTTCAGATGCGGGGAGCACTGCAAATCAGGCTGTAACCCAGGCTATAGTGAGTCATAGTCAATAGGCTAAATATAAAAGTATGGTCTGACCTTTGGTGGAAAAGGCACTCAAAAGTTTGACTTAGTAAAGTATCAATAATGCAATCCAGAAATCCATTCTGTTTACATGTAAAAGTCAATCAAAATATTTTACCAAGTGTCTCCATTATTTATAAAACCATTTGAAAATAGACCGTTTTTAAATGTCTGAAATGCAACTTGTAACTAAAGTTCTCAAATAAGTAATGAATTACAATATTTGTTTCGGATGTGTAGTGGAGTAGAAGGAAAAGTATAGAAATTTGGAAATATTCCATCAATTTAAAAGTACCTCAATCTCGTCAGCCTGAAGAAGATAACTGTCGAAATTGATTTGTTTTTAAATGTATCGCCGTGTCACATATTAAAGGCTTTTTTTTAAAGATATCCTTGCTAGAGTGTGCTTAGAAGCCTGTCCCGGTGGGACCCCTTCCCTTTTCCACTCAGGATGTTGGAGCATCTCTCTATCACAGACTGGAGTTTTCACACGTTTTGATATCTCAGCAGCACTCGGCTTGGCTCTATCCCCTATACCTCATACTTGAACTTAAGTACAGCAGTCCATGAGTAAATGTACTTAGTTACTTTGAACCACTGTGGAAGACATCAGGCTGATTCATGTTTTTCAGAAAATTGTGTTTCTATATGTTGTATTGGTAATCAAATACATCAGGGGTCCATTTGGTTTCATTTTCACACTCTCAAGAGTTAGAATATCCATCATGTGAATTAATCCAAGTCTACACAACTAGAAGATTAATGGTCATGGACAGAAGCAAAATAAATCTTTAGTTTTGGGGGTCTGTGGAGCTAAAATGTCCTCAAATGGTGGTTCGTGGCTCAAATGCTGAATAAATGGTGGGCCCTGGTATCAAAAAGGTTGAAAACCCCTGAAATACATCAAAATTAGACCTGTACATGTTGGCCAGCGGCCAAGCCTGGCTTCTTTCCTGATTACTGTAATTCTCTGTACCACGGCATCACACAATCTAATCTCTCTCGTCTCCAAATGGTCCAGAACGCAGCTGCTAGGTTACTTACTGGAATCAAAATGCGCGACCATATAACCCCAGTCTTGGCCCAACTGCATTGGCTACCAGTTAAGTACCGCGTGGATTTTAAAAAATTACTCTTTGTTTTTAAAGCCATGAATGGCCTAGCTCCAGATTACATCTGTGAGATGGTCTCTGCACCTTCGGCTCCCAGAGCACTCAGGTCCACCTCCCAACGCTCCCTCGCTGTCCCTAAAACCTCCCTGAAAACCAAAGGTGACCGAGCCTTCTCAGCCATCGCCCCCAAACTGTGGAACAACCTCCCACTCAGTATTAATTCCAGCCCCACCATTGAGAGTTTTAAGTCCTCACTAAAAACCCACCTTTTCACAATTGCTTTTAGCCCTTAGTTAGTACTTTTAAAACTCTGGGTGAATATCCACTGCCAGCTCTATTGCTCTGGGTGATGTGTTTATCATTTTTGCTCTGTTTTTATGCTAGTTTATCATATTCTATACAGTCTTATTACCTGCTCTAATTTGTTGCAACCTTGTATGGAAAGCACGTTGGGTCAACTGCTGTGGTTTTTAAATGTGCTATACAAATAAAGGTGACGTGACTTGACTTTAATGGGAAGTGGGCTAACAGACCAACTCCACGACTGCTTTGGGCCAATCACCCAGCCAGCCGTCGTCATATGGTTACCAAAAGTAACCATATACCCACTTGAATCACGCAAGCCAGCACTACTACTAGTGTACGGATGGATTCCTTGGGTCAAACCCATAGCAAAATGCAAGGTAGGAAAAGCCGAAACTAGGATGCTGGAACGAGAGGAGTCTACACCAAGCAGCTAGGTTGTGGTCTTTGATGCGATCAGAGTTGGATGGATATTATAGACATAAATACACACACATGTACCGGTTAGGGCTGGGGCTTAACGGATTAATTGAGATTAATTAATAACAGAAACAAGTATGCGATTAAAAAATTAACTAATTTTAATAACACATAGATGAGTTTCAGGCGTAGGGATCATACCGGTGCACGCAATGGGAGAAGAAGCCAATCAGGGTAACCAATAAGTCCGAACTCCCATTGTTTCGTCCTCCCATTGGTCCGAAATTATGCTGATGGTGGATTTTTAGCGCATGTTCAGACTAAGGGAACTTCGGATATGCAGGCAGTCCCCGCCAATCGGACGTCTTTGCTTGGCCAACTGGATGATGGGAAACTATATACCAACTTGTTTTAATTGACCAAAATGCTTCTCAGGTCAAGTATTGATATGGGATTAATTGGGATTAATTAATTACAAAGCTTCAAATTAATTAGGCTAGGACCTTACCCGTTTGAATATATGAACACCAAAATATTAGGCCAGTAATTTTAGCTCATTTTGGACCTAAAATTGGAATTAATTGTAACATGAGATTTTTCTTCACAGATCATTTCTTTGAGGTCTCCAAAACAACATACTAAAAGTCCCGAGAAATCCCAGTTGCGAAAGAAAAGAGTAATAAAATATAGCGGCTCAACTGGAGTGATATCCCCGCCCCCTTGCCATTCATTTCAATACAAGTCCTAATAAACCCCAGAAAATTATAACTGGCCATGGAAGTTCACAGGATCTACTGAATGTGAAGGAGGCAACACATCGCACTGCACTTTACACACTCCATATGTGGGTATCACATTAATCATCCTCCCTGGAAAAGTCTACGCCAGGGGTGCCCAAAAGGTATCTACGAATAGATCACCAAGACTGCATGTAGATCACATGACATGCCCTTAAGTATATCACACTTAAAATAAGGTAACTTGATTGATTGACACAAAAAGGCATGTCAGCGACAAACAGCGCCTATGGGTGTTACATTATAATAACCTGACTAATAAGCCAGAGTCTGGCTTATGGGTCAGGTTATTATAATGTAACACCAATGTCACTATTCCATTTTCACCCTTCTATATAATGTAACGGCATCAGCACACCACTATTCCACTATTACTATAGATCTTAGGTTTAACTTGGCATCATACAAGTAGCTCCCATCTCAAAAAATTGTGGGCGCCTCTGGTCAAGGTATTGCCAAGGTATTGGAAAAGGAGGGTCCGGCCGATAGTCGAACCTCAGACTCAAGAGGAGCAGTGTGGATTCTGTCCCAGCCGTGGAAAAACTGACCAGATACTATACTATATGCATATCCAGTCTAGATGTGTTTTGTGGACTTCAAGAAGGCATACGACCGGGTCCACCAAGAGGTCCTGTGGGAGGTGCTGAGGGAGTATGGGGTGAGGGGGACCTTGTTGAGGACCATCCAATTTCTGTACACCCAATATGAGAGCTGTGGTTCGGTCATCTGGTTAGGATGCCTCTCGAGGCTATTTTGCCTGGACTATATGTACAGTGGCATTCCCATTCCCCCTATGGCGGGAATGGGAATTGCTTGCAATGTTAAGCGAATGGAAAATGTAATGCACCAATACATGCATTATTCATCAAGGATGTGTTAATTTGAAAAAAGGGCTTCGTCACTCTCTTCATAATATTGAACGGCCATGTGAAAATTCACAGCGATTGGTGGAACCAGCAAGGAGTTATGCTAGTTTCAGACATTCATTCATACAGACATTTCCATAGTTATAGTATGGATTACTTTTATTAATCGAGTCCCACCCCTAGTATCGGTACATACTTCTCACTGAAAGTTGATGCGAAACTTTCTCAATGTCTTTGGCAACTGGATCCGTCTCAGAGATTCACACAATAGGTGACATTTTAAGTTAACAACAAGAATATATACACTCATCCATGTATCAACCTTGTTGTCAGGCGGCGGAATGGAGATTAGATTCCTGATGACAATTCCACAGATGCTTCTTCACTGTCTGCATATTTAAAGTGTTGGCTCTATTTACTCTGTCCTGTACCTTTATTCTGACAATCATGAATGATTCAGACTTACTGTGATTTTCTAAGAACTGCCCTACGATGCACGTTATTGTGGAATGAGATGTGGCAGGTACAACGCCAGTCTTAAAAAAAGACGTACAATTTGCATTTCACAGATATCTTGTTCATCGAGGAGATTTGTAACTCAAAATTACTTTTCCACATTGTGTCGGTTACATCTTTTTCAGTGTACGACGTACTAAACAACACAAAATACAACAGAAATATATGCACATTTTTTTACAAAGCTTGTGCACAAGTACAAAATCATTTGTTTCAATAACAAGACAAAAAGAATTTAGCAAAACTTGAGGCATGAAATATCATCATAATATCAATAGAGCAAAGATACTCCATATGAAAGACATGCATTTCTGGTGAAAACAAACTATTTTCAACTACCAGTTGTCAAAATTTTACTTATGTAATGTTATGGTCAAAATAATAACATCGTTTTTGTATTGTTTTTATGTTTTGCATGAAGTCTTCCTTTAATTAGATCATCTCCAAAAAATCTAGTCCTTTTGACGCTTCTAGGGGCTGCAGGAGGCCTCCCAAGATGACCAGTCAGATGAAATGCCCATTCAGATCCTCCACGCATGCGCGAGCGTCTGAACGTCTGTCTGTACCCGTTTGTAATGCTGACAATATTGGCTAATTTTATTTATTTCTAAGTCACTTTCTGACCACATAGTTACCTTTTAGCTAGTTTAGTCTGGCATCTGCCTGGCTCTCAGCCAGCCAGCCTGACAGCTGCTGGTCTACCACTAGCCAGCTCTGTTAGCTGCTAGTCAAGAAACCAGTCTCACCAGACGGTGGTGACCACAGCATCCGCCGTCCACTGAGGAGTGACCACCCTGCCTCACCTCCTGCCTAGACTAATCTCCGCACCGGACCAACACTTGTGGGGCCCTTGTCGGTGGGTGACGTTCCTGGACCACTGTTGCTATCTACTATCACATAGTGCTCTGCCTATAGCCTGTCCCAGTAAAATCCTGTATCTACCTTCCGCACCAGGCCACCTATTGAGTGGCCCATCGCGGGTGCATGGGATCCCACACTGATGCTTATGTACCTGATGATACTTGCCTTTTAACCTTCCAGCTTCTTTCTTGTCATTGTACACTTTACTGGCCACAGTCTGTTTTTCTCCACCACAACCACGTCAACCCCACACCAGTGTGACGGCACTCACCCCATCCACTGACTGCAACAGCTGTCTTCATCTGAAGAAGAAAATATCCGTTTTGGAGGGTAGAATATCCATTCTTCACAGAATCCAAGACGATGAACTCCTCCTCGCCGGCCTCTACTCCTCCTGTCTAGAGTCCATCCTCCCAGTCCGCACCCCTGAAGCATCCGACAACACAGTCACCGTTGAATCTGCCAAGGTGGGGTCTCCAGATCGCACAGGCAACCTAGACGACACAGCATGTACCATAAGAGTGTGTGGTCCATTTGTACACTACATTACTTAACAATGAATATACCATAAATAAATATGGGGTTCCATAGAAATGCCAGTATATGGGAGTCTGTAGACTAATATGCATGTCAAACTGGGGGACCTTGAAATGAATGAATGAAACGTTCCATCTGCAAATAGTTATCAGCATGAAAAACGAAATTGAGTATATGAAAACATAAACATGATATGAATACCAATATTGTGATATGGCTGAAAGGATATTGCCCGCCCCCACCTCATATTGCGTTATTGAAAGGAAAAACACATTATTTAATCACTTTTCATTGTGCTACTAAAATAATTTGTGTGGTACCAGATTTGCTCAACTTAGTAGCACAGGTGCTACCGGGAAAAATGCTAAACATCAAGCCCTGCAAGTGCGCATCCAAAATGGTGCATGTGCACAGCATTGAGAAGAGGGACAAAAAGGTGTAGACCCACAGATATCCCCAGAGATTGACTGATGTGTCACGGGCTGGCTTCCAGAGGAAGGCAAACATTTCATGGCACTTTGCTTTGTGTGTGTGTGTGTGTGTGTGTGTGTGTGTGTGTGTGTGTGTGTGTGTGTGTGTGTGTGTGTGTGTGTGTGTGTGTGTGTGTGTACTAGGGCTTTAACCAAAAAATCGATACATCGATGCATCGATTTGCATAACACGTGTCGACTCCAAAAAGCCCGAGTCGATAAGTTGTTTTTTTCCCTTCCTCCGAAGGAAAGGAGGAAAGAGGAGGAATTACAGTAAACATTTACCTTTGTTTTCCCCTTTTTTCTTTCTCTGTGTGTGCGACGCGTGTGTATATAATTCAAATGTAATATTGGTTACTGTCACTCACGGACAGAAGTCTCCTTTGATGTTTCCTTTGCAACTCTATCGGAGTTAAGCTTTAATTACCAATCTTATGCAGCTGCATCCGCGCTCTTGCGCTCTGGGCGCGCGGCGTTCCAGCTGATCATTACGTACATACACGGATCAGATCGAACAGCAAACAGTGTCAGAGGAATACAGAACTTCATCAACCAACACCTCCCTGTGCAGTGACCGTCTTGTTCTTCGTTTTGCATTAGGCTACGCACGGGACGCATGCTTCTGTCCGCGTCATTCTCATTAATTTACTGAATGAATCATAAAAGAAAAGCGGCGCGGTGGTGGTGGTGTAGGAGGAGGAGGAGGAGGGCGGCTACATATAAATGGATCGTATTCTGCGTTCTAACGTGTGGGCTGCTGCGTATTGATAATGTTATGTGTTTTTATGGCTGGCCTGGGAGTGGACGATGTGCAGCTGTGTGCCAATATTGTTTTCATGTAAGCTTGCCACATGCGCCATGCGTAGCCTCGCGATGTGTTTTGGATAAGCACTGCGCCGGCATATAGCGGCACCATTTGATCCCCCCCCCCCCCTCGGGGAACCAACCACCCCCCCCCCCCCCCCCCCGATAAATCGATACAACTTCGACTTGACTGTCTGACAAGTCGACTTGAAAAAATCTCAAGTCGTTAATGCCCTAGTGTGTACGCACATGTGTGCATATGCCTGCCTCTGTCTTTTGTTCTGGCAACGTCTGGTTATGTCCTTTTGGTCAAGTTAATCTACCTTACATAGACAATCTGGATATAAAGCACTCGAGGCTAGAGAGTGAACTGTGGCCATAGCCCCGCCCCTTGCTATACATTCCAATACAAGTTGCTCAGTGGCGTTCTCATGCACACGGAAACACTGACTGACACAGCTGGTCCTGGCTGACGCACGTGAGAGTCATGAACGTCCGTCCAACTCTGTTGCGTCCGCCGCCATTAACATACTGCACTTACACATTTCGCCACTAGGCCCCGAAGCTCGAAAATACTTTCACAGGAGTTTTGGGGAAACATATTTGACCCCCTAAACTTTGTGTTGCGGTTTGACAGAGTATGAGCGAGAACATTCGAAAACAAACAGAGCCACCACACACATACTGATCTGTAGCGTTGCCACATCAAACTGCCATTGCTCGTATGTCATCGGTTATATTTTTATTTTATTGTTTGCGTTCAAGATCTCACTTTCTCACCCCTCAATGTCGCAACCTTTCCAGTACACACGCCCCCTCCCCCGGCCTCAACCACTGCCTTACGCTATAGACACAGTTACGACATACAAGTTGTTACGACATCTACGTTCCACAACATTGCAGCGAACGGTCCGGTCGACAGAAGAACTTCCATCACCATTGAAGACAGCGGACGTATTTACGAACTGGGACGGAAATCCAGCTTTGCAGAACGACATGGGTTACACCCTGCTAGCAGTCAAAGCTACCATCGTCCAGCCTCTGCCGCTGCTGTCCAATGTCCATATTCCAATACTACCCACTCATTTTTGACCGATGCATATCACACACGTGTTGTGTTGTCTAACAATAAACTGCATGTTCGACTACGCGTCTGTCCAGGCTGCATGAGCAGCGCTCGAGCGCTCAGTTTCTGACCCCCCAATGTCGCAACTGTGACTCTACATGCCATTGATGTCGCAACTCTGACTCTGCATGCCCTTGCATGGCCACAGTGTTACAGACAGTAGACAGAGTTGCGACAACTCCGTAGACATGTACAGGCATGCCATCATGGCGTTCATGTCAAAACACTAGCACCTTTGCCCACTGACTGGAGGGGACATCTAACTCACGTGGTTTTCAACCAGTCGGCCGGGCGGGGACCACCAGTGGCACTTCTGAGGGTTCCAGGTGGTCCTTAGCTAAATTATCGAAAGTTGGTTAACTGTATTAACAGTATTGTATTACAATTTCCACTGCAAACACGATCCACTGCAAACACGATCGTATTCCACTCATTTCGACCCATGCATCCCACACGTGTTGTGTCTAACAATAAACTGCACGTTCGACTATGCGTTCTATATTGGATCTGTCTATGTTGGACTGTTTTGTTTCCCCAATCCAGGCAGTCTGGTATTGTGGACAATGCAAAAGACATCATGCGTTTGGGGTCTGTGGGGCTAAAATGTCATCACATGCTGGTCCGTGTCTCAAAGGCTGAATAAATAGTGGACCCTCGTACTATCAAAAGGGTTGTAAACCAATGATCTAACGGATCACTTCACTGAACACACTGGTTTTGCTCATCTAATCGTGCGGACGCGCGTGCTTACACAGCCATACCTCACTTTATAAACTATTTCAACAACAGAGACGAAACGATCGAGAGACACAGAGGAGATCTAGAGACGTGAATTGGCGTGAAGAAAGTCGCTTAAAAACACTGATTGATCATCAATACGTGCGCACACACGCAGCCTGCAGCACTCTCTGACGCCGTACCGTCTCCAAGTCTGAACTACGGTGAAAATGAACGGTGCGGCCGTGCTTAGTAGCCTACACTGACGTTCGTTTCCACCACACAGCTTCTGCAAAGTTCTTTCCTACCTTTGACTTAATGTGTTGCTAAAAGACGCCCAGATGATAGATCCAATTGATTATATTTGCACGCATGTAGCCTGCAGTGGTCAGCACTTAGCGCTTGAGATTGACACTGTTGATATTTAGTTCCTCACAGATCCAACGCGTGGCGCTAGAGGTTCGGGGCGCGAAGCGCCCCGAACTTCTAGTGGTTTACAATGACAGACCGATGATGATTAAATATGTTCGAGAGAAGGCTTTAGTGCCTACAATAATTATGACAATCACACTTCTATGAGTGCAATAAAATATATTTAAAACAACTAATCATCTAAACAATGCTATCATGAGTTTTTAACCAGATTGACTGCTCTGACTTGGACTGCTGAGTGCTCTTCTATCCTCTCTAAACAGCGGTGGAGCTCTCTCTCTCTCAGAGTGGATCTATTTGTACATAAGTGTGTCTGAGAGCAACAACGGATGCAAAGTGCTTTACAGCTTGCATCCTGTGTATCCGTTTTAAAGATGACGCATTAAGAACGGAGCAGGTAGACGAAGAAGAGGAAAAAAATAATAACCTTTTTTTTCTCATCGACGTCTTTGTCACATCACATGGACCAAAGGAATTCCAAGAGAGTTTGCATTTTATAAGTGGTTTCATTTGGGAATACTGAATTTGCTTTTGAGCCTTGTTCACCTGTGGGGAACATAGCTAATCAGGAAGAGGGAACATATTTATATGACTTCATTCCTTTCTTTGTTTCCTACATTTTGATTTCAATTATTATGCCATAAGACATTTCACAAACGCGTTCTTCTCAAACATTTCCGGTCATCTATCCCCAAGAGGCCATTCGCACAACACAAGGGGTGCGTGCACCAGTTTAGGAGCCCAGAGTCAAAATATAACACTGTGACATAGACTATTATGTTGTCATATAGATCAGGGGTTTTCAACAGGTGGCCCGGGGAGCAACACTGGTCCCCGAGAGGATTCCAGGTGGTCCGCAGGCTAAGTGATGAAAAGTTAATTAACCAGACTTTACTCTCAAGAGTTAAAATATTCATCATCTGAATTAGTCCAAGTCTACACTACTAGAGAATGTAGAAGATTAATGGTCATTATGCCCTGTATGTTTGCCTGTTTGCCTGTTTTTGTGGACAAAAGCAAAATAAATCTTTAGCTCTGGGGTCTGTGGGACTAAGATGTCATTAAATGATGGTCCGTGGCTCAAATTTTGAATAAATAGTGGGCCCTGGTATGGAGAAGGTTGAAAACCACGGATATAGATCCTTATTCGTGATAGTCTTATACAGGGTATATGGGTTATGTATACGATTGATTCTGTAACTGCATGTTCCAACTGTAACTGCATGTTCCAAGTGATCCTTGATGACCGAATACAGCAGATATACAAGTTTACACTTGGTCTAAGATGGTGTAGGATTTACGTTTCTTGCTGGATGATGGATGGCGAGCTATTTGCAATTCAGAGAAAGAAAACTTGGGAAAAATAACTGATATCTTTCTATAGTGTGCCTGACATAACCCCGCTGCT
This sequence comes from Benthosema pterotum, assembly GCA_039105355.1. Classification (NCBI taxonomy): domain Eukaryota; kingdom Metazoa; phylum Chordata; class Actinopteri; order Myctophiformes; family Myctophidae; genus Benthosema; species Benthosema pterotum. The sequence goes on along the minus strand of CM076975.1, from coordinate 14,389,309 downwards.
CCTCACTGGCTTAGTCACAGCCATTAAACATTAGCTTATGCAGGGCTTCTCAAAGCCCTTTTTTCCCTCTCACTTCACCTAATTTAACGCTGTTAATTAGCATTTCTGTTAAACTACGGCCGTGTCCACGGGTTGCCAGGTTGCCAAGCACCAGTGCTGAATAAGCTAGCAACATGTCACAGGGTACTAAGGTAACAGGGAACAGTTTGCTCATAACAATTTAATAGAAAAGTAACAGCTTTACAATATAGTGGTTAACAGTAACAAGACCTGATAACAACACAACACCTTGCTATAAAGGAGTGGTTTTCAACAAGTGGTCCGGGGACCACCAGTGGTCTCTCAGAGGGTTCCAGGTGCCCCCCAGGCTAAATGATGGACAAAACAAAAGAAATCTTTAGTTTTGAGGTCTGTAGGGCTAAAACATCCTCAAATGGTGGTCCATGGCTCAAATGCTGAATAAATAGTGGGCCCTGGGATCAAAAAGGTTGAAAACCCCTGGTATAAAGTAACCAGTAAGATGCTGTGTGACTTACTGGTGCAAACGCTGTTCACTTCCCATATAGACTACAAATCCAGGTATATCCAAAGTGTGTGATGCATGCTTCATTGCATGTTGTTCACGCTTACTGCATTCGTAATAACCGTTTTGGATTTTTACCCCAAATAAACCCCAAATTTACCCCAAATAAAATAAAATGTATTCTGTACTCCATTCCATCATAAATGCATCTATAGTAAAAATAACAATTTAAAGCCATGCCATTAGTCGTGTTTGAGGGGGATAGAGAGATAAAATATGGCTATAATGTCAAAAAGTCAGATATCAGCATAGCACACCCATGAAAATGGGCTGATTACTTTCCTGCGCTCACATTAGCCTTAGAAGCATGTTTACTGAAATCCTCAACATAAAAGTCTTCATGGCAATTGTCTGTTTTAATTGGAAATGCGTCATGGGGTTTGCTGTGAAAAATTGTGTTATGAGCCTTTTTTCATTTTTTTTCTCCTCACCCATTTTTTTTCTCCAAAAGAATTATATGGTATTTGTTCCCCTCCTCTCCACTCAGCTTGTGATTATGCTTTTTTCAATTACCAATTAGCTATCTAGTTAAAATGTCAGTTCATGATTATATTTTTTTCAGAAAGATTATCGGGGAACGGTCGTGCATAATTGCTAGCGATCATAGAAAGAGCTTCAGTGAGAAATACACCACAGTGGTGGCCATTGTTTATACGCTCAAATGCTGCAATCTAAACCCCAGGGTCTCCGAACAAACTGATATAAACACTCAAGGCAAAACATGAAAACACTGCAGCTGTTAAGTTACAGATTTGGCACTTGAATTTATAACTTTAGGGTGTGTTTCCTAAAACAGCGTCTAATTTATATTTTCTACTGTATTTCTACAGTCTCAAGAGTCACAAGAGTTCGATAACTTAACCCTAAGATTACCTATAAGAGCATAAACATTAGGCACTTTAGGCTGCCACATTTTCAGAACGGCACTCCTTACAGGAAGTACGGCTGCTATGACGCAATCGCTGTCAAAATCATTAAGCTAACAGCCATCCGTAACGGCAACAGACGGCATCTATGCAGCGTGTGTCAAACAGGTATTGTGGACACTGCGTTTAAGTGTAGGTTCTGCCGTAGTAGGAACGGCTGCTACGGCATGCAGGTTTATTTTAAATGCCCATGTACCTGTCCAAATACTTCCAAAATGTCAGTGAGGTCCACTCCCACAACAACAGAGGGAGTGCTTATGTCCAACTGAGATTTGGCATAAACAAGGGTCTTAATTCCTTCCGCTCATATGCCACCAAAATGTGGAATGCCCTACCAACATCCATAAAGGTGTGTGAATCCCTTGACTTCAAAACCGCTCTCAAAGGGCACCTACAGATGGCTGCAATTCGAAACTGGCCTCTGTAAAACAGAAATGTATATAAAATCGCCCCACCCCCTCTCCTCTTTGTACAATTCTCTTTGAACAAGTCGGCCACTATTGTAAACAAGTGTATGCTTAACTAGTGTGTCCAATCAGCTTTTTCAGATTTTATGTAGTTGAACTTGAATTGTACTGTAATTCTCTATCTATCGAGCACAGATCGACTTCCTGTTGCGGTAGTAGAGACATTGCCATTGTATGTCTCAAAGTCCCTAGTATTTGCACACTCTGGTCCCCCAGGTGGACCGCAACTTTGTCCCCTCCTCTACCTCAAACCTCTTTCCAGAAATGAGGCGATCTATAAACTCACAACTTTGGACTGAGCTTCCATTTGTAATCTCTCATTCTGTCGGGAGGGACGCGTTCAGAGTGTGTAGGTTGTTCTTATTGAGAAGGAAAACATGGCGTGAGTCATGGCCAAGTCATTTCCGGGGTTCCCGGCACAGAAACGCTGGAATGCAGTGTATATCCAAGTGTTCATCATGAAACTTTTTATGGGCTTTTATGCCTAGAGATCCAACTTTGTGCTGTATTTGGCAATGAGACCAATGTGTTATAATATAAATTATTGCTTCTATTTGTTTCAAAAAAGCTCTAAGCCAAAACAAACAAATTATATTTGGTTAAAAATATATATCGAATAATATATTATTATATTACAAATAACGTATTCTGCTTATTTCTGCCAGCAGAAGTAAAGTAAGCAAGCAGTAATACAGTCTAATGCTAGCGAGTGTCCTCAGAGTCGTTTACCGTTTTGAACTGCATCTTCCCTGGCACCGAGGATATACACATTACAGAACACACAGGATAGTGTTTCACCTGGTAAGTATGAGCTCTTAATGCAGCCGTCAACATAATGCCCAGAGATGCAGCGGAGCAGTGGTGGTGTGCCGTGCAAAGGCCCCGAGATGGATGCCTCCGCAGCGGCACACATGTGTAATAATAACAGAATGCAATTTTATCGCCATGCGTGCCATATAGAGCTTTTAGTGGCGAAACGATCATGTAACGCCGCTGAACTTTGCAGTTGCATATTTTATTGCTTTCTTCGCGCCGACAGTGTAAATATGCATTACCGCCACGTGTGATTGAAATCCCGTCCGCCGATGTCGAGAGGCTATCATCTGAAAGGCGTGTTGGTAATGCCTGTTTTCCTTCTGATGCAGGAGAAGAGCACACACAGTAAGGCACCCGTTAAACTAATGAATATGGATTTTAATTATTTTTTCCAATTTCAGTTTTGGGTTATTATGTGTCTTTGTAATTATCCGCTGACACCCTGCTGCTCTAGACTATTTTTATTCATACATGAATTTCTTTTTCAATTTTGTTTTCCACTGCGACGACAAATTATTGCCGTGTTCGTGCGTGGGTGTGCGTATGTGGGTGTGTGGGTGTGTGTGTGTGCATGGGTGTGTGCATGGGTGTGTGCGATATTGGGGGGGGGGGCTTGCAGTCGTTTCATCTTTCCACGATGGCAGTTTACCATTATTTAGTTGGGAAACAAAAGCTGTGCAAAAGCAGCACGCTACTTTAGTACAGATCTAGCCCCTGGGCGATCATCGCAGTCTTCATGATCAGACAGGAGTCAATAGAAAACACGTCAACTCTCCAGGAGGCGTCTGTGATGAAAGAAATTATTAAATATATGCAGGAACCAGGGCTTCCTGCTGCGTTTATATCCAGCAGCCTTGAATAGGCCGCATGCAGAATGGCAAAACAACGTTCCTGCCGTGATGAACCTCATAAAGAGCTTCTTCACTCTGCACAGACGTGCTTCTGAAACAGCACTGTCGTATAAAATGAAAAGCTGGAGTTTCTGAGGACTTAATCAAGATACAATCAACGCGTGGTAAGGAGCCAGATGAGGTGGTTCGGGTATCTGGTTAGGATGCCTCTCAAGCTCTCCCTAGGGAGGTCCTCGAGGCACGTCCCACTGAGAGGAGACCCCCCGGGGCAGACCAGGGACCAGATTGAGGAATTACATCGACTCTCTGGCCTTGAACGCCTCGGGATCCCCCAGGAGGAGGTTGCTGGTGTTTCTCGGGACAGGGAAGACTGGAGCTGTTTGGTTGGAGCTGTTGCCCCCGCGACCGGACACCGATACGCGGATGAAGATGAATGGAATCAATGCCTAAAGAACAAATGTCTCAAACTTTACGATTTTGGCCAGGTCTCCTCAAAGTTGCTCAGTTCAAAGAGCTTTGTATGATATTGCAACTCAATCAAAAACAAAAAAACAATATGAAAGGGGTCACTCAAATGCTTGATTTTGTTGCTGGACCGACACAGAAGAAAATGTCTCTCAAATTGACATCAAAATTAAATAAAAGGCTATTTCACTGCAATAAATAAAAAGAAAAGAAAAGAACGCACTGTAATTTAAGGAATTACAGCTAAGATTAAAAAAGTGTCTTGCCTATTTTGGGCCTGTCTTGGCATTCGGCAGCCGACAGCAGTTCCAAATATCAGCGGGTTAGAGGCTAATGCAAGAATATACTCACTCAGACCTTTCTAAATGAGTTCTTCACGGCCTTTGACCCGAGCTGCATTGTACAACTCTGTGAGTAACATTTTGTAGCAGACTCTACCTTACCCCGTCCTTGGGTGCAGCCTGTTATTTCGCACCTACGGTATTGTACACAAAATAATGTATGGTACGTGACACAAAAAAGTAATTTAAAACACGTTCTTGAACTTGATCGAGACCTTGAGTGTTTCGTTAAAAAGCTAGATAAAAAACATTTACAAAAGCAGCATTTATTTGCCTTGAAGAGCTCAAACACAGTGACCACACATCTATACAAGCTCAAAGAGGCACCTCACAACACGCTGTAAGCTATTATGAACTTTTTTTGTTAACTAAAGAACAAATTCTATGTGTTTTAAATGTTCAAATGTAGTTATAGAGGACAAGAATAATGCATTTATCCATATGAGGCTTATTAGCCTGGCATCTTAAAGCATGTCTGGTGCCCCCCACCATGGCGCCCTAGGCAACTGCATGTCATTAATATACCTTAGAGATGTTGTGTGGACATGATAAAAAATGTTAATGATTTTTCTTTCAGACCCTCTCAGGAAAATTTTAAAAATGGGTGGAATTCACCTTTAATAAATATACAAGATGTCCACCTGACTGCGGAGAACGCACACACACAAAAGACAATATAAATAAATGTGCCAGCACAAAATAAACACGGCGGGGCATCTTATACAATAGGTCTCATAGACGCGGTGAATATATACGACCTGCCTGCTGATGTAAGTGACTCAAATAGCCTATTCTCAGATGCATTACACAAGTGACAACCCAAGTAAACAAACATTTGAGTCACTGCGCTGGCCTGTGCCCTCCGGCCACGCCACACAGACGGCGCTGACACACGGCTTTGATATACGGCCCCCCCTTCGGATTCAAAGCCCCATGCCTGGAAAATTGGCATCACATCCTCGTCAGGTTTGGACGTTTTGAGAGTGTTGAGCAGCGGGCGGACCCCCCCTTCTGCAGTAAAATGATTTGAGGCCCGGCTCAAAGGGGAGCGAAACAAATAAATATAAATTAAGATAAATGAAAAATAACGTAAATCTCCAAAACCCAGGGCCCATTATTGGATTTCCACGTTTTTTTTTTCCTTTCATGCTTTCTTCTCTGGCTGGGGCTCAGGGTTAAAAAGGAGCCCATTTTTATATTATTTTTTATTTGGCCATGAATCATGATTTCACCCCAGTCTTATGAGATAAATTGGTCATTTCTTATGTTGTGTTGCTGTCAGGCGGTCACATGCTTCTCTCTGGGCAAAGCTAATAAATCTGATGGAAAAATGAAAAGATATCCATCTTGTTTTGGTAATCAAATGCGGCGTGGTGTAAACATCACTCACAAGGACAGGGGACAAAAAGCGCCCGTTCCTTTAAAAAAAATACCGCTTGTGGTCTCGAGGGAGATCGTTTTTATTAAGCACTCTGAAAGATAAATATTTTTTCTCCTGGCGGTGGGCAAAGACGACTTGGGACTTAAACCAGTATACCTCAAAAAACCCAGAGAACACAGACCTTAATCTGAATCCCAGGCCACGATCAGACCATAAACTATGTGGATGAATGTCCTCAGGGGGCCTGGCATATACACTCATACATAGAAACCCCCCAAAACGGTCCCTGGGGGCATAGCCTAAGTGCAGCATAGGACTGGGCAATACACCAAACATATACTGTACGGTAAAAGCAATATTTTATTTACACAACCAATATACTACCTATAACTAAATAATAAAGAAGCTTTCGTTTTTAAACACTGCAATTTATTTTTCCCTCATACATTATCCTGTCGTATACTTTGTACGTTGTAGAACAATGGTGATGTACTTGCTGAGTGGTTTTCAACCTTTTTTATACCAGGGCCCACTATTTATTCTGCATTTTAGCCATGGAGAACCACCACTATGATGTCGAGTTTAGTCTCTCGGACCAAAACCCAAGGATTTTCAAGTTTGTGTCCATAATTTAGAGATAAACTGGCAAAACATGGGTCAAAATAACAATTCTTCTACATTTTCTAAATGTGTACATTCTTGAAAATATAATATAAATATACAGTAATTCAACTCTTAAGTATGTAAAATTTTACTCCCTCAAGAGGTTCCATTATGGATACGAACTGTCCATCATTTAGCTGGGGACCACCTGGAATCCTCTGAGGGACCACTGGTGATCCCCGGACCACCTGTTGAAAGCCCCTGTACTACAACTGTAGCTGCAGTACAAAAATGTACGGACTAAAAAACTAATCCTGCAAGATCATGACGTGTCACGTGGAGAGACACACTGTGAGCTTGTAGATCTGCCATTCTCTGCTGAGTGCTTGGTGAGCCTGGGACCTGGGGAGACAGATAAGAGCCCCTGGTTGTCCCAGGTACAGCCTTACGATTCCAGTCCAGGTCAGCAATGTGTCAGTGTTAGTCCCCCAGCAAGACTCTTAACCTGGAATTGCTCCCCGAGCGCCAGGATGGCTACACTCACTGCTCCTGATTGTTATCGGATGGGGAAGATGCAGAGAAAGAATGACACCTACTGTTTAAGCACGTGTCTATCTATAAAGGCACATACTGTAACTTGAGAACCCAACTTGCATTGTTCCAAGTAGGCCAATGGGCACCACTTAATGAAGGGGAATTCCACTCTTTTAACATTTTACTATGTCATTAATGTACCTTAGAGATGTTGTGTAGACATCATAAAAAAGTCCCCCATTCTGTGTTTCCTACAAATGAAGGTCTGAAAAAAAATCATTAACATGGTGACCCCACTTGACTTGACATCAAGTTGTGTTTCACCAGGTTTTGTATGTATTTTTCTGAGTGTACAAATGTGAACCGAACGGACCCACTACGGTCCAATTGTACACTCTTAGAAAGAGAATTGAAAATGGTTGGGATTCCCCTTGAAGAGGTCCTAGGGCAGCGCTCTGGTACAAATCATTTCATCAATAGGGTGTGGGCATGGAGGTGATCAGCTTGTGGCACTGTAGAGGTCTTATGGAAGCCCAGGTTTGCTTTGATAACAGCTGTAAATGATTTTGTGTTGTTCAGTCTTATCTATCACACCTTTATCTTGACAATACAAGCCAGATTATTTTTTTCAGTAGTTCTTTAAATCCTGATGTTAATGAATGAACAAGCCCTGCCGAATTTGTTCATAATGCCTATGCACAGGTTTGTTTTTATACATGCTTCTCAATGAAGACTGCTTCTCTATTACTCTTAGCAATTCAGGACTGTTGTTGTTGTTGTCACATTATATACAAGTACAATTCATGGGTTTCATTTCCCTGATATTTCAGCAACAAGAACAAGCTTTTTACAACACATACTGTAGCAACAATGTAATTATAAAACGCAAAATAAAACGGTACATAAAGGGAAGTACTGCCAGCACACAAATGCTGAACACACAGTCAAACACTGTTTTGAGAAACGTTATCAATGCTCAGGACATGTATCAAGGTGATATATACAGTATATACGGTATACAGTAAGCTAAAGGAATGCATGCATACATACAGTGTCCTTGTATATGTACAATATGTTTGCACACATGGTTTGGAGGCTGTTGTATTGAACGCGTTTCCTGTGAAACTGCATGATGGACGACCTTCCCTCAACTCATCCACAGTATGAAACGGCGCGTTTATTTGGTGCTTTTGCCAAGGTATCATACAGCAGGGGGTTGTGAGACAACACTGGCACTGGGGCTCACTGGCACACCGGTGCAAGCGTGAGAGAAGTTACTTTTCTGATTATACACAAAGGTGTGCAGTTAAACTAAGGCTACTCACAACCGTACGTGAATCACATTAATTAGCCCTTCTCAAAACCCCACCCTTTGGGCCGGGGTTTAGTCACTGTCCTTTGGCCAATGCAAATACTTTAGCAACTGTTGCTATGCAGGTCAAGCTTTCCTCTGCTGGCGTGGTTATTGGACAGGGACAGATTGGGGAGAGACTTAGTGAAGGGAAGTGAAAGGTTTCCTACCCCTGCTATACAGTACATAGACTGAATTACATTCCATTCATACATTCCATTCACCTACTCACACCCCGACGGCAGCGGAAACTCCAATTGCTCCCGATGAGCAGGTTGGACATGCTCATGGGGAGCAAGGTTCAAGGTTGTGCCTTATTGTTATCCTACATCTTGTTTACGGATACATACGAGAACAGTTACTTTTGTTTGGCTTTCTTCAGACAATGCAGCAACACATACAATAGAACAGCAAAAACACAGAAAACAAAGATAGAGCAGAGCATCTTGCTCAAGGACAACTCAACACCAGCGAAAATTCTGGAAATCCAAACGTACTTGCCAATATGTATTGGCAGTACATACTGGAAGTAAATCAGTGAAATTAACGGGAGGAGCAAAATAAATTTGCGACCACGGAATACTGTACATCGCGGCATACTGTACGTCGCGACGGGTGACCCAACTGCCGTGACCGTTGGCCACCCGCTGCAAACGCTGGGGCAACCCTTGGCGACTAATTTATGTAAATTTCCAACTGTCGCAAAATCATTTTGCAATGGAAGCATGCGCCTCATCCGGTGGCGCGACGGTCAGGGATTATGGTCAGGGTTTAATCAGTTTTAGTAGGTTTTAGGCATAGGTTTTACTGAGGTTCAGGGATAGGTTTAGCAATGACCGGTGAGGAACGGTAGCAGCTAGTTGGCCGAACAGTCACAACCAGTGTCCAACGGCAGCGAACATTGGGCCAAATGATTTGTAACAGTCGTGCCACCCGTCGCAACAGCTTAGCACAACGTTGTTAATGGAAATTGAAAATACTCTTGTAAAACATACTTCAAAGCGGTACTTGACTAGGGTTGCCAACCGTTCCGTATAATACGGAATCGTTCCTTAATTGAACACTAAATGATGCGTTCCGTATTGAATCGATACGGAACGCGGTTTGTTCCGTATTTCCCTAAATGCCTCCTGTGCGATCCGTCGCACAAACATCAACACTGAATTTAACAGTAGTGAACGAAATAAAACCGGAGATATATTTAATACAGCACAATTGCTCTGTGGTGAGTGCACACAGGACCTCTCACGAGCAGAAACCAACAACAACCAAACAACAAACCAAAACCTCCCCGTGGCTGCAGATCTGCATGTGTGTGTGCGCGGTGCGCTGGTATCGCTTCGCTGCTGCTCTGTGTGCCAATCCTGCCGTGCCCAGAGCCATAGAGTAAGAGAGTTCCACAAACTCCCAGAGCCATATAGTAAGAGAGTTATGCAAACCCCCCACAACAACTGTCACAGACTCAGTTTTCCTGAATGAAACTGCACCCAGAGATCGATTTGGTATGTTTATATCTTTTTACAAATGTTAAGTACTATTTATTTTTTCCTGCCTAAAGCTGCTGATGTGGGTATATGCCTATAGCCAGGCTATTTCAGTAGGCTAATATGGTTGATGATTTTATTAGTAAAGTCTAATAAATGTGTGCGTATTCAAATTGTGCCCATTAAAAAAAAACTTCTTTAAAATCGGGATTCTTAATCTTATAAAGAGAATGGACTACTTGTTCATAATTGATTAACAATTACACAGCACAAATAGGCCTACTGGCCTATTCTTACTTAATACTTACTGACCACAGTAAACAGTCCTTAACTGACCCCAAAGGGTAATATGGTATGTGAAATCATCCCTCCATCTTTAACCGCTTATCCGTAGTTTGGGTCACAGGGGCAACAGCTCCACCAGAAAACCGCAGACTTTCCTAACCTAATAACCGCGCTGCTTCGCCGCGTGGTCGTAGAAGTGTTCCTTATTCCAAGATCTCAGAGTTGGCAACCCTATACTTGACCCATTTAGCCCATTTAGGACCGACTTTGATTCTGACAAGGACTTCTAAAGCCTGACCTAAGCTTTCTGAAAAATCCTTAAAAAGCAAAACCTATTTTTTGCAATAGCCTACTCCAAAAATTGATTTCCGCCCTGAAGGGCTAAAAACCTAAAATGGATTCCTGCCCAGAGGTATATGCGTAATTGTACTTTACACCACTGGGTATGTTTATGCAAAATGATGATTCTCAGCCAATTTTGGTGTAGAGTGGAATAAAAGGAGGGGACCAACTAGACCCTTGAGGGACTAAGGTCATATATAATATGGTTTACGTGTGTAAATAATCCAACTCTTGTGGATATGCCTTTTTTATGCAGGCTACGAAATAAACTTGGCAAAATCTTTGCCTGGTATTTGTTTCCAGATGCTCCCAAAAACACAGGTGGCACTTTGGGAGAATTCATTAGAATTTTTAATAAGTGGGCATGCCATACCATGTGACTTGATCCAGACAGACTATATTACCTGTTTGTTTACAATGTGAACCTGATGGCTCTGAATTCATCCCACCAGTTGGCACGAGACAAAAGACAGAGAGAGGAGGAAAAAAAAAGTGGGTGCTTGCTATTGCGGTTCAAAATGGTAATTTTATGCATATGCATATATTCGATTGCTGGTGTAGAGGAAATGTAAGTAAACATCTAATAATTTGCACAGTAACACCTTTTTTTGGTGCAGTGAGATGTTGTCGAGCAGACCTCTCTGTTCATATGCTTGCTGTTGTGTCAGCGAGTTATGGAACGTACAGTATACTATGCATTCTACGTTGTGGGATTCAACCCTGTGAACTTTGATCTCCCTCTCATTTGCACACGTATATTTTCCACTGCATGCACACGCACACGCACAAAACCAATCCCTAACGGTTTGCTACTGCTGTGCTCAGGGATCTGTATGACACTGCAACCGGTGGAGACGTTTCTTTCCTCCTCCTCCTCAGTGTTTACCATGTTTACAAAATGCACTCAGGTGGAGCGGCGGCGGCCAAGTCACATAAGTGCAGCATTCATGGGAGAAGAAAATGTTCTCCCCTCTTTTCAAAACCTAATCTACATAATTTACCTGACTCAGTAGACAAGTTAAATATGGATGCAGCTCACATTTACTCAAAAAATGATCTCCAATGGCATAAATAAAGCAGAGAGGCAGGCAGGGGATGCGCATAGGCATCTCTCTTCCCTTTTCCGCTGCTCGTTACCATCGCATCGTTTAGTTTGTTTGAGACAAACACTGATGGTTACGGAAGTAGTGTCCACGGGGCCGTATGGATATATTGCCATCATACACCCGCAAGGGTCCATTTGGTTTCATTTTGCAGTCTCAAAGAGTTACATCTGGTTAGCCAACTTTCATTTAGCCTGGGGACCACCGGGCACCCAATCAAGGACCACTGGCAGTAGGGCCGAGATCTAAAAGTGGTATATGGTATACCGCTAGTGCCTCAGCGGCATATACCGGTGGCCCAGCGGCATATACCGGTGGCCCAGCGGCATATGCCGGTGGCTCAGCGGCATATGCCGGTTCTAGAGTGGTATACCGCTCGTGTTCCACCGGTACATACCATTTCCCAACGGCAAATGCCGCTCGTTTTCACCTGCACATAACACCCCTGTGTTGTGGCACGGTGTTTCGCGACATTGAGGGGTCAGAAACTGAGCGCTCTGAACATGCGCTGGAAATCCACTATCAGCTGCGACGTGCTTGCGGTTAGGGTTAGGGGTAGGTTTAGAGAAGGGTGTAGCAATGTTTGTAGCAAAACCCTCAACCTAACCTCACAGACCTAACGGTCTGTGAGGTGGTTGAGGGTCGGATGTTTAGGATTAGGGTTACGGTTGGAGGGGCTAGGGTTTTGCGTCTCGTAATTTCGGAATAATGGAAGGTCGCAACAATGGCAGTTCGGAATTGTGGAATGGCACCGGGCCACCGGTATATGCCGCTGAGGCACTAGCGGTATACCATATACCACTTGTCGGAGCGGTATACCTCTCTAGAACCGGTATATGCCGCTGAGCCACTGGTATATGCCGCTGGGCCACCGGTATATGCCGCTGAGGCACTAGCGGTATACCATATACCACTTTTCGGAGCGGTATACCACTCTAGAACCGGTATATGCCGCTGAGCCACTGGTATATGCCGCTGGGCCACCGGTATATGCCGCTGAGGCACTAGCGGTATACCATATACCACTTTTCGATCTCGGTGTCACTCACCACTGGTGGTCCCCGGACCACTGGTTGAAAACCTCTGACTGTCCTAGACAATCGTAAAATATTTTTTTTTTTAAGATCTTCTACAGTAAGGTTCTTTACTTATTCCGAATTCTCTACAATAGATCAAAACAGTGCACAATACAGCTAATACATTATTAGTATTACACGCTTTGTTGGGTTTTGTTAGAAGATCTCTGTATATGTAGAAACATTATAACAGAAATACAGATTTTTCCTCACAACGTTTCACAATATGTAGAGGGAAATGTTTAGCAGACCAAGTGTAGAGTCACTAGGGATGCCAGTCAGCCAAGCATATAGGATTTAGTGGTAATTGGCTAAAATCAGTACAAAATTAAATAAGGATCAGTCCAATGATTTGCTAGATTAGCTAGACAAACACAGACCCTATTATGGATGACTAACCTCCTTTAGAGGTGCGAGTAACCACAATCCCCCATAACAATGAAGAAGATAGGGAAGATATACAAGGAAATGAGCTAAAACACTCAAACAACAACTAGTTGGTGCTTACATTTCTTGTAGATCTGATATTTTCACCATGCAACCATGTTTAACCCATTCTGAAGAGAAAAACAATTCAAAGATTTGTGCCACATTTTCCAAAAATATCAGACCTATAATCTCATAGCGCTAAGTAATGCTAATAATGCTGACTAATGCTAATAATACCAAGTAATGTTAATGATGGTAAGTAATGCTAATAACGCTTAAAACACCAAAAGGCGTTCCCACTAAATCCGAGTTAAAATGACTTATCCTGGAACATTTTAGTCTAGTTTTTTCCATTGTCGAAATGTCAACATATCTAGTCTTGGTTTTAGTCACCATTTGTTAGTAGTTTTCATCAGTGAAAAGAGGTATCCGACAAACATTTTTCCACTGCTTTATATTCTCTCCAGTGCCACTAGGGCAAAGGAAGGAGACAGAAGGAGGAAGAAGAGCTGAGATGGCAGCGACGGCCGCGGACCTCTCTCAGGTCCAAGGGTGTGTGTTAAAATGTGTCTCCTCATGCCACACGCGCGCACACACACACACACACGCACACGCCACTCGAGCTCCGAGAGCCCCAAGCTCATCTGTGTGGAGAGCGTCAAAGTGGCATCGACATCCTGGATGCGATATCCTTCCCCAAGTCATCAGACGTCTAATGGGGACAGCCAGGTGCAAACAGCATGTAATCCTGTTTGTCACCGCCACTGTCTCTCCATTTCCCCCTCCTCCTGTCCCTCCTATTTGACATGCAAAACCTGTGTATAAACCGCCATAGAAACCTCCCATAACTTCAGTTTGATTTTTATCATCATTTCTTTAGTACATTTTAATCCATTTGGACCCGAGAACTGATTCCACAAATGCCTTCTGGCCAATTTTCTGCCAAACCTTGTGTCTCTCCTCAAAAATGTAATCTCCAGGAGCCCAAAATCATCTGTATCATGACCATTGTTGGGCAGTAACTAACTAAATATTACATATTACTGTAATATTATTGGCATTTTTCATCAAAAGTAAAGTATTGCCAAAACATGTCTCATTACTTTTGAGCTTGTTGTATGTAATATTCTTTGATTCTAGTCATAAGTAAAGTTATATTATTACTTTTTCTAAGGGTTCATACGTAAAGATATTACTCTCCTACAATAAGTAATATTGCTCACAGATTTGACAGCCAACTCCCCTCTGAGAATATGCAGTTTTGGGCCACATTTTCACGATTAAAAAAATAGCCAAAGTACAAGATAATGTACAGACCTTCAAGTTCGCCGGGCATCACGATCATATAGCAACAACTTGTGAACTTGCGGATCGGCTATTTTCGTTCCATCTGAGCGACGCTCTTGCATGCATGACAAAGTAGGGCATTAATCTGTGGGGAGAGGGAGAAAAGTCATTAAAAGTTTAAATGGAGATAGAAGGTATTTTTTTGCCCAACAGTGACAATACCAGAGACCAAATTTTTGAAAAGAGCTGCAGCCTCGGGCCTTCACAGGTGGAGTCTGGGGAGGAAGTGTGCACACGAGCGTGCGTGAGTGTGTGCGTGCGAGTGTGTAGAGTGTATGGAGTGTGGGTGGTTAGAGCCGGTGGGGAAGGAGAGATGGGAGGAGGAATGGAGTTATTTATGTGTTAATGCCTATACTTCCAGAATGTACCATTTCCCACTAGTTCTCCCTTAATGCAGTGCTTTTCAACCAGTGGTTCAGGGACCACCAGAGGTCTGTGAGAGGATTCCTGTTGGTCCCCAGCTAAATGATGGGGGGCAACTCTTGAGAGCGTAAATGATATACGCTCTCAAGAGTTACATTTAAACATCTGAATTACTTCATTCTCTAGAATATAGACAATTAGTGTAATGTAGAAGGATTGTTATTTTTAACGTTTGGCCAATAATCTCTCCTAAATTGTGGGCAAAAACTTGAACATCCTAGGTTTTGGGTCCGAAAGACTGAACTCAACATCAAATGAAGGTCCGTGCCTAAAATGCAGAATAAATAGGGGCCCTGGTATGGAAATGACATAAAAGGGAGGCCAATATGTTTGTCAAGACATTGTGAGGTCAGGTCAAGCTGGGATTTAGATTGTAGCCATTCATCCTAAGTCTTCGTGACAGACTAAATATGCATGTAGTATATCGGAATGAACAATCCACCCAAACATGAATGAATGAAGCCTACAAATAGAGAGAGAGTAAAAGAAGAAAGGGAAAGTGCTGTGAGCTGAAGTTGTAAATTGCGACTTTTCGTGACTCTCATACGCCAAAGTAGGGCATTTGATGCAGGGAAAACAAACTTAAAACACATAGAAAAGGTGAAATATGGATGTGTTTGTATGTTTCTGCCTGACAGCCACAACGTGAAAGGGAAAAACTGTAGCTACACCGCAGGTAGACGAGGTCGGAGCGGTGAGACGCCGAGCTATGCCCTGTGGATAACAATAAATAAAAATAAATTACCGGTATCCTTCAAAACCAGGGCTCATGAAAGGCAGCAATATTCAGAAGAGTGGACAAAAGAAATGCTAGGAGGGCATACAAATCCAAGTTTGTGCACCCGAGGTGGATTTGTAACAAAAACGCCTTTATTTTAAATACACAAAATGCTTTTATTTACAAATCCACCTCGAGTGTCTGGGGTTTTGATTTGTATATGGCCATCAGGCGTTTTATTCCTCTGAATATATCTGCCCTGTGGATGTTGGGTGTCAAGGCTGTGTTGCCACATCCACAAGCAGTTTGATCAGAGTCATTTGTCAAGCCATTAAAGCAAGCTTCACTATGCCACTATCAGCTCTGCTAGCAAAGGAAAGCAGTCTGGGCTTTACAAGTCGAAATCACTATACTATAGGCCTGACAAGGCTTAACTTTTCGAAGCACTTATCTTTCGGCCAAGTACATCTCACGACTGCAGCACCAGCACACACAAAAACACATTCAACCGACTGAAATTTAATGGCCGAATAATGTCTGTGACTCACGAGTAGGCTGGTTTTATTTATATTCTATTTGTACTCTCCGTATTTCCCCTTCTTGTGAATTTTACAAGACAATTTGGACTTTCGACTAGTCCACAGTGGAGAGGCTCAAGTACAGTTCTCAAGTCAGCTGTTGATACTCCAAAGTATACTCCAAAAGTACTTTGGAATATTACCACTTAAAAGTTTGAATAACCAGTCTGATAATTCATCACCTGTCATGTCGAAATGCCTTGTGACATTTAGATTACACTTCTAGATTGCCTGCGAGTTTAGTCTTTCTTCCTGCTCTTGCTAGTTCTCTCTGTCCATGGCGAAGGTGTAAGATCAGACATATTCTTTGGAATTGGTTAAAGCGTCATCACCAGAAGTGTGATCTCCGGAGGTGGAAAATGTAAGAAAGTGACTTGATCTTTGGACACAATCAGCAGAGGGTTTTCAATCATTTTCCTATCAAGGTCCATCATTTATTCAGCATTTTAGTCATGGGGCAGCATTGGATGAGATTTAGGGCTAAAGACTATGTTGATGTCATTGGATAAGATCTTGGCCCCAGCAACATTTACAAATATTTGGTTTAATTTTACATTCTCAAGAGTTAAAATATTGATCATCTGAATTAGCCCAAGTCAACACAACAAGAGAATGTATTTTGATTTTGATTGTGGTCAAAAAGGAAAAGATCTTTAGTTTTGGGGACACTGGGGCTAAAACGTATCAAATGGTGGTTTGTGACTGAAATTCTCAAAGCATTGTTCTGTCTGCTTCTATGAAAGTATAGACACTAGTAATCAATTCCTTGACTTGTCTCGAGTCCGGTCTCGAGTTCACATCTTCATTGACTCAGACTAGCCAAGCTTTACAGTCAAGCCCTGGGTCAGATACAGATCACACAGCCATCTGTACAGTTTCTGATGTAGAAATGATTAACGCCAGCCCTATATTAAGTCTATTGCTGCTGAGACTGATGGCGGCAAGTCTATTTGGCGACAGGTTATAAAGTTTAAGTGTGCACATTTAAATTGTAAAGTGTAGGTGAACTCCAAGTGCAAGCCGTCGAGTCTGCACGGTCAAGTCCAGAATGTTAATTAACTTTCAGAGTTAAATTAACACCCCAGCATTTGACTGCATCCCCGAGATGCCAGCGTTTTGCTGCTGAGCCCATCTGAAAGTCTGGCCTTCAATTAATAAAACTGCCTTTTTATAGCCTGTAGCCTGTATTTATAGGAAAGCAATCTTACATACCCCGGCCACTCTCATCTTCCAGTTCCACTGAAACGCAGCCACACAGTCTGTGTCTACAGAGATGGTCAGCCTGCTATGCTATCAGCCAGGGAAATCAGACACATTTTGTGCATCGGTACATAGCAATGTGACAATGTGAAGAAAGAAAGAAAAAGGAGAGATTTATTTTCTCCAAGTACTCAGGGTTCTCGGAACGCAACCAGGAGGCCATGGTGCTGGTGGTGCTATCCTGGTACAGCAGGTTCATTTCTGTTGTATTGTGTATTTGTGTTATTGTCTCCACCAGGCAAGGCAAAATCAAACGAGCTGTTTGTCAGAGCAATTTACATTAAAGCTCCCAAATGTAATGTTATGGTGAAAATAATGGCATTGTTTTTACGTTTTTCATGGACCTTCCTTTAATAAATTAGATCATCTCCAGATATATCTTGTCTTTTTGACGCCTCTGGGGGCTGCACGAGGACTCCAAAGAAATCTCTATAAGCTTTGTCATTAGCTAACAAATACCCCCGGCGGGACTTTGGTTAGCCAATCAGGAAGAGCCTCGCTGAGCTGTCTCTAAATAAAGGAAAAAGGGAGGACTGGCGGAGGACTATGATTTCAAAGGGCCACTGTGGCTCCTATGGTTGTCATAGATACTAGATATTTTCAGGAAGTGATTTAGTAATGAAACAATCTAAGATAAAGGAAAAAAAAGAAAAAATGCCATTAAAATTGCTTATATAGACTTTAAAGCTCTTATATATGAAAAACTGGTTGTTCAAACTGGATAATTTGTGGGGGGCAGAAAACACACATGGGAGGACCAAAAACACTAAAAAAAGAGAAATAAAAAGTTGAATTTCATGTTATTCTCCTCTTTAAAGTCCTCTAGCGACGTCACATGGCAGGCACAGTGGACGGCACTCACTTCACACGAGTGTGACGTGTGGCGCTGTGGTATTGCTGGGCTTACAGTGCAAGAGAGAGAGAGTGGGGTAGACGGAGAGAAAGAGAGAGAGAGACACCCAGAGAGAAGGGGTGGGAGGCGCAGAGAGAGAGAGAGCACTCGCGTGTGGGGTGGGAGTGGGGCTGCCTGTTTGTGGCCTGCTTTCTCGTCTCCATGCCTGGAGGCCTGGTGCGACACATACATGAATAAATCAACATGGGGAAAGAGGACACGGTGCTGCGACTGTGGGGTGCCTCCGTTTTTTTGGAGGGGGGGCTCCGAGCAGCTCCACAGAACCATTTTTATCCGTACACAAATCACCCCTCCCCTCCCCGCTCTGCTCCCCTCCCTGACACACTTTTAGGAATTTATCATGACATAGACCCTCTCAGGAGAGAACAAAGCAGTAGCAGTGTCAGGTCAGACTCAAGGTTTTATAAGCAGATTAGGGACTGCCTTAAGTAGAGTGTGTGCTGCCTCTGAGTTATTACTCACAATTTCCATAAATATACAGTAACCGCCTTGAACAAGGAAAATCACCTACTTTCTCATTTTTTTGTTTTTGTTTTCATTTGCTAAACACAGAGGTTTTCCTCCAATTGAATCCGACACTCTAGGGCCATCTATTAATACATTTTTTTCAGTAACATGGACCCCTAGCGCTACCATTTGCGGGGCGGGACACATTATAGGTGAAAATAGCAGATACACCCGTACAAGATACACCCGTACAAGCCTGGCAAGTAGGGTTGCAACGTTACATTTTAATCGTGATTCGATAGGGATCACGATTCATGGTTGACGATAAGATACATGGGCAATAGAGTTATTCTGGCGATACGATCAGATATGATTCATGATTTGAAATTGATATAGTAACCATTTAAAATACATTGGCATTGCCTTAAATTAAGTAATTAAAACATGATGTAGTATTGGTGTAGTATTAATGCAATGCTACATAAAAAAAAAGTAATTAAACTAAGTGAACTAAGTAATTAAACCACTCTGCTCTGCTAAATTTGATGCAGTCCTAACGCAAAGAAAACGTACTGATACTGATTATTTGCTTTGCAAAACAATACAATGCACAGTCAACGTTGCTACAGTATTTTCATTTTGATATACACCGATACTTCGGTGATTTTTTTTTTCTTTTTATGCAGTTACTATATTGTTACACCCCTACTGGCAAGGCATCGCGATAGGACATATTGTGAGCTTGTAAATTGTTTGTCTTTGGACAGAGATTTGGCGTGTGTGTGTGTGGGCGGCGGGTAGACCAGGTATAGGAGGAACACCTGAAGATAAAACAGTTTTGCAGCAAAACGTAAGGCAGGGAGTAAATCTGCCTCATCTGCTTGGCAGTCTAACGCCTTTATAATTAAAGACTCTGGCGGCAAAATTAGTGATAATTTATACAAATGTTTCCATAAATCTATACGAGAAAAAAGTTACTTTTGTCTGAACAGCACATTCCTATTGCAGCAGATAATAATGCCTGGCCATTGTTGCACAGAGTTTGGTAGAGTTATGGAGCGGAGGTATATGCCTATACTTTCAGCCTTCTGCGTGGTGGCGAGTGCTATATATACGGTATGTGTGCTTGTGCATTCCTGCCAATGCCTCTGTCCTTGTCATATCCTGCACCGGTACAGGAGGAAAAGCAGAGCTTTGTAGAGAGGTAAGAGCCAACGTGTTGACACTCTGCTAGTCTACTGCAGGGTTAATAGCGGTGGCTGAGCCTTGGTGTGGGTTGGAGCTCTTCCCACCTCCTGCCTATTGTTCTATTGTTGGCTTTAATTGTCTCTCTGTTCCTGTGCCAGCAAGCCTTTTCTCTGCATCCAACCAGGTGCTCACTGCCCGTCTCACACTTCACTTGACGTGTGTGTGTGGTGTGTGTGTGTGTGTGTGTGTGTGTATACCTGGTGCAGTCCGTGTGTGTGCGTGCATGTGTGCGTGCGTGCGTGTGCGTGCGTGCACACATGCATTGTCTGGCCGGTGTGCAGTCCACTCTCAGGAGAGCCAGGCAGATTGTGCTGCCGGGGGTCCCAGAGCTGGGCCAATCTAGGAGCCTTTTGTATGGGGATTGGTTCAGCATTGTTCCTTCCTTTTATGTTCCAACGGAGGAGCAGCACTTTTTTTTTTAGTTTTTCTTTCTGCGCAGCCATTCCTGGCGTTTTCCCACCGAGCATTGTGTTAATATACCGCCTCTTTTAGTCAAGAGTCATTATTTTTCCAAGTGTCACCTGGCACACACCTGGACTGGAACACGCATAAAATAATAATAAATAAAAAATCCTAATTTACTCAGTACCGTTACGGCTGTGCAATCTCCTGGCGTGTGAGAGGACTGCTGTGCTGTCTGCACCATCTGATAGGAGCTAACAATAAGCTGGATAGCTTCACACAGATACCAACCACTTGTCATAATTTAATCCGTTTTGGCGGGAACACTGCCCTAGTTTTATAAGCATTATCAGCATTACTTTCTTTACTTAGCATTATTAACAATACTTAGCATTATTAGCATGACTTACTTAGCATTATTAACAATAGTTAGCATTAGAATTATTACCATTAGTCAGCATTATTTAGCATTTACTGGCATTACTTCAGCTATTGAAAAAAAAATCATATATAGCTCAAGCTCACATTACTTAGTATTAGCAACAATAGGTAGCATTGCAATTACTTAATGTCATTAACAATAATTAGCGTTTGTATTATTAACAATAACCTATTATTAGTATTTCTTAGAATTATTAGCATTACTTAGCATTTATAGGGATTACTTCAGCTATTGAAAAATATCAGATCTACAAGCTCATAGCATACCACCAGAGTGGTGTGCCTTTTTTTTGAAAAATGGTGGCACAAATAGTGTATTTTTGAGGTCAAAATGGATTAAATAGCTTCTTCGAAACAATAAAAGGTAGGCTCCATACGCTCCACTCCAGCATCTCGCCCAAATCTTCCCGCTTTCAGCTTTTCCGACTAACTATTTTCTTTGGTTCCGCAGCATCGGGGAAGGAGGAGGGATATTTAAATACTTCAATAGGATGCGATCCATATGCAGTAGGACGCAGACTGTAGGTAGCGGTTATGAGGCGGGGAGGTAGTATTAAAGGCCCCTCTCTCTAACCGAGGCAGAAATATCGTTTTTATTCATTGTATTGACTTTTTCCTGCAGTCCCCCTAGCCTCGGCTATCGTCTTTAATTATTAATTTTTGGGGCATTTGTTATTGTATTCAGTGGGAGTCTTCAGCCCTCTCCCTCCTCAGCTCCATGGAAATTGAATCTCCTCTCTGGTGTGGTGCTAATGCAGGCAGTTCAGTTCCTAATGGATTGAGTGCATATTGAATGCTTCAGTTGCTCCTCGGGGTAGGTGCAGCTTAGAGAAGGAATTAGCCCAGCGCCTTGAAAGATGAGAGGAGAGAATGAAGCCCAAATAGAAAAGCTTCATCTTTGTTCCTCTCTCCTCCCTCTCTCTCTTCCTCTCTTCCCCATAACCCCCCCCCCCCCCCCCCTTCCCCTCCAGTTCTCCATCTTAAAAACACCTTTTTACTCATGTTGACCTTGGTGTGCTTATGTTGGGGCTCATCGCTATGGGTGAAGTCGTTAGATAAATTGCCTGCCAAAAGTCTCCAAATGATCTCCTTCCTTCATTCCAAATTTTGCAATTACAACATCTTGTGTGTTTTACAGCAGGGGTTTTCAACCTTTTTGACACCCGGGACCACCATTTATTCAGCATTTGAGCCACGGACCACCATTTGATAACATTTTAGCCCCAAAGACCTAAAACTGAAGAATTATTTTGGTTTTGTTCACAATTCCAGGCTGGATTTTCCAAACAAAAACAGTGTATACTTCTTAATTAAGTGGTGCTAATTCAGGTGATGAATATTTTAACTCTTGAGAGTGTGAAAATGAAACCAAATGGACCCGTAAGGGTCCAATGGACCCGTAAGGGTCCATTTGGTTTCATTTTTACATTCTCAGGAGTTAGATCTGGTTAGCCTGGGGACCACCTGGAACCCTCTCAAGGACCAATGTTGAAAACCCCTGTTTTACAGAATTGAATGGAGTGGCCATTCGGGTTTAAGGCTGAGGTTAGAGGTGGCTGACCATCTAGTACAGTGGTACTCCAAGATCCCCAGATGAGCTTCATGTGCAGCATAGTTGTCACACTCAATTGTAGAGAGACAGACATACAGCGTGTATACTGTATATGCGTATATACTGTATATGCAGGGTGTCAGGCAAAAATTGACAACTAAAAAGGACTTTAAAGTGACGCTTCACCATTTCTAAAAAAGGAAAAAAAATCCTAATGATGTTCAGAAGAGAGAGAGAGAATACTTTCCCGGGGATTCACAATATTAATTGTACTATTTTGTTTTAGATATTTTACATTTCAGCTTAGACTTAATAAGTCATCTCAAAAAGAAGACATCCCCCGGGCCTAACCTCAATCCACATTGAGGCACAGTGCGCCAAATCATTGTGGGAATTGTAGTCCAGAAAGGAACTGCACCCAGTGTTCTTGACCTCAGAGACAATGGGCTCACTGGGCTCAAGTTTAAAACATCTAAAACAACATATTATATTACATACAAAGACCCCAAGGTGTGTTCCAAATCTTCAAAAACATCTTGTATTTTGATTTATTGTTTTTATTTTTTGCTTTTGTGCAAAAGGCTGTCACTTTAAGACCTTTTTGAACACCTCTAGAATTAAATTATCTTTGTAAGCTCAGTAGATCTGCCATTTTCACAATCTGTTTCAAACCAAGTCACACAAAACCGAATGCCTCACCTGCTACATTCCAAGTGCTTATCAGTGCGGGGGTAATCCCCAGTTCACAGCCTGAAAAGGCTGAGAAAAACTGATCTCGTACACTGCTACGGCATGGTACAAATGCACATGGTAGACCTCTCAGTTTCATAAATAACTTCAGCTTTCGTCAAGATTGGCAAATTGGCCTTATAATGAGATTCCAGCAAATATACATTTCCTGGCCTGGTGGAACATGGTCACATTATGCATAACAGGCTGGGCACTTTAATTTACCCCAAAACCACACAGAAGCATTATTAAAGTCAGTGTTTCTAATTGCATGTATATTGTAATAATATGATTACAAGGACATATCCATGATTTAGTGATGCAACTGTAACACAACAGGGGAGCAAAAAAATCTACAAGGTCTTAATATTGGCATAGGACTTGCATTACATTGCACTGTCTGAGAATTGTGGGCCAACATGCATCAGGGGAGGTCTACATTATACAGTATACTAGTCTAGGAGTGAATATAGATTGCCATTAATACTTTAGCATTTTCTTTACACAAGATATATAATGTAAGTTATCTTTGAAGGTGATCACCCCCCCTCCCCCGTATTTCATGAGTCTGACATGTCTTTGTTTAACGTCTACTCAGTGCTGTTGCGTCATGTGTTATTTTCTACCGCTTCAGACATTTTTTGGCCCAGCCTAAAACTGCATGTGCTAAAATTGATTTTTGAGTTGAGCTTCGTCTTGGAAGGAAACCCTCTCCGAAATGCCTCAGTAAACACAGACGTATCAGGGGTAAATAAGCCAAGAATGTGTTAGGGATACTTAATAGAGTGCTGCGCCTTAAAACAGCACGGTTTGATCATCCCCGTTTAATTATAGTGGATGAATTAAATTAAAATGGCCCATTAAAGGTTTTGCCTCTTATTTGCTTTTCTGCGTGCAGTGGCATAATATACTGTATATAATAAAATATTAATACTCTGGAACCAAAGTTGTGAGAAATTGTCGCAATGATTTTGATGTGAAAAGTGGAGGACGTGGCGGCTTGTTTCCAGCCTTATCAGTCAATGTTGTGCACCTTAAAGGCAGCGGTGATAAAGTGCTGTGAGCTTTGACCACATGCACGGAGAGGGGATTTGGGGACGTTTATTTCAGATGGCTTCTCATGATGCATACTCAATGATTTCCCCCTCAAGCAGCACGTTTCACAGTCCCACCGACCAACATCCTCTCAAAGGTAAACTAAAGATTAGATAACACCACGGACAATTGTCAGAAAACTTACCAAACGTTTTTGTTTTTGGGAGAAGGATGAAAAGCTGCTGGGGTGCAAAATTTACACTGCCAATGGGTAGTGGAACAATGCAGTACTATTTTGGGTTATTAGTCATTTATCTTCAATATACCTTAGACGGGTAAATGTGCTTTTATGTGAAAAATTACTTGGGGATGCACCAAAAGGGAAATTCTTGGCCGAAACCGTATGCTGAATACAGGAAAGAAACATAAAACTGAAAAACAAATAACGGTAGCCGAATATGATTAATAAGACATAGCTTGCGGAGTTAGTTCAGTCAGATATACTTGAGAGGTTTTATGCTGTGCTCTAGGCCAGTGGTTTTCAAGGTTTTTCATACCAGGGCCCACTATTTATTCAGTATTTGAGCCACGGGCCACGACTTTGATGACATTTTAGCCCCACAGACCCCAAAACTAAAGATTTATTTTGCCCACAATTCCAGGATCGATTTCAGAGAAAACAAAACAGTCAAACATACTAGTTCTGCAGACTTGGGCCACTTCAGATGATGGATATTTTAACACTTGAGAGTGTAAACATTTTTACAGATGTAACTCTCTCTCAAGAGTTACATTTGGTTAACCAACTTTCCATCCTTTAGCCTGGGGACCACCTGGAACCCTCTTAAAGACCACTGGAGGTCCACGGACCACTGGTTGAAAACCACTGCTCTGGGGCACATACTGAAGGGGTTAATATGCTGCACTTCATGTGGGTGTATTCAGTACGTCCCAATGTCATTGACCCAATGTTCTTCACTGATATGGCAGTCAGGTGCCCAATTAGGCAGGGTATTTAAGTCTAGTCTGGTTGCTTCTTCCTGCCTTCCTTCTGCATTATGGTTCCTGGTTGTTATGTGATGTTTGCTCCCACCACCACCCCAGCACCACCAGTGGGCTCTGTTATTTCTGTTCTCCATGGGGGGGATTATTATTGTACATCTATCTCTCTGCTCTTAATGTTTAATGACGGTGTCTTATTGTGCTGAGTAGGGAGAAAAATGTAGCAGAGCCGAACGCCAATGTAAAATATTTTATGCACACTTGTATTCTGAGTCTATAATAAATATTGGTTAAATCTTTTTGTGAGTTATCTGACTAAAATGTTGTCTTTTTTTCCTGCCATTGCCATTATCGCTGTACCTAGAAAGCTACCCGATTATGGCAAAACATAGCTTAAATAATAATCGCCATTATGGATCTATAACATTTCGTCAGCACTTTTCAATGCATAAATTGCATATACTATTTGTTGGTATAGTTCCTACCAATTTGGTCCAAAACCGAAAAGGTGAATGCATTTTTTTTAGCCGTTTTCAGCTGAATATTCTCAGCAGCCACAATATCCGGTGCATCACTAACATTTCCCGATTTTACCCCACACATACCATATTCTAAGTTTCAGGTGCAAAGTTATGAGACTAAATCTGTGTATTCTGGGGAGGGAGGGAGGGAGGGGGGGGCTTTCAGGTTTAGTGTTATGTTTGTTTTTTCCCCCCACCCATTTCTCCCAGAAATGATGTAAATGAGCAGCTACCAAAACTCTGCCTGGCAACATTGCCAGGCAGCCCAGCCCAGTACAGTTCAGTACAGTTGGCTACATGGCTGTTAAATTTAACATCACCTTCTTATATTGACCTGATTTTTTATCAAGATCCCTCTATGGTCAAACTGTACCAGTCTGACCACCTTCCTTCCTGCATTTAGGTTACAGATTATTCGTCAGCCTCCTGACTCCCCATGTGGGGCTAAAATATTGATGTTACGGTAGAGACCCCTTCAGTATTGTTGTTGTTGTTGTTGTAGTAGGGGACTTAATGGATTCAGCATGTGGCATATGGTATTGGGGGCCAATGCAGCTCGCATATAGCGATTCAGCAATTGATCGATGTATTGATTGATGTGTATGCTTTTTGCACTCTTGCAGAGATGCACATGGAAAAGCCACAAATGCTTGCTTGCAAATATATTATTCCTGAGGTTCTTCCTGGGCATAAGTAATTAAACCCTATATATTCTTAATTGGATCTTTACTTACCCCTTTCTTTTGCCCCATAAACCAAATTTATTTAAGTAAGCAGTCTACAAGCGCACGTTATGAGCTTGGCTCAGGCTAATTTTTGTCAACGTTTTCATCCATTATTGCCAACTGTTAAGATTGTTTTCATCTCTGGTTACTTACTTGGTTGCTTACTTAACCCCTCCAGGCTAAATGATGTTGGTGAAAGTTGGTTAACCAGATATAACTCTTTGAGAGCGGAAACATGAAACATGAACCAAATGGACCCGCAAGGGTCCATTTGGTTTCATGTTTACACTCTCAAGAGTTCAAATATTCAACATCTGAATTAATAAGTCTACACAACTAGAGAATGTAGAAGTGTAATGGTCAATTCAATCTGTATGTTTGCCTGTTTTGTTTTATCCGAAATCCAGCCTGGAATTGTGGACAAAAGCGAAATAAATCTTTGGTTTTGGGGTCTGTGGGGCTAAAATGTCATCAAATGGTGGTGGTCCATGGCTCAAATTCTGAATAAATAGTGGGCCCTGGTATGAAAAAGGTTGAAAACCACTGATTTATTCCTTCACGGTTGGACTGCTATCGACACATGACCAATCCGCTTTACAATTAGCCCAATATGCTGCTGCCTGCCTGCCTGCCTTCTCACCGCTACCAAAGGGTTTGATCATAATCACACCAGTCCCTAATCTCACTTCATTGGCTCCTGGTCAAACAAATAATTGATTTTTCTTATTCCTGTTATTTACTTTTAAATCCCTAGATGGCTGATCTTATAAAGCGCTGTGAGAGGTCTGCTGACCGGTCAGTGCTGACGGTGCCAACATCTCGACCCCTCAGGAACGAGAGGTGACCGCCGTAGTGGCCCCAAAGCTGTGGAATAATATTCTCCTCTACGTTAAGAGCCGTCAGATCCACTGGCGATGTTAAGTCCCTTCTTAAACCTCACCTTTTCTCCTTATTGCCATTACCTTTTTCTCACCTTATTTCTACGGAATGATTTTAACCCATTTGCGCCACTCCGTGACACGCTATGAGCTTGTAGGTCTGATATTTTTCAAAAACAAAAGTAATGGCAATGATGCTAAGTAATACTAATACAATAAAAGTATTGCTAAGAATGCTAACTAATGCTAATAATACAAAGTAATGCTAAGTATTGTTAATAATGTTATAATGCTAAGTTATGCTAATAATGCTACGTTAGTAAGGCTAGTAATACTAAGTAATGCTAATGCTAATAATGCTAAGTTATGCTAATAATGCTAAGTAATACTAAGAATGCGAATAACGCTTAAAACTCCAAAAAGGTGTACCTGCCAAATATAGGTTAATTCCCTTCATAAACCTCACCTTTTGTCCTTATTCCCATTCCTTTTTCTCACCTTATTTCTACAGAATGATTTTAAGGTATTCTTGCCAGTCTCTGACTCTTATATAACTCATATATAAAATGTAATGTAATGCTTGATGTAATTTGCCTCGTTCTATCTGCGTTTCATCTTCCCCCTGTGAGGCACTTTGGTCAATACAGGTAGTGTGAAATGTGCTTATAATAAAAATAAAGCTTGATTTGACCGAGTATGAAATGCTCATAATAGAGACGCCACGCTTCATGTGGATAAGTGCAGTGCTGCTCCATTCTAAGACATTTTTGGCAGAAACGTGTTTTGGTGTCCTAAGTGTAATTAGTATTATTAGCATTACTTACTTAGCATTATTAGCATTAATTAGCATTATTAACATTACTTACTTAGCACAATTAGCATTACTTACTTAGCATTATTAGCATTATTTACTTAGCATTATTAGCATTACTTACTTAGCATTATTAGCATTACTTACTTAGCATTATTAGCATTATTAGCATTACTTACTTAGCAGTAATTAGCATTACTTAGCATTATTCCAGGACTATCTAAATAGGACAGGAAGCCAAGACACCTATGGGGGAGTCCACATTGGTTCATAGGAGGAAACAGACATGCGCAGTACATTCCAGGAAGTTTGACGCTTGCAAACCATGCATGCCATTGGTCTCTTGGATGGTTTGACTTCCTGGTCTGTACTGTGCATGTCTGTTTTCCCCCATGAACAAATGTAGACTCCCCCATAGGTGTCTTGGCTTCTTGTCCTTATTAGATAGTCATTGCTACAGACCAGGAAGTTTGACGCTCGCAAACCATCAAAGAGACCAATGGCATGCATGGTTTGTGAGCATCAAACTTCCTGGTCTGTACTGCGCATGTCTGTTTCCTCCCATGAACTAATGTGGACTCCCCCATAGGTGTCTTGGCGTCCAAAGTGCACCACCGAGTGGCGCGCTTTGAGCTTCTAGATCTGACATTTTTGAAAAATGGTGACAATGTGGCACAAATCTTTGAATTATTTTTCAATTCAGAATGGGCTATGGTGCATTTACTGGGAATCCACAGGGGTTTTTCTCTGTCCTCTTCATTTACAGTACATCCACAACTGGATGGTTGCAGGAAAAAAAGGGTGAAAAACGCTGGACATTCATCCAACAGCTCTGGCCGTTTTCAGCATGCGCCACACACACCACTATCCTCCCATTATAACGGCTTCATGTGCTCAACACACTCCTCTCTCTCCCTCTGGGATTCCCCAGGGCCCGGCCCTGGGGCCCTTCCACTTCTCAGTCTCTCTCTCTCTCTCTCTCTCTCTCTCTCTCTCTCTCTCTCTCTCTCTCTCTCTACTGAATCGCTTTGTCATCACATCCCCACAAATCCGGCTCTCTGCAAGATTTCTCTGTCACCGTTGGACCCTGACACCATGCTGACTGCTAGCCCAAAACCACAACGAATCACCATGTAATCCTAGACAATCAATTCCCACGTAAGGTCAACTTCAACAGCCACAACTTGATCCCCTCTCTCTCTCACACACAGCATCCCCCAAATCAGATCCTTCCTCATGACAGGCCATGTATAATGTAGCTCCTACTATAGCAGTGATTTTCAACCTTTTTGATACCAGGACCCCACTATTTATTCAGCATTTGAGCCACGGACCACCATTTGATATGACATTGACATTTTAACCCCATAGACCTAAAACCCAAAGATTTTGTCTGTTTTTATCTACAATCCCAGGATGGATTTCATAAACCGGCAGGCAAACACACATGCTCACACACATGCACACAAGCACATGCTCCTTGTATCTCAAAGGGATAGAATTATTTTGGAACTATAGGTCAGTGATTTTCAACCATTTTTCAGACGAGGGCACACTATTTATTCTGCATTTTATCCATGGAGGACCGTCATTTAAGGTTGAGTTTAGTTCCTTGGACCAAAAACTCAGGATTATCAAGTTTGTGTCCACAATTTAGAAAATAACTGAAAATGTTGGTCAAAAAACATTTTTCTACATTACTCCACAAGTAATTCAGATGTTTAAATATAATTTAACTCTTAAGGCTAAGGGTCAATTTGGTATCATTTTACACTCTCAGGTGTTACAGATCTATAAACATCCATTTGGTTAGCAATTGTCCATCATGTAATCCTATACAATCAATTCCCACATAAGGTCAACTTCACAGCCACAAACTTGATCCCTCTCAACACAACATCCCCCAAATCAGATCCTTCCTCATGACAGGCTGTCTATAATGTAGCTCCTACTATAGGACTCGTCAATATATCAGGATTATATAGATATGGATAGTGTGATACGAAACTAAAGGTGGAAACTCAAGTTACAAGTAAAGGTCTTGAATTATTGAGTAAAAGTAAGGCTTTTGATATTAAAATTAAGCACCAAGAGTGGAAAGTATGCAATATGCAGGATGTCCCATTATAAGTTTTCAAATGAAATATATATAAACATGTTTTAAAATACCAGATTCGGTGCGAGCTTGTAGATCCTTTACGGTTTCAAATGTCGGAAATGTACAGGGCTTAAGTGGAAATGTACTGTATGTTTTGTAATAAACTTGGAAAGTACCTAAAGGTTTTCAAATCGTTGTAGTGGTGGTAAAAGTGCAATATTTGCCTCTGGCTCAGAGAGTCAGTGGAGCAGAACAGGCCCTGTGCTAATTCCTTCTCTAGGCACCTGTACAGCTGTAACCTCCTGTTCACTATCCTCCAGTGGAAGGAACCATGTTCAGGTCAGATTAGAGAGTGGCAACACTGAAACGTTGACTCCATCTGTAACAATGGAAATGTGCACATTCTCCTTGTATCTCACTGGGATAGAACTGTTTGGAACTATAGGCCATAGGAACCCGCTTTGCGGGCGAGATTTAAGCGTGTCACCACTCCACCTCTATAGAAGGGATGTAAAACTCAAATACACAGTGGGCTAAAAATATTACATTGGCAGTCGGGTACTGGAGTTTCGGCACATGGCCACTGGTTTACTGGTGAAAAATCAGTAAGTGTCCAGTTTCCTGTTCCATGCTCCTAACCAAGCACTGCTTTCATAGTGAAATGATAAAATAAATCGACTATAGCTCTATAGCATTTATTTAACGGTGTTCCGGGGACCACCAGTGGTCCTTGAGAGGGTTCTAAGTGTTATTGGTTACCCAGATGTAACTCTTTCAGAGCGTAAACATGAAACCAAATGGACCGTTGCGGGTCCATTAGGTTTCATGTTTACGCTCTCAAGAGTTAAAATTTTCAACATCGGAATTAGCCGGAATAATTCTACACAACTAGAATGTAGAGGATTAATGGTCATTTTGATCTGTAGGTTTGACCGTTTTGTTTCCCATATCCAGCCTGTATTGTGGACAAAAGCAAAAGAAATCTTTAGTTCGGGGGTCTGTGGGGGTGAAAATGTTCTCAAATGGTGGTCCATGGCTCAAATGCTGAATAAATAGTGGGCCCTGGTGCCAAAAAGGCTGAAAACCAATGCTCTATAAAATGCTAGTTCTGGTGCAAGTATTTTCCTCAATGAAGCCAGAGATATATGCCCATATTCATGTTTGATATTATTATTCCAAGGTTTTGTAAGCCATTTTGTCCACTTAGTGTCGGAAATAATTATGTAACCTAGTGTAAACGGCAAGGACAGCGTTGCTCAGTTTGAGGTGACTGAGGTTGTACGTCTTCAAGTTCGACACTGTCAAGAGTGAGCTGCATCTTGTAATGAATGGAAATTGTATGTTTGGTACATAAGCTGCAAGCCTATATGCACATTAAAGCAAGGATGATAACACAAGAGAACGTTAGAAATAAATTGCTCCAGGCCAAAGCAACAAGATATGCAATACGAAAAGGTCAAATGAAATGCCAACATTTCTATCAATTTTAATGCAGTACTATACTGTCTCACACACACAGGTGAATGTAAGCCGTTTACCATATTATGAGCAAAGCCAACCCCCGCACTTCATATTCTGATTATTGACAGATTATACTGGTGGATAAAAATTCAATCTTGGTTATAGGAGATCATGCTTGATATTGGTATTGTAATACACTTTCTCAAAAACTTAATTTTTCAAAGGCGATCTTATCTGATGATAAATCTCGTTTGCGCTGCTGCTCACAATACAAAATTTAAATAGGTTAGGGTTTAAGGGTGGAACAAGCTTTCGCCCTCAAGTATTGTACAAAGTAGTGCTTGCATTTACTGTATACTTTATATCGACCTCAAGGATTTGTCTGAAGCTCACATACAGTATGTACCTAGCCTATACGTACTCAAGGACGGCATATTATTGAGGTATTGTTATATTATTTAAGTTCAATACTTTTACTTCTACCCATACTTTTACCTTTAGAACAGCTAACCTACAGTAACCACTTCAGCCATGGTTATATGTCAGCCATTTGAAAATAGCAGACCTAGACACAAGCTTGCGATGTGACACAATGTAAGCTTAAAGATCAGCTATTTTCAAAATACGTTTTACACATTTTGACGCAACTATTGCCGCGGCCGTTATAAATTAGTTGCGTCCGGTGAAAACAGCTGACCGTTTTACTAAGGGTCACAACCATTTTACAAGTGCCAACGTTTGCAACTGCTAGTAAAACAGCCACGACCTATTGTCCCAAAGGATGGCCACCGGTCGCTACTAAACCTAACCCCAACCCCTAACATAACCTAACCGAAACAACCTCAGCAAAATCTATGCCTAAACCTAATCTTAACCCCCGACTGTTGTGCCAACGGTCTCGACCGTTGTGCCACTGGTTGCAGCTGTTGGGCTAACGGCTGTGACTGTTGAGCTAGCGGTCTCGACCAGTGGTCGCGGCCGCAAAATGATTTCGCCCCTCCTGATATTTTTGGTGCCCACAGTTTTGTACGTTTTGCTAAACAGTGCATTCAAAATACAGGACTTCTACTTGTATCATAGTAGTACATAGGCCTACAGTAACAGTATATCGACCGGTACAGTGCAGCCTTACAGTGCAGCCCTGATTTGTAAAGTAAAAAACATGCAAGTACTTTCTCCCATCGCCGTATTCACGTCACACATTACTCTTCAATTATCCACTGAATCCAAGACTGACAGGGAGAGAGGGAGAGAGAGAGTCTGAGCCTCTGACGGTCTGTCTAATCAGACACACAGGCCGTTCCTCAGCAGGCAGATATCTGTGGGAGCAGCAAGCCAGCAGTAGAGAGGAGGGAATACCTTGGAGAGCCACGGACACATACTCAATATGTGTCACAGACTGGAGGACACTTTCTAATGAGAGCGGGGAGGCGGTGCAGCGCGGTGCGGTGCGGAGGGGGCTGCCAGCTTAGCTAGGGGGGCCTCTAGGAGAGGAGGAGGAGGAGGAAGGAGGTGGTGGTGGAAGGAATGGAAGGAAGAGAGCTGTCGGAGGACAGCATCCACAGGAGGAGGAGACAGATGGACAGGCCTGTAGCCTGGAGTCCTGGCCTGAGGGACCAGAGAGAGAGAGATGAACGCATCGGGAGGAGAGGGGGAGAGAGAAAGAGAACCCTGCGATTAGATAGGATTTGCTGATTAATGTAGTGTGTGTGTGTGTGTGCGCACATGCATGCATGCGTAATGTCGTGCACACGACATCCGTCTTTGCCTTATGATTCAACTTCTCTGGCGTACACTAGTTTGTTGTGTTTGCTTAATTAAATGAATCACGGCGCAGCAGGGATTGGGGGATAAGTCTTTCAATTTGGTTGTAAAGATCATCCAAAGCTCCTCCGTTATGCCTCCGGAATACTAAAATACTCTCGCAGCTCTCTCAAGACGGAGCTAATCGTTCATTCGTTCTGTCGAGGAGGCGCCACTCTCTCAGATCTCATAAATCCCACACACTGAGGTCATATTCCAGATCCATATCGGTGCCGTCTTCAAAGGAAATAAGTCAAAACAAACAAGTCAGTAGAGATTGCACAGGAGCGTGACACACCATTTGCTCCAGTCGTCATCAGGTGTGACTGACCCCTATCTGTGGGCTTCGGTAATGCACCACCTCAGGGTCAGGACTCCAGGCGACACCACCGTAGCCTATTATATACACTGGAAACCCTGACTGGAATCATAACTAGAAAGATTGTTTCTCCTTTTCATTTGGAGTCCACACCACGACTATGACAAGTGGTGAAAAACTCAAATAGTAGTAGTAGAATAATAATAGGCGGTATGATGGCGTTGTTAGTCTGTAGCACTGTTGTTTGAAAGACTAAAACTGACAAGCTAAAATAGCCTTTTCAGGATGTTGACTAAAACTAGCATGAATGGAAATGACTGAAATGCGATTAAAATGAACATAACAGAATAAATCTAACAATAAATCTAAACAATACCTGCCAAAAACAACACTGGTGTTGCTTTTGGGAGAAAAATAAGCAACCAGGCCTAACATCAGAACACCAACTGCACTTTAAATATATTGTGCCTAGTTATTATACTCTGCACAGTATATTTGACTTCATTAAAGTAGTGTACATGTTTCCATTTAATTTCTTTCACTAACATGGGACTAAAGGTTTTGGTTTTCCACAGACTAAAACTGGTGAAAATCTCTTTGAGTTCCCGTCAACAAAAACCATCAAGGATAGAAATGACAACATGTGACTAAGAGTAACTAAGCATTTTGTCCAATTGACTAAAGTGTGACTGAAATGAATAGGCATTTTGTCCAAAAGACTAAGTATGCCTGCCAAATAACCAACACTGGCCAGTAGATCTGTTCTTGTTGGCAAGCAACACCCTTGTACGACGCGAGTATAAATGAGGCCGTGAACTGTGGTCATCTGAGCCGACATGCATAATCAATGGCTTCAGAGATGACCGTGAAGTTAAGAACAAAAGCGCATGCAGCCGCGCAGCGCTGGCTGTGCTTCGACTAGGGCGTTTCGTTTTAATCAGTCTCCTTGACCATGTTGTCGATGCACCGAAGGGCATATAATAGATTTTTTTTCTCGCCTCGCCTTTGATATGTTGTAACTTATTAATACAATTATTCCATGGCCAGTGCGAAACATCCATTTCATACCATGTGTGTGGAGACATCATCAAAGGTTGATATGAGCTTAATGAAGGGTTGCCTGCATAGTTTCAGTTTCTGCCTCTCTCTCTCCCTCTCTCTCCCTTCAAGTGCACGGGCAAATTAAGCCAACTAATGATCTGCTGTTAACGCTCTGTTTTATTTCCATCCAATTATTTAAACACAGCCAATTAACTTGATTAATCGTGCTAATTAATGGATATTGCTTTTATGTAGCTTTTGTACTTTCAGGTTGGCGTGAGAGCTTTCAATGCCACAATCACAACACATATCCTTCAAATTGGGCTGCCATTAAAATCCTGCAGTGTGTTTTCAGGGGGGAGAGAGAATTAAACGTTGAATAATATGGTGCCGCAAGTGGGGTTTTTAAAATAGATAGTTAAGGACTGTGCTGGTACTCTTTCCCATTATTTAATGATGACTTGCCCCCATGAACAAATAAAGTGACTATTAGCCGATTGGCGGAGGTCGGGGAGATCAACAAGGAGTGGTGTGCAAGAAGCAGTGTGGATTTTTTTGAAAAGGAATTCTTGCTGGAAGCTCTGGCAGTCGCAGTCATTTGGCATATCTGACAGACGAAAGCTTCCATTGGCTGTGTGGCGTTATGTGCATTCTGGTTCAGACTGTTAATGAAAACACTGTGCCTTGGGCCCTTTGTGCAGCCTGATAGCCTGTTGTTGTCCTTCCAGAGCACCGAAATGTTGGATTGGTGCAGCAATATCTGACTATTGCATTTTTTTTCTCTCCCTCTCTCAGGGGCAGATGTAACATTTCCCAATGGGGGGAGGGGGCAGGAGAAAATGGCATGGGGGCGGCTTCATCGCCCGTGTCGCTTCGCGCCACGGGCGATGAAGTCGCACCCATGCCATTTTCAGTTACAGGACTTATTATTAGTCAAGTAAAGCATCAATAACAACATCAGTTGTTGGTGAAGTTGCAACAGGCACGCAGCATGCATAAAGATAAAGGTCTGAGTCTGACTCAGAGTTTTCGGTTGTCATAGTGGGGCCACAACTGTAGTTAGTAGTGCAGTGTTTCAAATCATTCTTAACTATGAGCACTTGAAATATCTTGGGTTGTTTTGCATGCCATTTGGTTTGGTGGGGCATTGCCCCCCCCCCCCCCCCCCCATGCCTATGCCTAGATCCGCCCTTGCTCTCTCTGACTCACTCACATTATTCTTTCTTGCCAATGTCACCTGAATAGACAAATATGTGATTTGAAGCCGGCGCAAGATATTGAGTGATGACGATAGACAGATTATTTTTTTGTATGATGTGGAGACATTTTTTTCCAGGCAACTCAACACAGTAATAAAAGCCACGGCAATACAATACATATCACAGTGAGTGCTGTCTGGCAGCTAACACAACACAAAATAAACGTTCTTTACATAAAGCACTACTGGGTCTGTCATCATAAGATGGCATTTACATTTATGACAGTGGGACAAAGCCCAGCACAAAACTATGATTAATCATAGCAAGTGCAATTGCTGATTTTCTTTACCCGTTTCTTTAGTTGCTGCCAATTTCCCCCCCCTGTGTTTCTATAGTTCCTGTCACAACCACGTGTCAGCCCCTCCGACACACATGGAATAGCCAGCAGCGTCTTTTCACCTGACAGGTGATGAGTTTCACCAGGAGGCCGTAACACAGGCTACCGCTCCCTAGCAGTGTTGCCAACTTCCAAAATAAAAAAAATGCACTAGTGGCACTTCCAAAATGCACTAGAATGCGCTAGAGCAGTGGGTTTTCAACCATTTTCATACCATGGCCCCACTATTTATTCTGCATTTTTTTTTAGCCACAAAGGGCCACCATTTGATGTTGAGTTTAGTTTGTCGGACTAATTTAGAAGAAATAACCGGTGAAATGTTGGTCAAGCTAGCAATTCTTCTACATTTTCTAAATGTGTACATTCTTCAAAATGAGGTAATTCAGAATTCATTGAATATAATTGAGAGCGTAAAATGAATGAAACCAAATGGACCCGCAAGCGCCAGAGATAAAACAAGGGTTTTATCTCTTAAGGGAAAATCTTTTAAAAGCGAAATAAAGCGACAAATGTTCCAAGTTGGCAACGCTGCTCCCTAGTTCAGCTCATCATTCCCACAGACCTCTAAGAGTAGCCATGCAGTGCAGCGACAGAACACCCTCACCTTCCCGCTTCACACGCACACTCACGCACGCACATGCACATACAGTACATGTGCACAAACACAGCCAATATCATGTGTTTTTCATGTGTCCAGCCAAGTTGGACCAAGCTAGGAACTTTACCCCCGCTGCCACCCATGGTGGCCTTTTGTACAGTTTCAAGGTCCCTTTTTCCACTTTTCAATTTGGGCCAAACCTTGTAATAGAACAGCCAACAGATTTGTCTTCAAGGTTCAATGGTTTCTCTGAATAAAGACCTGACCTAGAGCATCCGCCGCTTTGATGTTCTCCTCTATTTTAAACATATGTTACGCTAGAGACTACATTGATCCTCTTTTTTTCCCGCAATTTCAGAATCACAGCGGTGTGTGTGTGCCTGTTGGCATTCTTTTATCATACTCCTGATTTCTAATTGTCTGGAAAATACGATGGGGGCTATAGATTTTTTTTTCCAACATCGTTGCATCAAGAAAGCCTGAAGTAAGATTGGGCAAAGCAGACATACAATATTCACCATCTGGGCTTAAGGAATACAATCTGGAATGCCCCCGGGGTAACTGTGCAAATCCTAATCTCAAAGAGAGAGAGAGAAAGAGAGAGAATTTACAATTTAGGCCAAGGGTTTTCAACCAGTGGTCCAGGGACCACCAGTGGTCCTTGAGAGAGTTCCAGGTGGTCCCCAGCTAAATGATGAACAGTTGGTTAACCAGATGCAACTCTTTGAGAGCGTAAACATGAAAACAAATGGACCCTTGCGGGTCCATTTGGTTTGGTTTCATGTTTACGCTCTCAGGAGTTAAAATAGTCATCATCATCTGAAGTCTACACAATTACAGAATGTAGAGGATTAATGGTCATTTTTGATTTGTATGTTTGACTGTTTTGTTTCCGAAATCCAGCCTGGATTTGTGGACAAAAGCAAAATAAATCTTTAGTTTTGGGGGCTGTGGGCCAAAGTGTCCTCGAATGGTGGTCCGTGGCTCAAATGCTGAATAAATAGTGGGCCCAGGGATCAAAAAGGCTGAAAACCACTGATTTGGGCATTTAGCAGGCGCTCATAATCCAGAGCAATTTACATTAAGTAAAAGAAAAAACATTGCAATGCATCATATACAGAGACAGAGAGAGACAGAGACAGAGAGAGCGAGAGAGAGAGAGAGAGAGAGAGAGAGAGAGAGAGCACACCTGCCCGCAATTCAGAAAGAGGCTCTGGAACGTATAATAAATGCCATCACTCTTGAAATTACACAGTTTAAGTTAAGTGGGATCAGAGTGGATCAAAATGGTTCAAGTTGTTTGTGCTCCAGTTTGCAACCTCCCAGATGTTTGGGGTCACATGGTAAATAACAGCAACACATACAGCTATATTATTAAGAATGTATGGGACTGTATGGTGTCTCATTGCTTTGGTAGCGTATCATCAAAACCTGGGTGTTTGGGGGCTTTTGTATCCATTCTCATTTTGCGGTGTTGTTTTTGGTCACCTTTATCTGTCACTCTTTGCATTGTAATGGCATTGGCTTTGACTGATATTTCGGGGAAATGGCTCAGCACGCCTCATCCATCTTTGCTGGGGAGAAAATACTACAAGGCTTTCTCATTTATGCATGTCACTTTCAAAATGGCTTGCCAGCTGTGCTGTGTGTTTGTGTGTGTGTGTGCTGGAGAGAGTGTATGTGTGTGTGTGTGGGGGCGGGTTGGTGGGTGGGGGTGAAAATGCTTAAAGCTTTATCTTTGTTTTGTTTTTTTTGCAGTTTGCTTTTCTCATGCCACCTAACAGTGTAATGCTGTTTGTTATACCCTCTTCAAACTCTCAATTATGTCTGCCTTGCTAATAACTGCTCCACCGCAGGCTGAGAGACTGGCGTTTGAGTGCCATCTAGTGGCCGGCACAGAACACAGAACAT
Source organism: Benthosema pterotum (assembly GCA_039105355.1). NCBI lineage: Eukaryota > Metazoa > Chordata > Actinopteri > Myctophiformes > Myctophidae > Benthosema > Benthosema pterotum. The sequence continues at coordinate 14,350,415 of CM076975.1, read as the reverse complement.
TTCCAACTTCCACTTCTGGGGGAAAACTGACAAATAATTAAATAAAGTATAGGAAAGTAGCTCCTGCCCTATAGTATACACTTGATTATACGGTAATAATCAATTATGGGTATGCATCTGAATTTTCCCATATCTAATCCTTCACTAGGTTTTTGCCTCAATTAATTCAGACAGAAATGGAGACTGTAGCACTGAGTAGTGAGTATTGCCAATAAAGATGTTGAGTTGCCTATACAGCCTGAGCACAGGCACTGGCAGCAGCAGCACCTGTGTGCCTCGAGGAAAACACAGTCTGTATGGAACCCCACTTAAAAGCCCAACTGCTTTATAGATGAACGATGCATACAGAAGATACACACATACAGAATGTACTTTTCAAAAATCATACTTGTGTGAAGCTGAGTTATGCAGTTATTCAGCAAATCACAGCATCATCTGGCGAACACACAGACACACAAAGTGTCACATAGTGCCAAATCACTTTTTTGTGGTTCTGCAGGAAGCTAGCATTTAAGAGGTACTTTACATGTATAATATCTCCACATGTCAGCAAACAGTCTGTAGTTCACAGTCTATGTCATAATATCACAGCACATCGCTCCTAAGTTAACAAAACATGTCATGTCTCCTCTACAACCAGGATATGTACCGTAGACTAGAGTGAAGAGAATGTGGAACATAGCGATAATGCAAAAGTGTACAGTAGCTCTAATGATATCTGTTACAGCTAATGTCTTAGAGCAGTGGTTTTCAACAGGTGGTCCGGGGACCACCAGTGGTCCTTGAGATGGTGCCAGGTGGTCCCCAGGCTAAATGATGGAAAGTTGGTTAACCAGATGTAACTCTTGAGAATGTGAAAATGAAACCAAATGGACCCTTGCGGGTCCATTTGGTTTCATTTTCACACTCTCAAGAGTTAAAATATTCATCATCTGAATTAGCACTATTTAATTAAAAAGTCTACACTGTTTTGTTTGCAAAATCCAGCCTGGAATTATCAACAAAAGCAAAAGAATTCGTTTTAGGTCTTTGGGGCTAAAATGTCCTCAAATGGTGGTCCGTGGCTCAAATTCTGAATAAATGGTGGGCCCTGGTATCAAAAAGGTTGAAAATCCTTAGAGACATGTGCTGGTACTTTGCACCAATCCAACACCGGTACACCAGCATTGTTGTTTACCATCTTTAACAACAGAAGTTGTATTTCAGGAGATTGCTAAAGCAAGTCGGGAGGGAGTGCATGAATGCTCCCAGACGTGCATATGGTCAGCAGCAGATTCAGAGTTGTGATAAAGACAGTTTGGCTGCGCCCAGCGGGGGAGTGCAGTGTGTTCCCGAGGTCCTCGCCGTCTTAGAGACAGGCGGCGAGCAAAGTTAACGCTTTGGTGGTTACAAGACCACTTCAACTTCAATGTCACATGACATCACATGTTAACACAACAAGGTGTAAGAGTGGGGGCAATTGGTCTGCCTACAAGCTCTGACAAATTGCTGTTAACAAAATACACCATAATCATAAGAGTAGAGGGGGCCACTAAATACCTCAGTATGTAAGTGGCAGTAGAAGGAAGTGGGCTATCGCCTTATCCCTAACTTCTTAACCTTTTTTTAACATTTTGAAAAATATTTTGAATAGTCCAACTAGCCAATCTACATGGAGAGGTTGTGAGGTTATAGACTGGCCATTTTAACTATTCAAAAATGTTTTTTTTTTCTTAATAATGAAAAAAGGCAAAGAAGTTTAGGTATAAGGGGCGTAGCGGTGGCGAAAATGGAGCCCTAAGCTCCAGTCCTGGTATTGTTAATAAACTGCTGGGGTATGTCTACAGAAAAATTGCACACTTTAGTGAATGTATAGTTATTTAAAATATATATTATTCATCCATATAGAATAACTGTGGCAATGCTTAGTGTCATTTTTTTTTTTACAATTCAGCCGTACCATTCAGAATGGCATCCTGTTTGTTGTTTCTGCTAAAATTAGTTCAGTGGTTTTCAACTAGTGGTGTGGTTTAATGGTCATTTTGGTCTGTGCGGTGTTCGACTGTTTTGTTTCCCAAATCCAGCCTGGTATTGCGGACAAAAGCAAAAGAAATCTTCAGTTTTGGGTTATGTGAGGGTAAAATGTCACCAAATGGTGGTCCGTGGCTCAAATGCTGAATAAATAGCGGGTGCTGGTATCAAAAAGGTTGAAAACCACCGTATTAGTTGACCAATCACTGTTGACCTGCCACAGGAAGGGAGTTAAAGCCAATAGCCGGGCCAGAGCAAGTTAGAATTAGAACTAGTACAATAATCTGATGCTGTATGGGGGCGGCTTCATTGCCCATGTCGCTTCGCGCCACGGGCGATGAAGCCACACCCATACCATTTTCAGCTACAGGACTTTTATTACGCAATTAAGCATCAATAACAACATCAGTTGTTGTTGAAGTTGCATCAGACACGCAGCATGCATAAAGCTAAAGGTCTGACGCAGAGAGTTTTCTGTTTTCAATGATGAAATGCTGTTGGCTACAGCTTGGTTACAGCTGTAGCAGTAGTAGTGTTTCAAATCATTTTAAATGTAAGCACTTTAATTTGAAATAGCTTGGTTTGTTTTGCTTGCCATCATGTTTGGCGGGGAAGTCAGGGCATTTAGGGGGGCATTGCCCCCCCATGCCCATGCCTAGATCCACCCCTGTCCCTAACTGCTCCCGGCGGCGAGTGAGTTGGTGCCTTGAACAATGCGTGGCGGTTTGAGGCACGCAGCACATTGTAAAGAGCTTTGGATGAGGGTACTTTATGCCTGCCAACCATTGACTGCACACAGCCCAGCGACAGCCTTGCAAAAAGAAAAGACTCTTAAGAAATGACGGTAATTTTCCCTCATCCTCTCACAAACCCACAGGGTTGGGGAGTGCACTGTGCACAGCACAGTTCACAGCAGATTGCAGAGAAAACAAGCAGGGACTGCAGAACACTGGAGTGGTGCCAAAACACATTTTGGAGAAAATAATAATAATAATGGGATCCATACCAACAATCTAGGACTCTACAGCAAGCATGGAATCAGTAAGAGAGATACTATAGGTTACATTAAATAAAATATATTATAGGCAACTTTTAGTTACAGTACAGTATAGACTGTATTTACACTTTTACAGTATATATTTTTGTGTGTGTTTTTTTCCCCCTCTACTTACAAAGTTACCTTGAAGTACAACTTGTACAATCAGCCATCTAGCTTTTGGAAAGGTGAGCATTCTGCTGATGTGGCAAAACAAGGAGGATATACTGTTTGTGTTTACTGAACCTTTTGCCTCCTATGGCCATCTTGGAGAAAGCTTTTGTATTGAATCAAATGAAGATGGCAGTTTCAAAAAGAGAAGATTGGTGGGCAGGGGCTACACATCATGAACCATCAAGTACTCTCACGTTGTCTGCAACAGGCTCTGCTACTTCACATTTAGTTGAGATTCTAGAGACATAAAGCGGTGTTCATGTAACATTTCCCAATTTTGGGGGGGGGGTAGGCGAAAATGGTATGGGTGCGACTTCGCGACACGGGCGATGAAGTCGCCCCCATACCAGCTACCATACCGGCTACAAGACCCATTTCGGCTACAAGACTTGTATCAGGCATAAGCATCAATAAGTTACAGACACACAGCACGCAAACAGTTTAGCTAAAAGGGCTGACTCTGAGAGCTTTCTATTTTGAATGATGAAATGGTGATGGTTTAGTGGTGCCACAATTGGAGTTAGTTAGTAGCAGTAGCAGTGTTTCAAATCATTTTAAAACTACTACTTAAGTAGGTTGCCGCTACACACCCTAACCCGGGATACCGCGTCACTTTTGAACACAACTCTGAGACCCCCTCCCTAGTTGTACACTTCAGACCAATGGGAGAAAACTACTAAGCTCACATTTACTCTCAATTTAGACAGAGACATGTCTGCTGGCCGTTGCTGGCTGCTGTATTTTCAAGGAGGAGAGGTGGGAGGGGGTTCTGGGTAGGGCTGAACGGTTTTGGGAAAAAATCTAATTGCGATTATTTTGAGCAATATTGCGATTGCGATTAATTTGCGATTATTTTTTAAAAGAGTCCAGTTTCGGTTTAAATCTTTACCATGTCCATTAAAAACGTATTTTAACATTACCAATACCAAAAGACAGTCATTTACTTCTCTGAATAAGGATAAAAGATATGAATTGCTTACAACAGGCATCATATTTATTTTCCAAGTACATTCTTCACAACACACTGTCTGGAATTGGAAATCAACAGGTGCATGTTCTGTTTCTGAACAACCTGTGGAAATACAACTTCTTTTCTTACTGAACAAAATATTTTGAAATTTATCAAGAAATATCAGAACAGCCAGGTAGATACTGCAGATCTTCTAAACTCAATAAGACCTGAGGCCGATTCTTTAAGTGTCTTTAAACTGTTTTCTGAAAAACTATTTAGCTTGCCCAGTGTTGGGACATGTGCACTACGTAACTTAATATATTACATAATATATTACCAAAATGCAGTAACTTGTAATATAAATATATTACTTAACAAAAGAAATCTAATAAATCATACTTTTCTTTCTGCATTACTGCATTACCTTCAATATTACTTTCTGTCAATCTGTCTCATTGAAAATGTTCTCGTGAAATTATCTTGACAACTGCAGAAGTTAAATAATTACTTATTTTCTATCATTTGTCATCAAATTATTTATTCAGGAGTGACTTTTCAGATAGCCAAGTGTGCTTGTTTTATTGTAGGTATGCCACTGGCCTACTCAATATTTGATTAATAGTGACACTAAATATTTAGTTATGTGTTTTCTAAGTTGTATAAGTAATATGTAATAGTAATATTAATATATTACACTTGCTCAGACAGTAATATTGTAATATAATATATTGCTTTAAAATGAAGGTAATAATTAATAAGTAATGTATTAACAAGGTAAAATAAATTATTCCCAACACTGAGCTTGGATTCGCCCATTTATGGACAGGCACCATAAACGGGCGCCTATAGTGGAAAGGACCCCACATCATGTGGTGTTATGAATCCCACCGCAGTTGTTAGCCATTACTGGCAATCACAGCGTGGGGAGCGTTCCTAGAACTGCGGTGGGGTTCATAATGTCGCTCCCGCAGCCTTTAGCGCTAGTAAAGTTTAAAACAAAGCTGAAAGAAACTTAAAACCAGCTAAAACAGAGGAGATGAATAAACGTGTGTCATGGGACTCGGTATGCAACTGCATGGTAATCAGTGAGCGCTGGATGCATTGCAAGAAAAGACGTTCGCTCGTTGCGATGCGAGAATGTGATTCAATGGACGTATACGGTACGGATTTCTATGGCAACGGAATATACACATACAACCAAGGCTGCACGTGGACGCTGTCACTGGATAGGGGTGAGTGATGAACGTACTCGTAAATAAATAGCGGCGTTCACGGCGCGTTGCAGCGTCGCAAGGCGATTAAATAATGCGGAAGGATGCGGACGGATCAACAATGTGCGTGTGCGGATTTCGGATGGGAAAAAAGCTCATCTGCTGATCTCTAATAGAAACATTAAAAATCGCGGCCCTTGCGATTCACAAATCGCATTTTTTCAAATCGCGATTTCGGTTTAAAAACGATTAATCGTTCAGCCTTAGTTCTGGGCAGTGTCCTCCATTATCTTTCCAGGGGCGGATCTAGGCATGGACATGGGGGGGAAATGCCCCCCTAAATACCCAGTCTGTCCCCCAAACTCCCTCCCCCCCCCCCCAAACACCATGCCATGCCATTAAAGTGCTTATATTTAAAATGATTGGAAACAATTTTGGCACCACTAAACCAACAGCATTTCATCATTCAAAGCAGAAAACTCTTTGAGTCAGACCTCTAGCTTTATGCATGCTGCGTTCCTGTTGCAACTTCAACACTTGACTAATAAAAGTCCTGTAACCGAAAATGGTATGGGGGCGACTTCATCGCCTGTGGCGCTTCGTCATTTTCTCTTTCCCCTCTAACATGTTCTCTTGCCCCCCCCCCCCCCCCCCCCATATGGGTCATGTTACATCCGCCCCTGTATCTTTCCTTCCTCCAAGCTGTCACAAAGAGCCAGGCACAGTGAAAGCTGCCATTTGAAAGCATTTACACTTATCCTGCCAGCTGTATTGATAGCAGACATTGGGAGACTCATGTGAAAGGCTGACCCACAGAAATGCAGGCAGGCACCAGAGCTCAAGGATCTCTGCAGATGGAAATAAAAATCTTTTTAGCATCAGGTCTGCGCCATTTCCAACAGGAGGAGTGCGTGCATCTCGGATGCAAAGTCGTTTCCAAAATGAAAAGCAACAAGGCTAAATACTGTAACTGACAAATTATTCCAGTTTTCAATCATTGAGTGAATATGTTTATGACTTGTCATTTTAATTCAAAGCTGATTGCTCCCTCTAGTGGTCCCACTCTTTCATTTTGGATCATTAGCTTGATCCTAGAGTTTGACAAATACAACATATAGGTCTGTGCCAAAGTGGATGTTAACGTCTGCCTGCATATTGTACACTAAATACTAAATACTTTGTCCTTCATCATGCTGTTGAGGCTTTGGCCAGCAAAGAGAGCTGGACACAATGATTACCATGAATGATAGAAAAAGCCACTTTCTAGATTAGAGTTAACAGATCTTGAACTTTGATCATTTCATGTTTATCAAAGCATCTCCTGGATTGTATTCCTTTCCAATATGGCCCCCGGCCATATTGGATTCTTTTAAGCAGAGTCTTCCTGCGTTGGCAGTAATCCACAGAACGCTGTTTGTTTTACTTTCCTAATGTGTGGGTTGCAACAGTGGGGGGGCTACCAGTGTCCAGTTGATAACATTGAAACAAGGTCTGGACGATCTGGACAGAACTGTCTTGTTTCTTTGATTCTACTAGGGTTATTAGTTAGTATTTACTGAACGCAAGATTGTAATGACAGCCAGTGTTGCCAACTTGGCACATTTATCTCTATATTTAGCTTTTTTTCAGCCTCCCAGCACTAAAATGAGTGAAAAGCTTCTGGTTGAAAATCCAGTGCTTTTTGGCTGTTGAGTTGGGGCGAAATTGACAGGCGTCAGAGATAAAAAAAAAAAAAAAAAAAACACTTGTTTTCCAACATTTTTCCTCCTGTGACAGTGGCTTTCAACCAGTGGTTCCCAGGCTAAATGAGGAACAGTTGGTTAACCAGATGTAACTCTTTGAGAGCGTAAAAAATAAAACCAAAACCAAACCACACAAGGGTACATTTGGTTTTACTTTTAAGGTCTCAAGAGTTAAAATATTCATCATGTGAATTAGCCCAAGTCTACAAAACTAGAATGTAGAAGATGGCACACACATTCCCTTCCAGGCAAGCATCTAGAGCATTCTAGTGCATTTTGGAAGTGTCACTAGTGCATTTTGAATTTTGGCAACACTGATGACAGCCTTTCCTCATTTGAGCATTCGAACACAATCACAGACATTACAGGCACAAATGTTTCGACTAGATACTAGAGGGTTACACATGACGACGTCAGGTATGCATTGTGAAAGCGAGCAAGCAAGCACGTTTTGTTATGCAGTTTGGCGTGCCATTGTATCCTGCATAGCTGAAAGAAAGAGCCAACAGAGCCAAAGTCAAAAGAATTATTGTCCCGCTGGACTTTTTAATTGCATTGTAACCTAAACTGTAGGAGTGAAAATACACCTACGCCAGCAGATCCCCTTTTTGAGTAATTGCACTCCTCACTGCGTAGCCAAATTATAAAAGTGGACACACTGGGAATCAGAAATCTTTTCGAACTACCCTAAACCATTACAGCGGCGCTACGAACGTCACTTTCAATTTCACTCATAGACGCTCCATTGTTCCAGCGCCTGTGCCTTCGCGCTGATTTTATTAATGTTGTGCGCTTACCTAGTTTGTCCCTTACAATATCTCAACATTGACCCCGGGTCTCTCCGACAACGTTGTTAATTAAATATATCTGCCGCAGCATCAATTCACTGGGAAATGAAGGTAAGCAGATTGGCTTTTTCCCTTCGTTATGCTTCGTTTTTTTAACTCCCACAGTCCCAATCGACGTGTTCCCTCTCTGGAGTCGTCCCTGATACATCTATTTCTAACAAAGGCACAAGCATGCAAAGGGAAGGAAATGTCCAGGGAAAGAAATATCAAACTGCTCAGTTACAGCAATGACACATCGACAGTAGAAATGCAACACGTTAAGATATGTAATCAGCTGAGAAAATATGATGACATTCATATAATGTATAGTGTTGGCAATCACAAAATAACCATTGAATGTCATACTTGAGCACTATGCACACTTGCAATATGAGAAAGAGAGAGAGACTCCACATCTGATAATCATCAACCTATAGAGTAATTACTTCGGTACCAAGATTTATTTAAACAATGAGAGTCGGAGTTGGGGGTCGGTCCAACGACAAATCCAAACAGACGCAGCTGATTGGCCAGCAACCCCGTCACTCAGCAGTGCAACAGTTACAGTGTTAAGCAACAAACATGGCGGCTGCAACTGTGGCGAATCATGGCCGTATCAATCTGTCGATTACACCAACCTATGATAAGCATTATCATCTGGAATATTTACTGCTTTTGTTCACATGCTAGTATCGCTCTTTGGCAGTGTTTGTTTGCTTAGCAAACAGGCTAGCCCATTAGCCACACGATTGACAACAACCTACCTCCCCCCCCCCCCTCCTTGAAATCTCACAGACAATATCAGACTCAAGCTTCAGGAAGCTGAACTCGAATCTGATAATCAGGCTAGCTTTTATCTGCAACTGCATGACACCAAACTGGATCTACCCAATCATGTGCTTGTTTTTTCAGCATATTGGATCTAAAAACGAACTAGCCTACTATTACAATGCCTGCAATGCTCCTCCACTCTGCTTAGAATATACCAGAGATGTACCAGAACTAGCAATACTGAACTTATGTTCACCAAAATGGACTTACTACAAAGACGGTAATACTCAAACATGTGAGTGATCAGCAATTATTAAACACATCATTAAACATCAGATCTATGTGATTAAATTGTAGGATTGCGGACCAGCAAAACCGGACTATTTCAGAGAAATGTGAATGGCAAAAATCTGAGAATGGTGGACAAATGTAGACAATGTGTGTGAATGAGATGATATTATGCACACATTAAGTGCACACATGTAATGAAATGAACCCTCACAAGTCAATTTGTGTAGTGCACTTCACGGTACACTGTTCTACAGTACATACTCCAACTCTGTACAAGGTGTTGTTTTTGTCATCCAACCCTCAGAAACTTTTACAATAAAAAGGGCAAGTTTGCATCACTTTGTTATATTGTTTCTTAACATATTGAAGGGCAGCCGAACAGAAGGGCCTAAAACGATGTGATAAAAAATGAGCGGGGCTTGGCAATGAGGGAGGCTTTTCGGGGAGTTTCCGCCCAAGAATCCAATTACTCTCAATTACACTAGAGTACCTGTAATGTGTCTCTGGTGGCAACGAGCCCAGGCTTCCTCCGGGAGAGTTGTTAACTTTGATATGCTCTCACTCAGTAGATTGAGGCCCCAGAGGGATTTCTTCAGTCTGAGGAGAGAGAAGGAGAAAAGAAAAGAAGTGAGAAACAATTGGCAAGAAGGGAGGAGAGAAGGTGGATGAAAGAGCAAGACAAAAGAAAAAGGCATGTAGAGGTATAAGACTGACATTGGTAGAGCAAGAGAAAAGCTTCAAGAATGAGAAGTTAATGTACTCAAAGCTGTGTTGTGTGTGTTTGAAAGTTTGTAATCCTGCACTGCAATGAGTCTTTGATGTGCGCTGCAGAAGTTTAGACTATTGAATATAGATCTAAGTGTACAACCAGCTATACAACAGCGGATTTATGAGCTCACTGTATCAATAGCTACAGAGGAGAGGTTGGAAACGTTGGAGGAAAATGTGTCTTTCTAATAGAACCTGGCCGATAGAATCGGTCTATCGTATCGGGGGTCATATAGAGGGGTCCCCCGTCCATCAGTGGTCGTATTGGTCCTATAGACTTGTGCACAGTGCACACTACTAGATGCTACAGTGTGTTTTATGTTAATGTGGCAGAGACTAGTACTAGAGACGAGTACTAGAGAGTTGGACTGGTGTTTGTCTGTGTCACTATTCACTCTACTCCATTTGTTCCTTGACACCTTGACTGAACCACCGGTGTTTTGAACAAAGACACTGTTTTGTCTGTACTACTGTCAATGTGCCTGTACCACTGCATAATCATATTGGCACAAGAACTTTGCACAATTTACAACGAATAAAAAAAAAATCTATTTTCATTCCTATCGTATTTGTTATCGTATTGAAACCAAGTTACCAGTTACAACCAAGGATAGTAGTAGAATATTTGTCAGCATATAAAACCAGGTAGGGATAAACAAAAGTGAAAACAACCAACTGAAGAACAAAACAAGAACTAAAGGCGAACAGAGGGAACAAAATCAACCTCCCCACATGGCAGCCACACACAGACTGAACAGTTTCACTGTTATATCACCGTGACTCCACCCTTACAGACAGCCAATCATGAAACATTCCCAATGATCTGAAAACACGCCTATTAAAGCAACAGAGTTCTTCTCATCTTACTGCATCTGCAGGGATTAAGCACACACTTTAGATTGACATGTCACAATCGATTGGGCACCTTCTGTGGGACATAATCTAAACACTGCATGAATACATTTAAGGCTCCATTTTCATTAACGCTAAACCCCTTATCCCTTAACTTCTTCGCCTTTTTAAACTATTAACAAAAAAACATTTTACAGTAGTTCAACTCGACTTTCTAATATCTCAAAATCCTGTAGAGCACATTTCCCGAGTGCCGACACATGTCATCCTTGAATGAAGAGACGCAAACAAACAAATGAATAGGACACGGCGTTGGCCTCTTCAATTCTGTGGGAGAAGCAGGAATACATAGAATGACTGAAGGGATGCCACCCACCCAATCATGATGTGAACCACTACAAGTCACTCGATGTTCTGTCACAACACTTCAAAATCTTATATCCCAAAACCTTCGGCAGCAGCCACAACACAAAATGCGTTGAATGTCATATCACCCTTCAGCTCCGTCATCAAAACACTGGCTGAACATTATTCATTGCCCAAATAGCGACATTTGCAAACACAGCATAGCGTAGACGTAGACTAGCACATAGTAGTGCCCACATCCATCAGACCCAAGCCTTTAAATCCCTTTTTTAAACCACTGCAGTGCACACTAGATCAATCTCAGGCTAATTGTGCTTGCTTCAACCAGTGGTCCGGGGACCACCACTGGTCCTTGAGAAGATTCCAGGTGGTCCCGCAGCTAAGTTGGTTAACCAGATGAAAAGTTGGTTAGCCAGATGTAACTCTTGAGATTGTAAAAATGAAGCCAAATGGACCCGCAAGGGTCCATTTAGATAGTATAACTCTTGAGAGAGTACTAATGTATTCATGCAGTGTTTAGATTATGTCCCACAGAAGGTGCACATTCTGTTGTGACGTGTTTACACTCTCAAGAGTTATAATATTCACCATCTAAATTAGCACCACTAAATTAAAAAGCCTAGACAATTAAGAGAATGTAGAAGATTAATGGTCATTTTGATCTGTCAGTTTGCCCGTTTTGGTTGCGAAAACCCAGCCTGGAATTGTGGACAAAACCAAAAGAAATTTTTAGTTTTGGGTCTGTGGGGTGGTGATGGTGGTCCGTGGCTCAAATGCTGAATAAATAGTGGGCCCTGGGATCAAAACGTTTGAAAACCACTGCTTTGAACCACAGCCGACATCAAACGACTGTATGCTCAGCAACTCAGTATAGTATCTGATGCAATACCCACATTTGGGGAAAGGTCAGAATAAATCCATTTATTAGAAATTTTCTTTCTCACAGCCATGCATTGTTAGTCATCGGCCATCACTGTTTTTTTTTTTTTTTTTTTTTTTCCAGCCGCAAACTTTTCGCTGTCTCTCAAGCGCCACAAGGTAGCACCGAACATACGTGCTACAGTACCTCATGACCAGCTGGCACTGCACCAATTCTTGCTCAAATTTGTGCAAGTTGAGTATGGGTATGAGGAGAATTCATTAATTGAATGAGATTCAGATGGAGCTCAATGAGTCTAGAGAAAACCAATTTAATTCGGTGGCAGAAATGAGAGTTAAAGGTTATTAACCTAAAAAAAAATGTATGATTCAGCACAATTTAAACCATTTTGATTATTTATATAAAATAAAACAAAATGGGGGCCTTTTTAAGCTGGCATGAAAAGTCCCATGAAGTTTTTAGTCTAAGGGAAATCAGTCTCTTTCCGGTTTTACGAACGAGATTTAGGAAAGAGAGAGGAAATCCCTTGTTCCGGGTGGTCTCACCATCCGGTACCAGAACCATCCATGGTAGGGTCCTTTGAGAGGGGGTGGGGGGGGGGGGGGGTATTGCTGTCAGTTTTTGGACGGCAGGTGAGCTGATCTGATTTGATCTCTTGTCATCTCCGTCCACACTGCTGTGCTACGTCACATCATTTGGAGCGATGCCCACCCTGAGAGCTTGACTAACCCCCACTCTAGGCCACAAATTAGTCCAGGCTTTCCGTTTTCACGCAACGTGGATGAAAATGAAAGTCTGGGTGTCGAGGCTAGACTGGTCTAAATTGTAAATAGCATGGCTTTGCTGAAGCAGACAGTCCTGACGCCCAGAACGAACCCCAGGCAAGACACAGAAATAAATAAGACGATAAGACTAAGGTTACTGTAGTAGGTTGTGGTTACGTGAGCTTCTTTTAATAAATAACACTGTATACCAGGGGTTTTCAACCTTTTTCATACCAAGGCCCACTATTTATTCAGAATTTGAGTCACAGACCACCATTTGAGGACATTTGATCCCAACAGAACCAAGACTAAAGATTTCTTTTGCTTTTGTCCACAATACCAGGCTGGATTTCAGAAACAAAAACAAGCAAACAGAGGTAAACCAAAATTACCATTCTAATTCAATTAGATGATGAATATTTTAACTCTAGAGAGCCTAAATATGAAACCATTTTTCATTGTTATGCTCTCAAAGAGTTACATCTGCTTAGCCAGCTTTCCATCATTTAGCCTGGGCACCTGGAACTCTTTCAAGGACCACTGGTGGTCCCCGGACCACTGGTTGAAAGCCACTGCTGTACACAGTTAAGAATAAGGAACAACATCAGGCATCCTGCATCCTTTCACGACAAGTTTGCAAATACAGTAAGGTGCAGCTCCACTCAACCATTCTCTAGCTTTTTCCACAGGCATGTGAAAGTGTAGGCTATAGCTAGTGGCTCTTATGCCAAACAAACCTGTCTGTAATCCTCCAGAAAGGATTTCCACCTCACAAGGTCAGAGCTGATTACTTTTATCCCCCCACCTCCACCACCATTCCCAGAGAAGCTGTGGGGTGTTGATAATTGAATCAACAGGTATCTCCCCAGACCAACCACTTTATGGGACCTACACACCATGTGAAGACCCTCTGTGAACTGCAGGGAGAAAAGAAGAGGAGCATCAGTAACGGCCACTGACAGTGACCAGATGGCTGGACCGTGCCTGTTATCCGCGTGGCCTTAACCTGTGCTGAAAAGAATTTGCAGGATGTAGCGCAAACATGGAGAGAAGGGGGGAAAAAAGAGGTGCCATCAGGGGCGGATCTAGGCATGGGTATGGGGGGGGGGCAATGCCCCCTAATGCCCCTCTACATGCCCAGACTGCCCCACCAAACATGACAGCATACAAAACAACCCAAGATATTTCAGTGCGTATTTTTTTTTAAATGATTTGAAACAATACTACTGCTACTAACTAACTACAATCATCTCACCACTAAACCAACACCATTTCATCGTTGAAAACAGAAAACTCTCCGAGTCCCCCCCCCCCCCCCCCAATTGGGAAATGTTACATCCACTCCTGGTGTGGCCTCTACCTGTGCTGAAAAGCATTCGCAGCATGTAGCACAAACATGGAGGGAAGGGGGGGAAAAAAGAGACGCCATCATCCATGTACTCGGTGCATTAAAATGTATTCGCAGGCAGAGGAAATTGTGCATATTCTCTACCGTCCGTGGCCTGTGCAAGTGTGCATGGTGGATTATTATCCCAAATAAAGAGCTGCGCTCCTTACTTGAAGGTCAACACCTCAATTAAGTTCAGTATTGTAGATGTGTTCCCTCTCTCTCTCTGCTACTATATTCATCTCTATCCATGCCTCATCATTACCATCTGTCCCGAGTTGTTTTCTACCACTTTATATAATTACAGAATATTAAATCACTATACAGTAGATTTAAAAACGTTCCCATTCATCCTCTGACGTGAATTCCTGCAATTGCTTTCACTTGCCAGTGAGTTGTAGCATTGAAGTAGACATAATTAGTGGTTCATTAGACAATTAAGATCCTCAATGATTATCTCCTTTATTTGCTTAATGATCGCAAACTGGGCTCACTTCCATGAGATTATATATGAATGTATATACCTTACATGTGATTCAATGTCTGATTAGGCTGATCAGACCAACTGAAGGCCCAATCAGACATTGAATTACCTGTGGTACTAAACATGGCTAGTGGAGAACTAAAGATGAGACTACTACAATGAGGCCATCACTAGAAAAAAAAATCACTACAAGTCAAGCAAACTGGCATCAAATACTGTAACTTCAACCTTAGGCCTGCTACTGCAAGCCATTGGGTAGTAGACCTTTTGTCAAATCAGCCAACAGCCAAATTATTTTGGCGAGCCTTTTCAGTATGCCCACAACATGCACGACATATAATACAGCACACCCCGATTATGTTTGACCCGAATGGAACATCATTTGCATTCAAATGCCCCCACTGTAGCTCTGGTCCATAGCTCCACTGCTGCTATGATTCACAGGAGCAGAGGAGCTATGGACCAGAGCTAGGCCTACCTAATGAAGTTAGAACAGTGGTTTTCAACCAGTGGTCCTTGAGAGGGTTCCAGGTGGTCCCCAGGCTAAACGATGTTAAAAGTTGGTTAACCAGATGTAACTCTTTAAGAGCGTAAACATGAAACCAAATGGACCCGTATCATGTTTACACTCTCAAGAGTTAAAATATTCATCATCTGAACTAGCCCAAGTCTGGACAACTAGAGAATGTAGCATATTAATGGTCATTTTGATCTGTATGTTTGACTGTTTTGTTTCTGGAAATCCAGCCTGGAATTGTGGACAAAAGCAAAATAAATCTTTAGTTTTGGGATTTGTTGGGATGATATCAAAATGGCTCAAATGCTGAATAAATAGTGGGCCCTGGTGTCAAAAAGGTTGAAAACCACCGAGTGTTGTAGGGCCTGGTTAGCGTTGTCCACAAAACAACTCAACCTACCTGTTGTTAGCCAGTGGGGGTAAAGGTGTGGGGCTGTAGCATGAGGGTCCGTGTACTTTTCGGCCATTCAGGATTCTGTTTTATACTTGTTAAATTTAAAATCAGAATACACTCCAAAACGGCCCGTTTCGGTATTCTGTTTTGAAAACAAAATGTAGAGTTGTGAATTGTAAGAGCAACATACGACCCGTTTCCAGGTTCTAATTGTTGTGGTTCGAATCAAGAATGACAAAATTTAAAAACGCTGCTGCTCTGGCGAGGTGGCGAGCAAAACCTGAAATCTGTTTTGTGTCCGCTGCTCCCCCCCCCCCTCCTCCGTGCTGAGGGCGGAGGCGTGGCACGGAGCTCTTGATTGACAGCTCGGTTACTGCTGCAGTTACTACAAGGAGACACACGCGGCGCTGTTGGTACTGGCAGATGATATTATGAATTATTGAATTAGAGTAGTTATTATACATTTATCCTTTATATTTCGATTTTATTTATACCATTTAGCACTGCCGTTAATAAATTGAATAAATTAGTCTGCATTTAATGCATATTAATACAGTGCTGTTATTACATTCTGATTAGACATTGATGATTGATGCATCCTCCTCTGTGTCAACTCTTAATTAATAAAGTAATACAGACAGATAGACATTTTAAAGAGGCCTACCCGGGACCTCGTCATCTGTGTCATTAATCATTATTATGCAACGCGTTATGTTACAGGTAGGCCTGTTTATTTGTTCAATTAAGTGTTTTGGGCCGACATGGTGCCAAACAAGGTGCCAAACTAATCATTGAAGTAATGTAGTCTGTATACATTTATCCTTTATCATTTAGATTATATTTATGACTGCTGCTGTCATTACAAATACATTGGCGTTAGCGGCATTTTGATTGAATCTTAACGGGTCATAACCAGCCACAGAGCTATTATTTCTACCTACTGGTAGCCTATACAGCGCACACTGCAGCGAGGGCGTGATCATGGTGTCACGGATGGACCACAGTGACAGACAGTAGACCTACAGTAGTCCGAGGAGATGCAATTGGCTAGGACAATTGCAAAACAGCATCAAGTGGTTCCCCTGGTTGTTGCGGATGTGCACGTCCAAACTCATTCAAATTCAATGATGATGTATTTAATATTTAATTCAAATGTAGGTTCCTGTATTCATTCACTAGGTATATACACACACACACACACACACACACACACACACACACACACACACACACACACACACACACACACACACACACACACACACACACACACACACACACACACACACACACTCACTTGATTTTATAGACACTATCTATACCCTACCATCTTCCACAAAGTTGGCTAGAATGTTGAAAACAATCTGATGATGAGCCCCGGTGAGGCATTACTCCTATTCATTTACTTCAATGCCTAGTTCGGTTGGCACCTTGGCGGCCCAATTGGCGCACCTCATAAACACTTAATTGAATAACGAATACACTATAAACATAGCGGGTTGCATAACAATGACACACATGATGATGGTGGGACACCCTATATGTTGAATACAAAGTAGA
Source organism: Benthosema pterotum (assembly GCA_039105355.1). Classification (NCBI taxonomy): domain Eukaryota; kingdom Metazoa; phylum Chordata; class Actinopteri; order Myctophiformes; family Myctophidae; genus Benthosema; species Benthosema pterotum. Next base: position 14,333,429 of record CM076975.1, on the reverse strand, counting down.
CTTACTTTAGCATCTTAATTAATTAGAAAGTTTAGTATTCATTGTCTGTCTGTCTTGTCTGTTCGTCTGTCTGTCTCTATTAATTTTTTTAATTACTTAAGAGTTGACATGAATGTAATAACAGCCCTGTGTAAATATGCAACCAAAAAGTGGGGTAATTTATTTGAAATTACGGCAGGATAAATGTATAATAATATTGTCTACTCTAATTCAATAATTCATAATATCATCTGCCAGTACCAACAGCGCCGCGTGTGTCTCCTTGTAGTAACTGCAGCAGTAACCGAGCTGTCAATCAAGAGCTCCGTGCCACGCCTCCGCCCTCAGCACGGAGGAGGGAGGGGGGGGAGCAGCGGACACAAAACAGATTTCAGGTTTTGCTCGCCACCTCGCCAGAGCAGCAGCGTTTTTAAATTTTGTCATTCTTGATTCGAACCACAACAATTAGAACCTGGAAACGGGTCGTATGTTGCTCTTACAATTCACAACTCTACATTTTGTTTTCAAAACAGAATACCGAAACGGGCCGTTTTGGAGTGTATTCTGATTTTAAATTTAACAAGTATAAAACAGAATCCTGAATGGCCGAAAAGTACACGGACCCATGAGGCCTGCAGGCCAAAGAAAAGGCTCAACATGTTTACATCGTTTCGTCTTCTTGAAAGGAGGACTAACTAACTGCGTTTGCCTAAACAGCCTTCTAAACTATCGTAGTTTAATTAAAATGCAGTGACAGACTGAAGTTACACACTACTAAACTTGACTTTTTTGCAGTTCTGCTCACTTGCCTACACGGAGAAACATCAAGCCAGAGGCCCGAGCAAACGTAGTAGTGAAAAGATGTGCTCAACTCCACTGACTGGTGGAAAGATGGTCCACACAAATTAGGCCACACTGACATCTAGTGGTAGGAACAAGTAGACCCAGAGCCTAAGTAGACTAATATTTGAGCTGCATTGGCTGCAAGTTAGTGTGATACTGTTTTATATTTCCTTATTCAATGATGTTAAAACGATTTTTTTTTTGTTATTTTTCCCCTCATTAATCACATTAAAAGAAATGTGTTGTTTAATCATGAAGTAATTAGACTTTTCTTTTAAAAACACTGGTGATATCTGCCCACTTGCCAGCTAGCAGTACCCTAGGTCTATTATATTTGTGGTTGTGATCAACAGAGTATTCCTCTAAAGGGAAGGTTGTTTGCATCACGTTCCTTGTTGAAACTTTACACTATTCTATTTTAACATGAGGCTAACAATATTTAAGAAAGAAATTAAATCGCCAATCAGTTCTCAGATTCAAATGCAGGAAAGGTGAGCACACATGGCATCTGTTCACCTAATTAACCACTAGCATGATGAGCATCATACAGTATACCATTTTGTGAATTAATGTGAGTAATTCTGTCTTCAACTTTTTGTTTATGCCCCAGAGATGACTGGATTGGCTATAATTACATAGATAAGAAAGGTACGTGAGCTTAGGACCAGATTAGTTCAATTTAAAATCATTAATAGGGTTTACTGGACTCCAACAAGACTGTTCAGGGCTGAACTCAGAGAGAGTCCCGTTTGTTGGAGGTGTGGTGAGGACCCGGGTACACTTATTCATATGCTATGGGAGTGCCCTAGAGTACAGACGCTGTGGTGTGCTGTCCATGAGAATACAATGCAAATCACACACCAGGATATTCCTTATACACCCTCTCTGTTCATTCTGGGTGATCCAGGGCCAATAAGACACCTCTCTACTCATCTAGCTGATTGGATCCAAACAGTGTTAATGGTGGGCAGGAAGATCATAGTTAAAGAATGGAAGTCTGAGGATTTGCCTCCGGCACATGTGTGGTTCACTCAGCTGGGTACTGTAGCCGCCTTGGAAAAGTTATCCTATAGGATGAATAATCAATTAGATAAATACGATTTGAAGTGGAACGTGTTTCTTGCTCATGTTGCAGGCCCCTGATGTGACCCATGATCAGGCAAAGCCAAAACAATTGATGTTTCTATCGGACATACAATATGGCTGACAATGCTAAGTTAATGGCTGTGTAAATAACTGCAGTGTCCCTTTTTTCTCTTTTCTTTTTTGTTCGAACTATTATTTAATTATTACTGTAATTGATTTTAGCATTGATGTTTTTTTTTTCTTTCTTGTTTGTTTTTTCTCTTCTCTTTTCCAAATCTGGCTTTTTGTTTCTTCATGTCCTTTTTTGTTGTTAATATAAAAAGTGCTGATCATAAAAAATAGATAAGAAAGGTAGACAAACGCTAAACTTCTATTTGTAATAAGCTTAAATGTTGACATAAAAAGTGTTTGCATCTATTCCACATTGTTTCCACTCACATCATTAACTCATATTTACAGAAATACAAAATAAAAAATGAACACAAAATATGAACCACATGAGCCTTGCCTTGGACGTCAAATGGAATACAAGCAAGCATGTAAAAAGGGTCTCAACATTCCTGCATGTGTCTGCTGTGTTTGTGTGTCTGCTGCTCTCCTCCAACTCATCTCTTCTGTGAAATTACTTTCCAGTGCCACTAAGAAACATTAGTCAGTCCATTGTCATTTAAAGTCTCGTCTCAAGGACTTCACTTCTCCCCCAAATCACATCCAATCTGCAGCATCTTCCTTTGCTCATTTGTTTTCTTTTTGAATACCTCCTATCCATCTTCTTGGCTCCCGTCCTTGTTTGTATTCCGGCGGCTTGTCTAGCAATGTTCATGATCACTAAAGAATGCTGAAGTGGTATATGGCTGTGATTTAACCAGTTATCTGTATCAAAAGGCACTGTATGGTAGTATAAACTAAAAAGAAATATACTGTATATTATACATCCCCATAGAAGTTAGTATTTATTTAAAGACCTTTTAACCTTCGGACAAAAGCCTACTTTTCTTGTGAGAATTCATAGCAATAAACAATGCTGTGGGCCGATCAAAAAAGTAGAAAGAAGAAAAAAGGGCAGGGTACAACACTTTTGTTTGTTTGTTTTGTCTTCCAAATATTTGACAGGCCCAAAGCATTGTGAAGCATCAATGGTGGGAAAAAATGGGGAATTCTATTCCGGGCCCGTCGTCGTCCTCATGAAAGGGAGCGGGACTGTGAGGCTCTATCGGGGGTCTATAGTGACTGCAGGAGTTGAAGTGGCAATCTGCAGTAATCACTGTTCCAGTTTCCTCTTCCCTGGGGGGTGCTCTTCACATCTGCTCCACCACTCCAAATCAAACTGTTCTTTCAGATAACAAGGCTGTAAAAACAAACAAACACACACACACACACACACACACACACACACACACACACACACACACACACACACACACACACACACACACACACACACACACACACACACACACACACACACACACACACACACACACACACACACACACACACACACACACACACACACACACACACAACCCAAAAAATGTCCTTAGTGGTCGTCCTAAAAGAAATAGTTTCATACTAATAAACCATACTTTAGTAAAGTTGGAAAAACAGAGTTCAGGGAGACAAAATGACAGAATGCATCTGGAAATATCAAAAGGAGTTACGTAAAATTAAAATTTTTTTTTTAATGTTTTTTTTTTAAAATATTAGCAGACAGAAATCCTATGTTCTATGTTTCTAAATACATCAAAAATGGAATTATAATCCTGATGATACTGATACTATCATGACTCACTATCATGTCCAGGTCATGATACTATGATGACTTGTGATACTGATATGATGCTGTACAAAAGAAACTGCACACCGAGTCTACACATCGTTTTGATAGCTCCCAAAATACTATTATACTTTACTCCCGTAGCAGACAAAAAAAAGACATCCACACCATTTCTGCCTCTGTGGCCTTCGTCAGGTATAGTGAATAGCAGGGCAACAGACTGGTCAAACAATGGGCAAAACCAATCGACAATCGACTCACATGATGCTGACCATGATACTACCAACATGAAATTAACCATTGATACAAACATGATAACTGAGACGATGCTGACCATGACATTAACTATGAAACTACTGACGTGATACCAAGCACGTACATTGTTGACAGGCAGTGTTGCCAACTTGGCGCATTTGTCGCTATATCTAGCTCTTTTCCAGACCCCCCCAGGTGCCAAAATTAGTGAAAAACTTCTGACGGAAAATCTGGTGCTTTTTTGCTGGTGAGTTGGGGCGAAATTGGTCAACAGGCGCCAGAGAAAAAACCCTTGTTTTTCACCATTTTTCCTCATATGATAGAGTCCTCCTTCGTTCCTAGAAAGGACCATTGGTAACCAAAGGGACCCTTATAGATCTGTAACTCGTATCATTTTACGCTCTCAAGATTTAAATTATGTTTAATTCATTCTGAATTGCCTTATTTTCAAGAATGTACGCATTTATTAAATCTAGAAGAATTTCTATTTTGACCAACATTTTGCCAGTTATCTCTCCTCAATTAGTCCGAGAGACTAAACTCAACATCAAATGGTGGTCTGTGGCTAAAATGCAGAATAACTAGTGGGCCCTGGTGTGAAAATGGTTGAAAGCCCACTGCTCTAGCGCATTTTGGAAGTGCCACTAGTGCATTTTGGCAGTTGGTAACACTGTTGACAGGGCCTCATACCTGTCTAGAAGACTTGACCAGTGTAGCAGAGCGCAGGCTGCAGTGCGCTGAGCCAGGCCTCTCGGTGCGCTGCAGCAGAACCCTGGTCCTGGGTACGTGACTCCACGACAGACCCAGACCCGCTTTCAGCTCCCCGTTCTCACCTCTGGTCACATGGTTGGTCACCTACAGATCATCATTTGCAATTATTTGGGATTTGTTTTTAATATTAATTGTTATTCCATCCCAGATTGTAGCATTTAAAGGGGAATTCCACCCATTTTCAACATTCTAATATGTCATTAATATACCCTAGAGGTGCTGGGTGGACATGATAAAAAAACGTTTCCCCTTTCTGTGTTTCCTAGAAATGGAGGTCTGAAGAAAAATCATTAACATGGTGAAATACATCTTGATGACATTTCATTTCACCATGTTAATGGATTTCTTTATACGCTTCTTTTTGCTGAGAGCGTACAAATGGAACCAAATGAACCCGTTAGGGTTCATTTGGTTGCATTTGTACGCTCTCAGGAAAAATGTTGAAAATGAGTGGAATTCCCCTTTAATGATGAGGGACACAACATAGTCATTTACTATTATAAAAGCATTATATCTGTTTTTGTGAGCACAAGAAATGGCGGCATTGGTTGGTCAAGTCGTTTTCCGTACAAGCTCCAGGGACATACTAAGGCAGATCCACTTCTGTGACTCACCTCTGAGGAGCCACATCGGCCAAAATGCCATTAAGGATTTTCATTTCAAAGCAATACTACCACGACAAGGACCATGAGACAACAGGGGTCTTTTTCAGGCACTGTAGGACAGGGTCAAAATGCCAAAGGCACTTTTTTCCCCTAATGTTATTCAATCGGGAAAGCTGAGTGCTTAGAAGATGAAAATGGATTTCGAGTGGCAAACATGAGAATCGGCGACATTCTCCTTACCAGCACGGCAACGTTGAAGTCCTTGGCTATGGTCTTAAGAGCCCCTGCAACTTGCATCATCAAGGACATGCCTGGAGGAGCAGGGAGGAAGCACAAAGATTTGTCTGCTTTCATCATCAGCAGATACAATGTATTCATTTAATCTTCCTTCTCTCCAATATCCTTGGGATTCGTGCTCCTTTTTGCTTGGCTTTGTGTTATCAAAGGTTCCATCTTTTCCAGGAAGTAATTTCCATGGCTGTATGTTTTATTAAGCAGTGCACTCAAAGGTCCCTCGAACAATACAATCTCCACTGATCACACAGTGCCTGCTGGTACCATTTCAGTTAGTACAGTTCAGTGCATTTACTTAGGTACTGTACTTTACTGCTTTAGTCAAAAATCCTATAGGATATTTCCTTATAGCATTAAGAAAATCCATAGGATTTCCCATTAGATTTTATGGTAGGATTGCTGGATTCACTTAATCCTATGAAAAATATACAAAGGATTTGTTCCAAAATCGGAATCCTAGTGTTTACAATTTTCAATACTTTTACTCCACTACATCTCAGATAGTAACTATTATTATTAGTATCCACATTACTACTACTACTACTACTACTACTACTATTGTTATTATATATTTTGGCTATTTGAGTAAAGGCGATCTACAAGCCCACGCTGCGTCACATCGTAGGTCAACAAAATTCTAAAAATTCAAATGAGACATTCTGCATAATGAGTACCTTTTTCTTTTGGTACTTCATGTACATTCTGAAGCCAATGATTTTGTACATACACTCAAGTAATATTTTGAATTACATACTTTTACTTGACTAATTCTACAGTGTGGTACTGGTACATTTACTCAAGTAAAAAATGTGAGTACTTTCTCCACCACTGCATGCATGCTGGTACCCTTTCAGAGGTGAAGATGTGGCTGTTGGGACGAACAAAAACCTTTACTTTTCAAGTGGGGGAAAAATTACCTGTGTTCAATGGATTCGATGTAGTTATTGTTCAGCAATCAATAATACAGTATCCATATCGGCCAAAACATTATATTCAAACATTTTCACAATTGCTACTTTGCAAAATGACGAAATCAGATCAACAAGCTCACCTGAGCTTTGCAGGCCTTATATCTGTGCACTTATCATGCCATTTTCACTGGTTTTGCACAATGCAAAGGATATCATAGGGCATTCATGTGTGAGGGAAGGGTGAAATATTAAAGTTTTCTGCCCAACAGCGACAATATGCAAGGGATAATCACCGACACGCTGTGTGGTTATTGAAAAATAATGCATGATGTGGAGTTAAATCTGTAGATTTATAGTAGGATTAGCCTCTGCAGAGAGCATTATTATTCAATAACCACCCAGCCTGGGGTTCATTATCCCATGTCAAATACTGTATCACTAGTGTTTGTTCATAAATGAGTTCATGCCAAGACACTTTAACCAAAATAAATCACTAACCCTACCTTTTATGTGTTGAATAGCTCTACATTATGGTTGTAATCAATCATTGTCACATACAGTATTGTTTAGTGACTGTTGTCTCTCTGTCTCGCCAGGTCTTTAGTGAATACAAAATGAATCAGGACACCAATTTCATCCCATGAAGAGAGAACCCGAACTAGATACAGAATGAACATGTGTTGCAATTGGAAGTGGCAACACAAAGAAATGAGCAGACTAACTGAAAATGGAACTCAGTTGAGAAATGGATACTCTCTCCTGGGTGAAATTGGCAAGAGCTGGGGAGATGATGCTATCCAATTACTGAACAAAAACTCTATAGCAATGATTACTATCAAAATATATAGCATTTTAACTAAATCATAAAGGTCTGAACCAAAATATATCACTTTATGCCCTACCTTTAAATAGAAACGATCTGTTTGCAGCACTATCATTGTCAATTATAGATGTCCGATACTGACCTTTTTAACCGATCCAATATCCAATATGTCCAACTATTAATTCCCAATACCAATATACTGTATGTGGACTGTGTTGTGGGACAAAAGTAAACAGAGCATCAGCACATGCATCTAATTGGTAGAACGTCCCGCATATATATTTTCCCCAATTGTGTGGCTCCTTACATCTGTGTAAATGGTGTTTTCCATTTTAAAAAAACAAAAACAAAATAAGTCATATTTTATGATTTTTCCCCGATACCCATATTATAAAGACAATATCAGGATGGCCGATATATGCCCATCCCTATTGTCAATAAACCTTAATACTTCAGCAAATGGGAGAATACATAATAACGACTTAGAAACAACTCATAGATCCACAGACCCAACACATTATTGCTGCTGTCAAACAGAAACCTTGTAACTCCATGTCTATCCAACCGCAATGGTATACAGTATATGTATAAAATAACTGTTAATTAATAGTAGGAAATTAAATCTGTTCATTTCTTGTTGAAGCCTCTTCCTAAGGAAACATCTATTTGGCATTTGCCATGGGTCGCTTGGGGCAGACCTTTTACATTTGTTTGTGTAATCCTTTGCTTTACGACAGAGCAAACAAGCATGTGGAAGATTGAGCTTTTTTATTGCTTTACAATTCACAATTTAGCCATTAAGCAGACAATCATAATCCAGAGCGATTTGCAGTAAGCGTTAAGAGAAATTAATCTGTACGTTTAATGAAGTCTGTATGTTCGATTTGGGTTTCATCGTTTCAACGCCTATAAATAAATTAAGAGGCAATCATTTTCTTTCGAAAGCTCATGCAGTTCAATATGGGCCTCACGTGAGAGAGAAAGACAGTATATACTGTATATCGTTATGAACCAACTTGCACTTGGTCCCACTTTAATTAATTATTCATTCCCAAATCAATCCTACACGTATATATGTAAATGTATATGCAGAGATTCTCTGGAGCTTACTGGATACTCTGAAGGCCACTTGTAAGACAATCCCGGAAAGCTTCACATAATTAGCTCCACCGCTATGGAGCATTATGACAGAGGGAGAGAAAGACGGAGAGAGACGTGAGAGGCAGCCTTTAAGACTGTTGAAAACCACCAGACACCTGGGGCTCCATTTTCGTTACATGCTAAGGTCTCCATTTTTGTCACTGCTAAACCCCTTATTCCTTAACTTCTTTGCCTTTTTAAACTATTAAAAAATAACATTTTTCAATAGTTTAAATGGCCAGTCAACAAGCTCACAATGTGTCAATAGATTGGCACGTTGAACTATTCAAAAAAAAAAAAAAAAAAAAAAAAAAAAATCAAAATAGTAAAAGAAACGATAAGGGGTTTAGGATAAGGGGTTTAGATTGTAACAAAAATGGAGTCCTAAACCCCTTATCCCAAATCCCTTATTTCGTTTTTACTATTTTGAAAAACTTTTTGGAATATTTCAATATGTCAATCTATTAACATGTTGTGAGCTTGTAGACTGGCCATTTGAACTACTGAAATATGTTTTTTTAATAGTTTAAAAAGGCAAAGAAGTTAGGGATTTAGCGGTAACAAAAATGGAGCCCCTGATCTAATCCAGCCAAACAGTGTGCTGCAAGTTCGAGACCCAGTCCTGATGACCTTTGCTGTGTGACTTTGTCGTCCCCCATCTCTCTCCCGCTTTCCTGTCAAACTACTAAATAAATCTAGCAAGATCTAGCAATAATGGCAGAAAAAGCCCACCATGGAACTTGGTAGCTGTGCTGTTTTGAATTCAGTGTCATGTAGCAGTCTGTGCCTTAGCATAGTGGACCGGGGCCCACTATTATTCAGAAATTTGAGTTTGAGGACATTTTAGCCCCACAGATGCAAAAACTAAAGATTTATTTTGCTTTTGTCCACAATTCCAGGCTGGATTTCAGAAACGAAACAGTCAAACACACATCAAAATTACGATTAATCTACATTCTCTAGTTGTGTAGACTTGAGCCAATTCAGATGATAAATATTTTAACTCTTGAGAGTGTTACGCTTTCAAAGAGTTACATCTGTTTAACCAACTTTCCATTTAGCTGGGGACCACCTGGAATCCTCTGAGGGACCACTGGTGGTCCCCGGACCACCTGTTGAAAACCTCTGATTTAGCATACCAATCCTATACTTTTGGTTCAGACAGAAACAAGCTGTGATAATTCCTAGTTTTAGAGAGAAATGTTTTAGATTGCTACATTGAAAACATTACTCCAAAGATCAATGTGTAATACAAGGAACTCCAAAAAGTTCCCCTACATTATGCGTCTCTTGTTTCTCCAGCTCTGACATTTTGGGCAGACTTACTGTATCTGCTGCCTACAGATCAGGATGAGAAGCTCATTAGCATTCAGATTATCTGGGATAATATTGTTAGCAGAAACCTTGTATCTCCATATTTGAACTGGTTGAAGTTGAAGTTAACAGTTATGTAAGTAATGAGGTTTCCACCCGGCAGAGACGATATTCTCCTAGCGCATTTTTGGCGGGAGCGCCACTTGGTGTTCTAAGCATTATTAGCATTACTTATCATTATTAACAATACTTAGTTACTAGACCTTCTCAAGAGGTCGTGGTAACACTTAGCATTAGCATTACTTAGCACTATTACCATTAACAATACTTAGCAATAGCATCACTTAACATTATTAGAATTATTAAATATACTTCGCATTAGCATTACTTCCATTAGTTAGCATTACTTATCATTGGCATTAAAATAGTTATTGAAAAATATCAGACCTACAAGCTCATAGCGTGCCACGGAGTGGCGCGCTATGAGCTTGTAGGTCTGATATTTTTGAAAATGGTGAAAATGTGGCGCAAATCTTTTAATTTTTCAATTCAGAATGGGCTAGAAGAGCTTTCTTGGGTGATGGAGACAAAAAAGCCCTCCAAATTCTAATTTCTTGTGACATTTTGAGAAGAGCTAGTGTTATGCTACAGTAATCCAATGTCTTCCAGGGCACTATGCCGTCCTCTTTTCCTACAAATGGACAATCTTGTTCATTCACTTTACATCTCTCTGTACCCCAAATGCAAGGAGTCCCAGTAATAATATAACATTCTCTTTTATCGATTTGTTTTTTAGTGTTTGAGTTTGAAAGGCTGTGGGGTGGCAAGCGGACCTGTAAATAAAATTGTCACCGAAAAGAGATTACCTTCGTGTTGTTTGCCTCCCATTACGGGAGATATAACGGCTGCGACTGAGTCCACGATCACTGCCTTGACTGAGCCGCCGCCGACGGATGCCTGTAAGTCAGCGTATGGAAGCAGAAGATAAGACCCAACTCAAATCCTCTGGTTTTCACCTATGGAACTCTGAGAATATAACCTGGTTTAGTTTACAAGTGTACATTCTCTGAGTTAAAGGGACATTTATCTGTTTTTGCACAATATACCGGTATATATGTTAATAACATTGAGAAGATTTAGATATCTTAGGTTTTAGCAGTGATTCCAGTGTCTCCGATGTCATGGACACTACTTCCTGGACTACATTTCCCACAATTCTATGCTGCACTGCACCTCCCTGTGGATACAGAGGAGGGCTGTCTTACTGCTACAAGTAGTTCAGGAAGTATAGTTTATGACATCAGAGACACTGGGCTCAACTGCTAAACTCAACTGCTAAAAATTTACACCCAGGGAAGTGTTCTAAATCTTCTAAATGTTATTAATTAACATATTTTGGCAAAAACGGTGAAATATCCCTTTAAAGTGACAAGGTTTTGCGATTACAGATTATTTTAACTGAAGAAGAAAATAATATAAATATATTCCGCTCACTGACCTGTTGGAGTGTGCCTCCTCGCAGGCTGTGCACACAGCTGAGCAAGGAGAAGATGTCAAAAACACGGAATGTGTGGATCCTTTGAAGGGCTTCCATCTGCAAAACAATGTGACATGAATGTCATTGCTGGGTTCATGCTGTATTCTGTTTTCCATTTTCTCTCAATTAACTACTGGCATTTGCCACCATCTTTTGGCATTTCTTTGAATACGGTTCAATACGGCTCTTAAAACACTCAACAACGATTCCAGTGTGATGAAAAAAACCTTGGGGAAAAAAACATATGTGGGAAAAATGTTCAATGTCCACAGCTTATGCTTTCTCCGGTAGATTAGTTTTTTTGCTTCCTTTTAACAAATAAAATGTGATTTTTGGCCAATCCCTACGGTAGAGCATGTTAATACTACTGCAGCATATAACTTATATAAGTGGTGTGGGTGTATTCTGTCTCGGTGCTCTTTGAAACATTTAGATCATTGTGTCAAAGGTCATGTCTCATGATGAGGAGGATGAGGATCCGACACAACTTTTGACCTAAAGGTCAAATTTAATTTATTCCCTGAGCAAGCAGGCAGGCAGTAATAGCCCAATGGTAAAAAAAAAATCCAGGGTAGGTAGAGGAATGTTAATCCTATTTATACCATCACTGGACACTTATCAGATACACTTAAATTTAGGCATGCCACAGTACACGTGATCAACATGATCTGCTGCAGTTCAAACTAAGCATCAGAAATAGCAGGGGTTAAGAGACTTTGAACGTGACATGGTTGGTGATGTTGGACAACAAATGGACCTGCTCTGAGTGTTTCAGAAAGCGCTGACCCACTGGGAGCTCCACGTACAGCCATCCATCACATCAATTCGGAGTTCCTTGACATGTTTTTTTGAGAAAGCCACTGAGGATTCAAACTCCATTCAGAACAAAAGTGGGCACTGCACCTTTAAAGGGGTATTTCACTTTAAAAAAAACTTTTGGTAATTGTATGGTCTTCTAGTCAGTCTCATGTGAACACCATAGACAGTTTATAAGTTACTCCATTCAGTATTAGTATTAGGTATTTGATGTTTGTGTTAGTGTTAGTGTATCCGTGTCGTTCCTATACAAACCCATTATAACTTAAAACTCCATTTTAACCATAATAGATTCATCGAAAACAACCCATCTTTTTTTCTGGTGACTGATATTGTCTTCCTAATACATGAGAGTATGTACAATATAACTCTCTGGTGTGTTCACAGGGGGATGTATTTTCATCTAGAGGGGTGGGTTACATGTTCTCCGTGTTTTAAGCTTGCAGCTCTGCTACTTTTTATACTTTGCTATGACACAGTAATACAATCAAGGTTTTCAACCAGTGGTCTGGGGACCACCGGTGGACCCAAATGGACCCTTTGCAGGTCCATTTGGTTTCATTTTACACTCTCAAGAGTTAAAAATATTCATCATGTGAATTAGCACAAGTGAATCAGCATTAGCATATCTGTGTGTTTGGTTTCCAAATCCAGCCTGGTATTGTGGAGAAAAAGAAAATAAATCTTTAGTTTTTGGGTCTGTGGGGATAGAATCTCATGAAATGGTGGTCGGTGGCTCAATTTCTGAATAAATAGTGGGTCCTGGTATCAAAAAGGTTGAAAACCACTGCGGTAGTACAATCAAGAAGCGTATTGAAAACACAAACAGTTACAGAAGAATTATGGCGATACAGGTTGGAGGTTTATGCCCGACAACAGCATTATTTCCTCTATTTTTAGTTGAAACTACAATGATCAGCGACACCCCTGAACACATCTCTCTATTTTTACCAAGCACTGTTTCAACTCTCACCTTATAAACCCCCCCAAATGCAGTATGAATGTCTTACTTAACTCACCTGCTCTTCCATGTTACTCGATTTTGCTTTTAACATTTGGAGCAAGCGGCCAGCAGACAGGCCTCCTGTTGTGTCTATATAGATCACCCTCTGCTTGAGCTGCTGAGATATGTGCACCGCCACACCAAAGCACACCTGCAACAGGCAACGAACACACAGGGAAACGGTTAGCTGAGTGTACAATGTGTCGTCCTGAAAAGTAGCAGTCTTGGACAAACAAGGATTCCACCTGACGGAGGAAATGACAGCTGCTGCTGCTGCGCAGAAACCTCCTATCTCCATATTTCAACTATTTTGTTGTTTTGTAAAATACGTACATCCAGACTTTGTCTTACAAGAGTGTCACTCAAAAGTAGCAAGCTCTGCAAGCACACAATGCAACGCGATGTGAGATTGTAGATTGGTAGCCCCGCTGAAGCCAGACCGTAATCTGCGTTTGCCAATAAAGTTTTATCACCAAAGCCCAGTGGGGGATATTGTGAGTCTGGCTTCAGCGAGGCTAGTAGATCGGCTACTTATGTTAGATAAGATACGAGAGTGCCTGTGGATTTTATAAATATCAAACCTATTGGTGATAAGCATAATTAATAATTGACTCAGCAATGCATCACGATTCTACCATTCAGCAAAGCAATGCAATGCAAGAATGAAAGCTTAAATATTACTATATAATGTAGAATTATCATTTGCAATATATAATTCTACACAAAATATACCGTTTAGTATATCTGACTGTTTGTACTGAATGATGAAAATGTACCACGTTGTGCCGCAAAACAGAATAGTGTGATGCATCATAGAATCAAATCACTACCTTGTTGAATCGTAATCGATTTGAATTGTGACAATGAGCAGTGCCAATGCACGGCTCTAATTTAATCAGTGAAAAATTATTAGAAGAGCTTAGGTTGTGAGACAGGTTGTTGTTGTTGTTATGTTAGAGAGTAAACATTTTAGGATTCTGGCCTTCAACAACCACAACATTCTACAGCAGTAGCAGTGAGAGTGGGTTTTGCTTGGGGGTCTCTCTCCTCTCCTGCAACAAGGCTGAACTAAACTGTTAAAGTGAGTAGGTGTGTGGTAAACGCTCACCTGAGATTTGCCACTTCCCGGGCCTCCGGTCAGCTCTGTAACCTCTCCGGTGTACAGGCCTGAGTCCAGCAGTTTATCTAAGCTGGAGGAGGGAGAAGGCAGTGGGATGAAACATTGCTAAATAAAAGGCCTTTTTCTTAGTTGAGAATCTTTTCTGTCCGGCAGAAACCTCCACCACCATCATGATGTGATATTTGACCCTTTTCTCTTAACTCCTTAACAGATTCACCACGACTTTTGGAGTGATTGATTATTCTGTTTTCTGCTTATCACTCCAAAATTCGTTTTGCTGTAGGTTTTGTTTTATTAACAAGCTCATTAACTCACTGCACACCACCCGATGAAGTCCTTTAAGTGGTGATTGCACTACCAAACCCAGAGAGCAGCTCACACACTTTACATAAATAACGATAATTGACAAAACGATAAATTATATAACTTTAACTGCATTTATCTCTGAATGAGCCCTGGAAACAGTGAAATGTGAAAATACAGGCTGTTTTGTCAAATGTATTAAAAAAAAAAAACGAAACATATGATCACCTCATTTTATTTGTCCCTTAAAGTAGACACTATTGAGCCTAATGGGAGCAAGCCTAGCTTTTCTGATAATATGTCAAAGAGTTAAATGAAGAGCCTACTTGCTCATACTACAGTGCCAACATTCTGCTACATACTGCCTTTTCTAAATGTGAATGCTGAAAAGTAACAGTTTTGGACATCTTTCCACAGAGAAGAAACAAGGACGACATCGAGGACTTGAGCAACACTGCAAAGGATGTCTTTTCTTCCTATTTGTGGACAGCATTTCTTCTACCGTGCGCCTCTGTCTGAAGAATCTTCTATCCCGTCATTTAACAGACCCCCATGTGCACAGTTCAGGAAAGGACACAATGTTTACTGAGCCAAGTGAGCAAAGCTTGACCACACAGACATACAATTACATACTGTATACACAGTAAACCCTATTGATTCTAGCTCAGTGGTTTTCAAGCTCAGTGGTCACTGATTCCAGGTGGTCCCCAGAAAAATGATTCAGAGTTGGTAGATCTGTAACTCCTGAGATCGTAAAATGATACAAAATGGATCCTTATGGGTCCATTTGGTATCATTTCACACTCTCAAGGGTTAAATTATTTTTAAACATCTGAATGACTTAATTTCCAAGAAACTACACAATTAAAAAATCTAGAAGAATTGTTATTTTGACCAACATTTTGCCAGCTTATCTCTCCTAGCTTATCTCTCCTAAATTGTGGACCAAAACTTAAAAATCCTTGGTTTCGGGTTTGAGAGACTAAACCTAACATCAAGTGGTGGTCTGTGGCTAAAAAGCAGTATAAATAGTGGGCCCTGGGATGAAAAAGGTTGAAAAACACTGATCTAGTTCATGGTAAAAATGGGGTTAAATCACATGGCGACAAAACCAGGCAGATTATGCAGAGTTGACACAATGACTAAGAATAAGACTAAATGAACGTTACGTCAACAATAAGAACTAAAAGGTTAGGGAGGGGAGGAGAGATCCAGTAGGAGAACTAAAAGACTACTGCCAAGTGTAATAAAATGCAGCATCAAGGTCTGCCAAAATATTTTTGGCAGTGTGTGTGTAACGTTATGTATGTGTGTGCTTTAATCAAAGTAGCCCATCTACAACCTCACAATGCACCACAAGCTTTTGTCTTTTGGTTGATCTGCTCATGTTGGTGAATTTCTCAACAGAAAGAGGGATGGAAAGATAGATAAAAAGTGAATGTTGGAAGACAAATGAAGGAAAGCAGAGATTAAAGGGGCTTAGCAGATAGGCATGTCTAGCCTGCGAGCATGCCCACCTGATGAGATTAAACAGACAGATTGTAGGGAAAGGCAAAGATTTGTTGGTTGAGCTTCCGAAGAACTTATAAGCAATGACTTATCCGGGGATTTGGTAGAAATCGACTGAAATCGAATGAATTTGGTTGTTGGCCATTTGTACAGCCAAGTCATGGAAACTAAACTGGTTTACAAACATTTTGGAACTTCATCCTGAAGTATAAATCTCTGCGTCTGCTATGTGGAGTTTACATCACTTTGATTCAGATTGGTTAGATCAGATCAACATATGAAATGTCTGAACAGAAAGGACAGGTGGTGAAGGATCATCATGAAATGGGTCATCTCCATATATGGAGACCTAAAGGTTTGAGGATCATTTGTAGAGTTGCTGGCTGGCTCAAAATATGCACATCTAGGTGATCTCCTTATATAGATATCCATGGTTAGATGAGGTCAACTTGTGACATATCATGAGGCGTGATGGCACGTTGAGGTATGACCATATATGTAAGGGATAACACCTGCTCAAAGGGTGTTATCCCGCTTATTACATGGTCAGTGGTTTTCAACGTCCGAGGACCACCAGTGGTCCTTGAGAGGGTGACGGCAATGGCATGTAAACAACCAAATACGTAGCTAACCAAATGGACGACCCGCTAACGGCGTGCTGGAACTAAATGCGAAGTGAACCGCGGATTGATATGAACACAGCTGTTTGCACTTTGGGGACCTTAATTATGCAGTGGTCCAATATAGAGTGGAGCGGTGATTATAGTGTAATATGTCACCGCTCACATGACCAGAACGCTGGCTTCTGATTGGAGCATTCATTGCTCCAATGTAACAAGGCGTGACCATAATATATGGAGGTACAAGACCAACCATATACGGAGGTGTAATGTATGTAATGAGGCATAGCCATACTCTATATGGGGGCGTGGGTTGACTAACTAATGGACGTACGGATAGAGATGCAGGTTTTCAAACTTTTCAAGGTAGTAGCACGACTCTGAGATGACTGTGGTCTTGTGTACCAGAATCGACTGTTAAATCCCAACAGGGTCCCAGCCCTAGCCACCGCTGGGGACCGAGACAACGTCACGTCCGAACAAACAACTCCCAGACAGCGGACCTTTTGGAAAGCTTCTTCTCTCCTATCTAAGCAGACAGACGATAAACCTCATCGCGACGGCAATCTCTCCCAGGTGCTGGGATCACACACGTAGAAGATGATAAGCGGCACTCTCATAACGGCGCCGAGACGAACACTTCAGAAACCCTTTATACATGCAGAGTCATTCTGCACCGGCGAGACACACTAAATTGATGTCACTGTGACTGTGTCTTTATTTGACCATGTACCCAACGCCAGTCTGACAGGGGCAGACTGAACAGAACTACACTGCATTATTATTAAATAGATATTTGACTCACTGACTGAATGACTGACACATTCACACAACCATTTTCTGGCATACTAATCTTGCTCACTGCGTTTGCAATTAGGTATTTCAGAGATAGACAGACATGTTATATATTTGTCAGTCAGTCAGACAGACAGACATATTATATATTTGACAGACAGACAGACATATATATTTGACTGACAGACAGACAGACTTATTAGATATTTGACAGCCAGGCAAACAGACAGACAGACAGACAGACAGACAGACAGACAGACAGACAGACAGACAGACAGACAGACCTATTAGATAGACAGACAGACAGACAGACAGACAGACAGACAGACAGACAGACAGACAGACAGACAGACAGACAGACAGACAGACAGACAGACCTATTAGATATTTGACAGACAGGCAAACAGACAGCCAAACAGACAGACATATTAGATATGTGACGGACAGACAGACAGACAGACAGACAGACAGACAGACAGACAGACAGACAGACAGACAGACAGACAGACAGACAGACAGACAGACAGACAGACAGACAGACAGACAGACAGGCAGGCAGGCAGGCAGGCAGGCAGGCAGGCAGGCAGACTTAGATATTTGACAGACAGGCAGGCAGACTTATTAGATATTTGACAAACAGGCAGTCAGACGTATTAGATATTGGATATACAGACAGACTGACAGAGCAGCCGTGACTTATTATATAACTGACAGACAAACAGACAAGTTACTGACTTATTAGTTATTTGACAGACAGACAGACAGACTGACTGACTTATTAGGTATTTGACAGACAGACAGACGTATTAGATATTTGACAGACAGACTTAGATGTTAGACTGACTGACTGACTGACTGACTGACTGATTGAGCTGAGCCTTAAACAAACAAAAGGTTATAACCCAAGCAAAACTTTTCTCAGAAGTCACCCTCAGCTGTATAAGTGAACGAACTAGTCAACATGATATGAAAACATATTTAGACTCTTGATTAAAACAACGGAAGGATATCATCACTACAAAAACAAATGCATACCAAATTGCTTTTGATGATGAGTTCTGTTTTTCACCAGCAGAGGGCAGTCATGCTTCATGAAACCCAAAGGATGGCATCAGCCTGAGGGGGGGATTGTCTCAGAGAGCTCAGGTCCAGTGCCATAGCAAAATAATGTATGTAAAACCACTGAGCTCCTTAATATACACTGAAATAGTATGTTAACTGTAAAAATTCTCCCAAATGGGGGTGGGTTGGGGCAGTCAGCGGCTGTGGCTTACTAGGTAAAGGTGTTTTCCAGATAAAAAAAAAAAGTCTTTCTGCAGATTCAAACCATACACAGTGCCGTTAGCTGCATATCATCTCCTCTCTTTCTATCACTAGCAGAAATAAAGTAGAAATGCCCCAAAAATAATCTTTAAAAAAAGCTAAATTAAATTCTACCAACCAACCATTCCCCTGTGTGATTTCATAGATACATACGGGTAAGGCCATGCTATAATAAGATGGCCTTTATTAATCCCATAGGGGGAAATCGGTCAACACAGCAGAAGCAATTCTGACTTGAACTGTGACTACAGTAATGTTAAAATGTAATATTTATCAGCAAAGTTTTGTACAATAAGTTCTGCCTCGAGAAGAATAGATCAGCCCACCAGTGTCATGTAGGCTAAATCAATATGCAATCAGTGGAAGAAATTGCTACGTTAATTGTGTGGACACTGTAGTGCTTCACAGAAATATGCACATCTGGAAGAAATTGCTCCTATTAATTGTGTGGACACTGAGTGCTCACAGAACGTTACAGTACTGCTAACAGCTCATCTGGTGGTCATAGGATGAAAATGCTGGTATAATCAACTACACACCAGCTAAAGCAGTGGTGCAGGGACCACCAGTGGTCCCTGAGAGGATTCTAGGTGGTCCCCACCTAAATGACGGATGGTTGGTATATCCAAATGGACCTTTATAGATATGTAACTCTTGAGAGCGTGAAATTGGAACAAAATGAACCCTCACGGGTCTATTTGGTTTCATTTCACGCTCTAAAGTTAAATTATATTTATTTGATAAATTATATTTAAACGATCTGAATGACTTCATTTTCAAGAATCTACACAATTAGAAAATGTAGAAAAATGTTTTTTTTTTTGCGACTCGTCACTAAACTCAACATCAAAAGGTGGTCTGTGACTAAAATGCAGAATAAATAGTGGGCCTTGTTATGAAAGTGGATGAAAACCACTAAAACTATAAAATATATTCCCCACACAACAAACAAGCCGTTAGGCAGCAAAACTTTGTATCGACTTCCTCCAAAACAACTGGAATTCCCCGAAACTTGACTCCATGTTGAGGATATAAAAAAGTATGAACAGTCTCATCTCACACGTAGTACTTTCGAGTCGTCACATTTATTATGAAAACCTTACGCCTTGTTCACAGGACTACGTTAATTTACAGCCAATATAAGTTGTAGTTCCCAAGTACTTGCAGTAGTACAAGTCTATACTATACTTTGCAGTCGCTCAGCACTGCAAACTGGGGAGCCTTCAGATGTGCGATAGCTTTTGACTGTCACACTGTGTTTGACTTTCTCTGTATCCCACTTCTTTCTGTGAGGATGCCTGACCTGCCTGGCAAGCAAAGCCATTGAAAAGTATGACAATTCTCGCCTATGATTTAACAAAGAGCGCCAGGACCAAGGGAAACTCGGGCAGCTACAGTAAGTCCAACCATAGAATCACTAGAACTGAATGCTGTCTAGCCAGATGTCAACCCGAACAAAGCCTTGGTGTTTTGCAGAGAGCAAACTGCAGGATCAGACTAGCAGAGGGAGATGTATGTAGCAGACAAAGCAGTCAAACTCTGTCACAGCGGTCCCCTGCTCTCTACAACCCTGGGGAGTGCATGGAGACAGTGTTATTGTTTGGGGTCCCAAACGGCGACAAATATCCACCTTCACATCTACTGTATGCCCCAGAAGTGTACAGTCCATCTCAATGAAAGTAAATACTGTGTAAAAGTTCTTACATAATATAACTAAAAAAGTGAAACCTCCATATACTGTATTCTCAATCCATTGTGCATTAAGTGAAGTATTTTAAAAAATAATGTTTGTTTTAATCTTGTATGGCACCCAGCTCATGAAATAAATTTATTTTAGTTTTTTAAGAAATGTTGACTGAAAGTATATTCTATGCATATAATGTACGCAGTTAATACTTGGTCTGGGCTACTTTTGAAATTATTGATGAAATTAATTAATTATTGATGAAATTATTTCATCAATGGGGTGTAGCATGGAGGTAATCAGCCTGTGGCACTGTAGAGGTGTTATGGAAGCCCAGGTTTGCTTTGATAACAGTTGTATATTAATTTGTAGTCTTATGTCTCACACCTTCCTCCTGACAATAGAAGCTAGATCCTCCCTGGGGTTTCAGGTCAGGACAGTTGGGTGGTCCGTTAACCATTTCCAGGGGTTGACACTAAGGTTTCTGAGGCACTCGCCCGTCGGGCAAGTGCAAGTCAGGTTCTACTTGCCCTCAGGTCATGGTCACTTGCCCCATGGTCACTTGCCAAAAATATATTGTAAATTTTGCATTTAAGTTTACTTCCTACTTGGGTGCTTTAAACCAGGGTTTTTTAACAGGCGGTCCGGGGACCACCAGTGGTCCTTGAGGGGGTTCCAGGTGGTCCCCAGTTAAGTTGGTTAACCAGATGTAACTCTTGAGAACGTAAAAATGAAACCAAATGGGCCCTTGCGGGTCCATTTGGTTTCATTTTTACACTCTCAAGAGTTAAAATTCATCATCTTAATTAGCCCATAGTGATCACAGACCCAGTGGTCCCTGACCCAGCAGGGGCGAAATCCAAAAGCGACCTCGCCCGCGGGCGCCCGTTTTCGAAAGCGGGCGCCCGCTTTCACAAAAACGGGCGCCCGGTTTCACAAAAACGGGCGCCCGTTTTCAAAAGCGGGCGCCCGTTTTCACAAACGGGCGCCCTTTTCAAAAGGTTATGGTTAGGTTTAGGCATAGGTTTACTGAGGTTAAGTTTAGGGTTAGAGTTAGGTTTAGGCATAGCCTAGTTTGTGAAAACGGGCGCCCGCTTTTGAAAACGGGCGCCCGCTTTTGAAAACGGGCGCCCGTTTTTGTGAAACGGGCGCCCGTTTTTGTGAAAGCGGCGCCCGTTTTTGTGAAAGCGGGCGCCCGTTTTTGAAACCGGGCGCCCGCGGGCGAGGTCGCTTTTGGATTTCGCTGGCTCTCCCCTGACCCCAGCAAAATGATAGTTTGGAACCAAATGAACCTGGGAGAGAGATAGGTAGAGATAGCTAGAAAGCAGTGAAAGACACAGAGGCAGAGTGCAATGACTGCCTTCAAGACAAATTTATCTTGTGTTGTGTTATAGTGGACTAAGTTGCACACTTGCCCGATCGGGCAACCAGGTAGCAGTCTTCACTTGCCCCACCATTTTTTTTACTTGCCCCGGGCAAGTGGGCAAGTGTTAGTGTCAATCCCTGATTTGCCACTAAAGCTGTAGATCTACGCTTATCCATGGTATCCATGTATCCACTGCCACTGCTAAAGATCTATGCCAGTCTTTGATTAGTAGAGAATTGTTTTATACAATCCTGATGCTAGTGTCCACAAGCAGCACTAGCCTCTTCTTGCCACCTGAGGATCCCGAATAGGAGACGGACTGGTAGTAACACCCTGTGTGTGCGCCCATCTAAAATGTCCAGTAACATAGACCGAAATATGATTTTACATAAAAATTGCTGTCAGTAGCTACCTACCAAAAAAAAATCAATCACAATCACAAGGTACTCTAAAAAGATGGCTGTGATGAAACCATTGTTATGCTTTCACTGCCAGTGGATCAACACCAGCTGACATGGCCTAAATTATGTGTTTTTCCATGTCCAGTATCAACACAACAATCTAAAATGATATTTTACAGCACTGTGTGGCTTTTTACAATGGCAAGCATTATATTCATGCTGATGTTCTTTTTTCCAGCAGCATTTGGCACCTGTCCACAGAGCCAAAACTACACTGATTATTTTACACAATATTTCAATGAGAAGGACCTGTATATTATCACCCAACGTTCACCTTCCTGCTTTTATTGTTCATTAATCATACTCAAGATAAAAGTTGGAAATAACCTTCATAGCGATTTGAAGTCATATTGCATATACTGTACTTGACATCTTAAAAGTTTGACTACAAACCAGTCACCATGGGCCTACACTGCTCCACTGACTTCTGAGGATGCAATGGCGCTGTTTCCCGCTGTTTCTGGTTCAGTCTGTTAAGCTCAGTTTCAAGCTACTTTTGATGTTCATGTGTGACACTGCAGTATGATCAAGTATGGCTGCTGGGCTAGTGGATCTTAACCTTTTTCATATTAAGGCCCATTAAATATTGGGCATTTGAGCCATGGCCCATGGACATGAATATGGTCTGGTCCACAATGCAATGCAGTATTGAGGATCAGATAACACGTTGACCAAAATAGCAATTCTTCTACATTCTGTAATTGTCTAGACCACTTGACAATTGAGTAAATCCGATGTTTAAAATAATTTAAATCCTGAAAGTGTAAAATGAAACCAAATGAGCCTGGGCTGTAAGAGTGCATTTTGGCTTCATGTTACACTCTCAATAGTTAAAGATCTATAAGGGAACTTTTGGTTATTGTCATCATCATCATCAATGTGGAACCCCTTCAAGGACCACTGGTTGAGAACCACTGAAACAGGACATTTATTTGACAAAAAATAATAATAATAAACAAAAATGAACGTATTTGGACATACGTGGTTTCCGCCCAACAGCTACTATAACACAGGATTAAATAACCATCCCATGACTCCATAACGGCGCCATCAATTCGCCGTAAAGCAGTTTATTTTTTTATACGATGAGCTTTTTGAGACAGCCATCCCCCCAATATAATTGAGCATTAGGCATACAAATAAGGAGTTGGTAATTGCATTTTGTTTTATGGCGGCTTTTCCCCCCTTTTAGTGCTACCTGCTACCCATCACAACTCTAATCCTTAAGTCACACAGACGTACCGTAAAACGACGCTTTTCTTTTCTACGTAATTATTATGACTGTTTTCTTCCTGGCAGTGATTGGGTTTGGCTTATATAGCGTGATTATTTGGATTATTTACAGTACCTTGGGTTCCCCGTGGCCAGGATGGCTGTGGAGCTCAACAGTTCATCATACAGGTCTGCTCCAGAGACAGGGAAGGCTGTGTGTTGGGCCAACAGCACTCTGCGGATGGCAAACAGAGCCTGGAGCAAAACAAAAAGGTACTGTGGTTAAAGGGAAAGTCCACCCATTTTCAACATTCTAATGTGTCATTAGTATACCCTAGAGCAGGGGTTTTCAACCTTTTTGACACCAACTTGGTGTCAAAAAGGTTGAAAAGGTTGATAAATTGTGGACAGCAAGGACCACAATTTATTCAGCATTTGAGCCACAGACCACCATTTGATAACATTTTAGCCCCAAAGACCTAAAACTAAAGAATAAAGAATTATTTTGTGTTTTGTTCACAATTCCAGGCTGCATTTTGCAAACAAAACATTGTAGGCTTCTTAATTAAATAGTGATAATTCAGATGATGAATATTTTAACTCATTTAGCCTGGGGACCACCTGGAACCTTCTCAAGGACCACTGGTGGTCCCCGGACCACCTGTTGAAAACCCCTGCCCTAGAGGTGTTGGGTGGACAAAATAAAAAAGTTCCCCCAATCTGTGTTCCCAAGAAATGGAGGTCTGAAGAAAACCATTAACATGGTGAAACATCTTGATGACATCATCGAGATGTATTTTCACCATGTTAATGGATTTCTTTAGACCTCCATTTCTTGGGAACACAGACGTACAAATGGAACCAAATGAACCTGTTACGGTTCATTTGGTTGCATGTGTAGGCTCTCAGAAAATGTTGAAAATGGGTGGGTTTAATACATTTTTATTTATATTCTATAAATTTGGAACCAAATGAACCCGTTACGGTTCATTTGGTTGCATGTGTAGGCTCTCAGAAAAATGTTGAAAATGGGTGGGTTTAATACATTTTTATTTATATTCTATAAACACATTGATTATTGTCTTAAAGTGGAATTCCATCCATTCCAACATTTTACTATGTCATCAATATGCCTTTGAGATGTTGTGTGGATATAAAGAAAAAGTTCCCCCCCATTCTGTGTTTCCTAGAAATGGAGGTATGAAGAAAATCATTAACATGGTGATACACAGCTTGATGACCTCATCAAGCTGTGTTTCACGATGTTAATGATTTGTCTTTTTTTCTGATAGCGTACAAATGGAACATTTGAGAGCGTACAAATCCATTTGTACGCTCTCAGAAAAAAAATCTTGAAAATGGGTAGAATTCCCCTTTGAGCCCTATTTTATACTATCTCTCACAGCGTATATAGTGGTTCCCAAACTTTATTATGTCAAGGACCGCCAAATTGGCATCCAAACCCCCATTTCTATTTCTGGGACCCAATGGCCCAATTTATATTGCAAAATCAATGTTGATTTAACTCTGAGAGTGTACTCTTAAATACCCATAAAAGGGCCCATTTGGTTCCAAACTATCCTTTAGTCCAGGACCAAATGGAACTCCCTCAAGGACCATTAGGGGTCCCCTGACCACACTTTGAGAACCACCAGCGTACCATCATCACAGCAACATCGTAGGAAGTGCAGATCTTTGGATATTTTTATACAACGGGGAATTGGGATGGACTACAGATAGCCTGACTTCACCATTGACCTTGTTATAACGGTCTATAGACAAGGCGATCTTAGACAAACCTCTGGGACTGTTGACAGACCTCTGGGATTTCCAGAACTACAAAAGGTCACTCACAGGTCTGCAGTGAGAATACACAACATCAGCGTGGAAACAACCCCTCATATGTACTGCACAGTCAAGTAAGTTCATCCATTAAAACCGGGAAAGCATCTATACATCATTGTTAGGCCTATATGTTTGGCTATTCAAAATGTAGATCCGCATCGTGTCAGTACACAGTGAGCCTGTACATACAGTATGCTATTTTTGAACATGTTCTCTAGTGTTTTCAAATATACAGAGAGAGAGAGAATTTTGTCCAAGGCATTTTTCTTACCTTTACTCTATTTGTAGTAGTTACTCTATGTCCCCACCAAATGTAAGCCCAGGTGTTACAGTGTTATTGGCAATTTCCCCAACCAGAAGCCCTTATTGGGCATTGGGTTTTAGTGCAAATTTGCTTATTTCCGTCTAAATAAGTAGTGTGCCGTGTGGGATGCCATTTACATTATGAAGAGAGCACAAAAATGTTTTGTTGAGCCATTATTGGCTCCCCTTTCTATTCAATTCAATTGAGAGCATGGAAGAGGAAAAAAAGGCAATAATGGGATTTTGAACAAAATAACACCTGGACCTCTTAGGTGGGGATCTAACAGCTACAAATAAAGGAAAGAAAGCCTTCTAGTCGGAAATTCTCCTTTAATATGACAAAAAAGGTGCAACAGGAGAAAACCAGGGTAAAGCCAGACTCATTTGCAATCCTAGAATGCGCTGTGTGGTCTCATGACATTATTCTTAGCCTCCACTTCAAATGCTGCAGCGCCGAGATCAAAGACAATGGCTGACAAAATGAAGCACAGCCAGTTGTTGGAGAGAATAATGGCATCCAATTATGAAGTCGGTTGACAGGTCCTGCAAGAAAATGTGCATATATGCAGGAGCTCTCCTCCACTCGAGCACAAGTGGGAGCAGGTTTGGTTTTCAAAGCACTTGAAGTTAAAATCAATAATTAGAATTTAATGTACCCCACCAAAAGTTGGGCCAAGAATGTATTGTTTTTGGCACCGACTAGCGTGGCACAGAGGCTGCTACATTTATTTTTCAAAACAATATTTTAATAATAACTGTAAATGACATTCCACGCCCCTCTCACTTATTAGGAGGACAATATCAGTCACCAAAAAGAAAAGATTGGGTGTTTTCGATTGTTCTATTAAGGTTAAAATGGAGTTTTAATGGGTTTGTATAGGAAGGGGCTGGGGCAGCCAAAATTAACATCAAATATCTACTGAATGGAGTAACTTATCTAACTGTCTGGGGTGTTCGCACAAGGCTGAGTAGATAATAAAATCACTAAAAGTTTAGAAAAGAAATATCCCTTCAACTCTACCAATGAAAATGTTCAAGTTATTTGGTCAGTATGTACTGTATAATATACAGTACATACTGACCTAATAACTTGAGCATTTTCATTAGCATATGTATATGCGCTATGCCAGGGGTTTTTAACAGATGGTTCGGGGACACCAGTGGTCCTTGAAAGGATTCCAGGTGGTCCGCAGGCTAAATGATGGAAAGCTGATTAACCAGATCCAGATGTAACTCTCTGAGAGCGTAAACATGAAACCAAATGGACCCTTGCGGGTCCATTTGGTTTCATGTTTACGCTATCAAGAGTTAAAATATTCACCATCCGAATGAGCCCAAATCTAAACAACTAGAGAATGTACAAGATCAATGGTCATTTTGATCTGTATGTTTGCCTGTTTTGTTTTCAAAATCCAGCCTGGAATTGAGGACAAAAGAAAGTTTTGGGGTCTGTGGGGCTAAAATGCCATCAAATCGTGGTCCGTGGCTCAAATGCTGAATAAATAGTGGGCCTTGGTATGAAAAAGGTTGAAAACCACTGTGCTATGCATTCAGCTACCGGTACACTGTAAGCTCGGCTCAGGGAAGAGGATGTCCCTGTTCTGCCCTTAAAACAGCCGGGCAAAAACCTATTTCTTTATAATACTTGCACAAATGATATATACCGGTATGTAAAAAAAGAACTGAAATGTACAATCCTATCCTGCTGGTGGAGTTTCACTTATGTCATTGCATACAATAGGATCCCACTGTACCTTGTAAGACACCGAACATTTCTGAGCCAGTTCCTCAATATCAGATGACACCAGATCCTCTACTGTGGAAAGAACAAGTCACATCATCATCATCAACATCCATGAGTCACTTGCCATAGCACTTGACAGCCTTGACATGCTTATGCAAATGCTAAACTATTGTAGTTTAGATAGCATATGTAGACATTAAGTAACATGTTATACATACATAGATACATACATAGTTTATATTCAGTTTGTATGTATTTGATCTATATCCTTGTTAAATCTTGCTTACTGTAAGTCACTCTGGGTTAAGACTTAATAGCATCTGTTATTTGTTTTAAATTGTAATCATTATCATTGTAAATGGTTTTAAATTGTAATCATCATCATCATCATCATTATCATAACCCTCAACCCCAGTAGGCTACTTGAGTCCAAGTATACTTTAAATACTCCTGCTCAAATATTACTCAGTCAACTACAGTTCTATTTTTTCAGGTTTTTAATTTTGTTTTTGTGCTGTCCTCACTAAGTGTCTGCACTCTGTGCTGTTGACATTTCTGTCTAATAAAGTATTCAATAGACCAAGTAAAAGCTGCAAGGTCAATTTAAGTTACTGGATCACTCGTGCTTGCTTGTTAAGTGTTAATAGCAGATCTACAAGCTCCCAGTGAGGAACATCAGTCACATGTTGTGACCTAGGTTGTGTTCAACGCAGGTTCAGGAGTGGAGCCCACCCACTGTTCAACCTGATATCCATCTCTCTCTCTCTCTCTCTCTCTCTCTCTCTCTCTCTCTCTCTCTCTCTCTCTCTCTCTCTCTCTCTCTCTCTCTCTCTCTCTCTCTCTCTCTCTCTCTCTCTCTCTCTCTCTCTCTCTCTCTCTCTCTCTCTCTCTCTCTCTCTCTCTCTCTCTCTCTCTCTCTCTCTCTCTCTCTCTCTCTCTCTCTCTCTCTCTCTCTCTCTCTCTCTCTCTCTCTCTCTCTCTCTCTCTCTCTCTCTCTCTCTCTCTCTCTCTCTCTCTCTCTCTCTCTCCCCCCCCCTTCCAATGTCAGAGCCGAAGTGACCGACCACTCCCGGGCAGAGCATGCGGTCATCTTGACCGAACGCTCGATCATCAGGTTTCCGAGACAACATCCCCACCTGTCTCCCCATCATACACTACACCAGGGGTGCACACACTTTTCTGACTTGAGAGTTACAGTACTTTCAAAATGACGGTCTCTACAAGATCTACACATCAAAAATGTGATAGATTATCCCCTTACTGAAAATCCATTTCAAGGCTCCTAGAAAGTGGGAGCTTTGAGATAGTGGTGATGGTGTTATCTACCGTTATACAGTGTTTAAGAATAATGCACTTAAAATGAAAAATGCAAGGGTAGAATTGGAAGGGTTTTCTTGAATATGCTAGTACTGACGTTGGAAAACGAAGTACTGGGGTTTGAGTTGACAGTTATATATATTTAAGGGACCGTCATGTGATCTACAGTACCTGCACAGCCTGTGTGATCTACTGGTACAGTGATCTACTGGTACAGTGATCTACAGGTACAGTAGATCACAATCTACCTTTTCGGCACCCGTGAACTACTAGTGAATTTCACCTTATTGTAAAAATTAGTAAGTGGTTCATTTACAACTGTTTCCCGTCCCTGGGAATGGAGTCAATCACTGAAGTGAAAGTCAAGTAGCTATATTATAGTTAGCACTAGAATGCCTCTGTTCCATACAAGATAGTACTTCACATACAGAGCCATAGATTACTGCCATATAACAGTGGCATACGGCGTGGGGCGTGATATAGTCCCCCTAGTTTCATATCCTTGTCAAAGTTGTGTCACAAAACTATCTATTTCATCAAATATCTCCACTTTCTCATAAGGTGCACCTGGACGTCCCCTTGAGCAAAGGGGGCTCATAATAACAGCTGCACTTCATTTATCAAAACTTCCTCCTGATCACCGCAAACGCCATCACCGATTGACCAGGGCAAAACAAACGTTTGGCACACACAATTGGCTGGTGCATTGCCATAGGGGCTGTGTAATTAATCACACCACCTGCCAATTGTGTGCCCCAAAACTTTTATGTTTCCCTGTTGATCAGAAGAAGTTTTGATGAATGACGTGCAGCTGTCATGACGGGCCCCTTGTTCAGAAATATGTCCTTGGTGCAAATATGTCCAGGTGCAGCTCGTGAGAAAGTAGAGATATTTGACTAAATCAGTGGTTTTCAACTTTTTTTCATACCCGGGCCCACTATTTTTCAGAATTTGAATAGACGTTTTGTGACACAACTTTCACAGGGATATAAAACTATAGGACTATATCGCATCCCACATCTTTGGAATAATTGTCATTTTTCATGTCAGGGGCCCCCAAATTGGCACATTTTAGCCGCTACAAACCACCATGAAATAGGTAGCGGTAGTTCCATCCAAATAACACAACTTCCACTGATAGACTCAATAGCGTATGTCTCTCTGTAGAGACAGCCTGCTCAATGACAGCTGCGCTTCAGTTTTCGAACTTCCTCTGATCACCGCAAGCATCATCAGTGAAACACAAAAGTTTGGGGAACAAAATTGACAGGTGGTGTAATTAATTACCCAGCCCCCTATCGCAATGCACCAGACAATTGTGTGCCTCAAACGTTTGTCTTACCCTGGTTAATTGGTGATGAGAGGAAGCTTTCGAAAATGCTTTCAGAAGTGCACCTGTCATTATGAGACCGAGGGAAAAGGCGTCCTGTCCTGGTGCAGCTTGTGAAAAAGTGGAGATATTGACGAAATAGACGTTTTGTGCCACAACTTTCACATGGATGTGAAACTAAACTAAAGGACTAGTTAGGCTATTACTTAAAGGGATTTATTTATTTATTTTTTTAGTTAAAAAACCCTTTCAGGACAGGAATCCATTTTTGGATTCTGTACAGTATATGTACAGTATTCCAGACATAACTTGTTTTGATGCTGATACATACATATTTCAAGTTTTTCAGAAATCTTAGGTTAGGCCTAAATGGGTTACACTGTAGGAAATAATTGCCATGAATTTGAAAAAAAAAAAAAGTATATGAATTCAGAAATCTTGATGATATTTCATGAATTAGTTTAGTGGATTCATTTAATTTACTGTGCCAATGACCCCCACAGAATATCCCACTCCGGAACTAGTTAAAAACTAGGAACTCCCTCGTAAGGACCCCTGGATACTCAAGTAAATGTACAGTATTTATACTAAGTTACTGTCTACTGATGTGATGTGTATTGGTGGTGTTGTAGTGATGATGATGATGATGATGATGATGATGATGATGATGATGATGATGATGATGATGATGATGATATATACAAACATCATCAACACATCACACAGTAGCGAGTACTTAATATTATAGTACTTACTATTAAAGGGGAATTCACCCATTTTCATTTTTTTTCCTGAGAGGATACGATTACGAATGTGAACCAAACGGACCCTATAGCAGGTCCATTTGAAATGAGAATGTTTGTGTTAATGCATGACTGGCATGACAGTCACTGTCATGTAGCCCAATTGGACACAAACACCTCTCTACAAGAGTTCAAATCTTGGTATAACAGTCATGTAATGTTTCAGGGCTAATCAGTCACACAGATACTGTATCATAAAGTGCATACGTGGGCATTATGCGGCCCGGGGGCCAAATGCGGCCCTTTGGCTGACTCTGACCGGCCCGGGGACCAGCAGTGGTCCTTGAGAGAGTTCCAAGTTAAATATGGAAAGTTGGTTAACCAGATGTAACTCTTTGAGAGCGTATAAATGAAACCAAATGGACCCTTGCGGGTCCATTTGGTTTCATTTTTACACTCTCAAGAGTTAAAATATTCATCATCTGAATTAGCCCAAAGTCTACACATTCAATCAGAGAATGTAAGAGAATGCTCATTTTTGTTACCCTGTTTTGTTTCCCAAATCCAGCCTGGAATTGTGGACAACACAAAAGAAGTCTTGAAGAAAGTTTTGGAATCTGTGAGGCTAAAATGTCATCAAATGGTGGTCCGTGGCTCAAATACTGAATAAATAGGGGGCCCTGGTGTCAAAATGGTTGGTCTTACTCTTACTTTTATCTTTAAATTAAATGAATATTACGCAGACTTTAGTTCAGCCTATAGTCTTGGCTCTCCACAATGTTTTATGTATCTCATTTGGCCCCTTGGGGGAAAAAATGCCCACTCCTGACATAGTGGGTCTGCCTACTATACTATACCTGTTGAGATGCAGGCAGCACGCAGCTCTCCGATCAGCGCTTCATCCAGTCCTGGACAAACACCGGCTCTCAGCACAACCATGATCTGTGCACGGTCACGTTTGCAGTAATATTAAAGTATGCATTCAATATGACTATATTCACTACTAACATGCCCATATACATGATAATGAATGGCTAGTTTGCTCCCTAGCAGTCACAACATCCGCGTTCAAAAGATCCGCGCCTGTTTGCTGAGATACGGACGGTACATCGTCCTAGATTATAACCGTCTGATGATGATTTATGTTGCTACTGTTCGATAGATAGAAATGTGAACTTGTTCATCTGCTGTGATAGAAAGTTTGACGTTCCACAGAATCCACACACACTTCTCGTCAAAGTTGTTTTCATCGCGCGATAATTATGTCCTACAGTACTCGCCGTAGTTGCAAGCGCGCCGTGGCTTATGGGTAATGTTGTTTTTTTTTATTGTCGAAGTCGGTTGAAAATCCCTGCTGTGAAGTAATCAGTTACAGTACAAGTCAAGTACACACTGCTACAAAACTGATAACAGCTTGGAGAATTACAGTACAATTCAAGTAGGCTACAACTGCATCAAATCTGAAAAAGCTGATTGGACACACTAGTTAAGCATACACTTGTTTACAATAGTGGCCAACTTGTTCATTTCATTAAGGCATTCAAATACCGTACATACAAAACAATTACTTCAGTAAAAACAGAAGCAGCAAATCATGGAGGCAAAATCATAGTGGAGGTAAAAAAGGGAAAAGAGAAATGTACAAAGAGGAGAGGGGGTGGGTGGGGGGATTTTATATACATTTTTGTTTTACAGAGGCCAGTTTCGAATTGCAGCCATCTGTAGGTGCCCTTTGAGAGCGGTTTTGAAGGAGTCAAGGGATTCACATGCCTTTATGACTGTTGGTAAGGGCATTCAACATTTTGGTGGCATATGAGCGGAAGGAATTAAGACCCTTGTTTGTGCCAAATCTGGGTTGGACATGGTTAGTAGCACTCCCTCTGGTGTTGTGGAGTGTACTTCCTTGACATTAAGGAAGTATTTGGATAGGTACAAGGGTATTTTGGTAGCTAGAGTATCGTATCTTGTGGACCAAACCCATTGCGAGATGTTGTACCCTGTCGTCAACCCTAAGCCAACCCAAACTGTCGAAGTGGGCAGGGGTGAGGTGGGTTCGGGGTGTGAGGCCAAGTAACAGTCTGACAAGTTTGTTTTGGGAGGTCTGTAGCCTTGTTTTTAAGGTTTTTGAGGTGCTGTGGTACCAAGAGGTGCAGGCATAGTCAAAGTAACCTTGTACCAGGGCTCCAGTTATGGTCTTCAGAGTGTCTTTGTCAGGGGTGAAAGTGGTTTGAAGTTCTTGCCGGGTCTATAGGAAACAGCATTGTGTGATGCGTTCAGGCCGAATTTTTTTTTGGAGGTTCAAACTCCACAGTGTCCCTAAAATGCATAGGAAAATGCTTTTTGTGGCACTGTAAGCTAACCTAACCTAACCTGGAACATAATATAAAACACAGCAGGTCTGCCTTACACCTGCATTAGGCTCCCTATACTCCATTTCAGCATGATTAAACTGTTTTGTATTTGAGGCATTAGGCTACACAAGAAATAGGTTTCATTTAAGATTTTATTTTGTTACAAACTACTGCAAAACAGCATTATTTCAACCCCCATAATATGCCCTAAAATGAAACCATTTTACTGCTCTCAAGAGTCTCTGAATTATGTAATTTTCAAGAGTCCACACAATTAGAATCTTAAAGAGGAATTCCACTCATTTTTCAATATTTTACTGTCATTAATATACCTTAGAGGTCATGATAAAGTTCCCCCATTCTGTACATGTGTTTTCCTAGAAATGGAGGTCTGAAAAAAACATTACCATGGTGAAATACATCTTGATGACATCATCAAGATATGTTTCACCATGTTAATGAGTTTCCTTTTTTTCTGAGAGTGTACACATGGTCCATTTGAAAACGATCTAAAATTGTTTGAGAAAGAATAACACCAGCCCTAGTCCACAGCATTTCTTTCTATGACAGCTTCAGGACTTGCCCCTATTTGCTGTTGCTATTCTAAATAGAAGTCTATGTAGAAGAGCCTCCATTGGACTGACCCCATGAAGTGAACGGAGTTTGCATAACTCTATCTATACTGTATAGATGGCGTAACTCTGTCGATACTCTGTCTCTGTGGCTCTGGCTGTGTGAACCGACAAGAGGAGACTTCTCTCCGTGCGGTGACAGGTTATTTAACCTAATATTTTATTAGACCCTGCGGGACCCTGCGTGAAATTAACCTGTTCATGCATCTTTGTGCAGAGCGTACGCAGAGGAAGAATTCAGGCAACAACACACAAGCTCTGTTCCGTGAACAAATCTAACACTTCCGCTTTGCGAGTGAGCAAATTTAAGAGTTCCGGTCAATTTCAAAGTAAATATGCGTGCACGGTGCGTCACTTAATGTGGTCCCCGGACACTATGGTTCCTATCTACTCTTATGGTTCCTATGCCTACTCCCACAACGTTGTTACCGATCTAACAACGTCCTCCTGCACCTCCTCCTCCTCCACCTCCTGCACCTCCTCCTCCTCCTGCACCTCCTCCTCCTCCTCCTGCACCTCCTCCTCCTCCACCTCCTCCTCCTCCTCCTCCTCCCACCTCCTCCTCCTCCTCCTGCACCTCCTCCTCCTCCACCTCCTCCTCCTCCTCCTCCTCCTCCTCCTCCTCCTCCTCCTCCTGCACCTCCTCCTGCACCTCCTCCTGCACCTCCTCCTCCTCCTGCACCTCCTCCTCCTGCACCTCCTCCTCCACCTCCTCCTCCTCCTGCACCTCCTCCTCCTCCTGCACCTCCTCCTGCACCTCCTCCTGCACCTCCTCCTCCTCCTGCACCTCCTCCTCCTCCTGCACCTCCTCCTCCTCCACCTCCTCCTGCACCTCCTCCTCCTCCTGCAAACTCCTCCTCCTCCTCCTCCTGCACCTCCTCCTGCACCTCCTCCACCTCCTCCTCCTCCTCCTGCACCTCCTCCTCCACCCCTCCACCTCCTCCTCCTCCTGCACCTCCTCCTCCTCCACCTCCTCCTGCACCTCCTCCTCCTCCTGCACCTCCTCCTCCTCCTCCTCCTGCACCTCCTCCTGCACCTCCTCCACCTCCTCCTCCTCCTCCTGCACCTCCTCCTGCACCTCCTCCTGCACCTCCTCCTGCACCTCCTCCTCCTCCTCCTGCACCTCCTCCTCCTCCTGCACCTCCTCCTCCACCTCCTCCTGCACCTCCTCCTGCACCTCCTCCTCCTCCACCCCCTCCACCTCCTCCTCCTCCTCCTGCACCTCCTCCTCCTCCTGCACCTCCTCCTCCTCCACCTCCTCCTGCACCTCCTCCTCCTCCTGCACCTCCTCCTCCACCTCCTCCTCCTCCTGCACCTCCTCCTCCACCTCCTCCTCCTCCTCCTCCTGCACCTCCTCCTCCTCCTGCACCTCCTCCTGCACCTCCTCCTCCTCCACCCCTCCACCTCCTCCTCCTCCTCCTGCACCTCCTCCTCCTCCTGCACCTCCTCCTCCTCCACCTCCTCCTGCACCTCCTCCTGCACCTCCTCCTCCTCCACCCCTCCACCTCCTCCTCCTCCTCCTGCACCTCCTCCTCCTCCTGCACCTCCTCCTCCTCCACCTCCTCCTGCACCTCCTCCTGCACCTCCTCCTCCTCCACCCCTCCACCTCCTCCTCCTCCTGCACCTCCTCCTCCTCCTGCACCTCCTCCTGCACCTCCTCCTCCTCCACCTCCTCCTGCACCTCCTCCTCCTCCTGCACCTCCTCCTCCTCCTGCACCTCCTCCTCCTCCTGCACCTCCTCCTGCACCTCCTCCTCCTCCACCCCTCCACCTCCTCCTGCACCTCCTCCTGCACCTCCTCCTGCACCTCCTCCTCCTCCTCCTGCACCTCCTCCTCCTCCTCCTCCACCTCCTCCTGCACCTCCTCCTGCACCTCCTCCTCCTCCTCCTCCTCCTGCACCTCCTCCTGCACCTCCTCCACCTCCTCCTCCTCCTCCTGCACCTCCTCCTCCACCTCCTGTCTCTGTGGCTCTGGCTGTGCGAACCGACAAGAGGAGACTTCTCTCCGTGCGGTGACAGGTTATTTAACCTAATATTTTATTAGACCCTGCGGGACCCTGCGTGAAATCTTTTCCCGGTCCCAGACCTGGGCGGACCCCCTTCACTTTCACCCCTGGTCTTTGTTGACCAGTGAGGAGATCCTGTATAGGAATCTAGTTCTTTGGTTGACCTTTTGATTACGTTGGTGGCCATTTTATCACCGAAAGATTTTCCTCCAGGATGGAACCCAGGTAGGTAATTTCTTCTTTCCGGGTGATAATGTTTTCCCCCACTTTGATAGTGAAGGTTGTAATGTAACTAAGCCAAATCTGTGTGTTTACAATGGTGAACCTACTTTATTAATTTATCTGACAATAACATGTTATTTTACGTCTCAATTGCTCTCCTTTTTCCGTTTATTCATTTATTAATTTTTCTTTGTGGACAGATTACACCTACAACCATCAAACATGATTTGAACATTATTTATATATTTTAATAATATTGCTTATACTGTATCAGCTTTGAGGCCTACATTTAAAATTGCTACCAACCAGTCATAGGCTATGTTGTGGCATAAAAGTTGAGGGGTAAATAGGTCTGAGAGTCCTGCACGGCACGTTATTTCAGATATTTTTCCCAAAGCATAGATAACTTTTATTCTTTACCTATGTAACACCTGGGATTCAAACCCAGGTCTCCCGTGTGAAAGTCCAACATCTTAACCACTAGAAGACCAAGAGGACATCCCCTTGGTCCAGGGGCAGATACTAGACTTTAGAGGCCATCACGACAGAGGCTGCAGTCACCTGCTACAGCTATACCTTTTCATATTTAAAAAATAAATTAATGCAGTATAGTCAAATATAGTTTGAAAGTTGTATTATTAATATTATTATAATCATACAATTTTATAACCATATTTGACTATGTTAGTGTCAGGGGTCAATTCTTATTCCTTATTCCTTAGTCCTTATTTCCCCTCTCTACACCTTAGTGACTTAGCATTGCAGATCTACAACAATGAAATGTGGCATTGCTGTTATTTCTAGTGAATGTTT
Source organism: Benthosema pterotum (assembly GCA_039105355.1). Classification (NCBI taxonomy): domain Eukaryota; kingdom Metazoa; phylum Chordata; class Actinopteri; order Myctophiformes; family Myctophidae; genus Benthosema; species Benthosema pterotum. The sequence continues at coordinate 14,296,577 of CM076975.1, read as the reverse complement.
GCTTTTACTGTACTCTTTCTAAATGTTATCTGTTATGACATGATGCAAGGGGGGCGTCCTCTCCTCAGAGTGCAGACCTCCACCTTACAGGGTCAGTCGTGGCAGCACAGCCATCGATTAGGATTCAGGACATGAGGGATGAGGAGGCTCTGTGGGAAATAGAGTTCAGTCAAGCGATGCCGTAGAATAACAGGCTTTTTCTTTTCATCTTTTTGCCCGGCCTGGCGGAGATACAGTAACAAACAACATAAATGTGCAGTAATGTGCTCTCTTTTCCCAGCAGGCAAGGAAGAGCATAAGACCATAAATTAACTCTGTGTTTGAAATGAGACACTCGTGCTTTCTATGGTGTGATTTGGGAACCCAAAGATGGATATAAAGTGAATATTAACATCCTAATAGACTATTACTATACTATAATTACTGTAGATGGGGGTTGATATTATGTCAAATATGATCCCCCAGTCAAAATAACTGGTTGAAATAGACAAGTGTGCTTTATAAGGTGTGATTCGGGCCCACAATATGAGTAATGAAAATCAATATCCTAATACTGTCCAAGCAATCAGTACACAGCAGGCTTTGCCTTCATGAAAAATCTTACAGCACCTGTTTACCAGGCAATCTCCCATCCAAGTACTAACAAGGCACTATACCCTGCTTAGCTTTCGAGGTCAGACAAGATCGGGCGTGTTCATGGTGTTATTGGGGTAAAGCAACAGCTGTTTTCTGGCCAGTGTGGCTCAAGTGCACAATAGTTGGCCTTGTGCGCTGATATGAAAAAGCTTACAGCACCTGGTATCCCCAGGCAGCCTCCCATCCAAATACTAACCAGGCCTTACCATGGTCAGCTACCAACTGTTGAAACCAATACTACAATAGTAACGTAATGAAAGGCTCTCAGCTCCGGATGTTGCATTTGTGTAGGAGTGTTTTTTTTTTACTGGCCAACTGCTTTGCCTGGAGAATGATGGTTGTGGACATAATATGTTATATTGGAAAAAAATAAATAAATATATGCCTTGGTTTCTCAAACTCTCCCACAAACATATCCAGCAGCAGCTCAGGGGCCCCCATATCATAAATAAAATCAAGATACATTCACAGGCCCTCTGGAATTAGTCATATGCTCCAATAGTATTATTCCCATAACCCCTTAACAATAAATATTCTTCGTAGTATTCATTCAACCTGCCCACTGTCTGCTAAATGTATTACCTCGAGTACAGGATATGTTTTGCAGTAATGTATTCTTTTAGGACTTGTATTCCCACTATAGGTGTATCGACCACACTTTGTGGCATGGTTCACTTCAACCACGCTTCCACCCAGACTACTTCATAATGTATGGACCCAGCTATAGGCAAGGGACACAATCCAACACCAGATTCCAAACATTTTGAATCCCAATGGCCTGTGTAGTATTGTGCAGAAGCAGGGATTGCACCTGGGACTCCCACTCGACTCGGCAGTCCAACACACAACCAGTCGCGTCAATAGGGCTGAGCTCGATTGGTGGGGGTGTTGCGGTGGCTCATGGCTGGGTGCTACATTCACCCCTTGATCTTTTGGAGCGCGTCCCCACGCTTCCCACCACTGACCGCCGCACACAATATCCTTCATGCGGACCTGCAAGGACATAGACAGGTACAGTATATTGGGGATAACACCCACAATCCAAATCCTGCAGATATGCCAGATTGTAGTATTACGCAGAAGCGGGGATTGAACCTGGGACTCCCACTCACCAGTCCAACGCACAACCAGTCGCGCCAATTAGCTGGGCCTGATTGGTGGTGCTCCACCTGCAATCTCTTTATGTGGACATGATGTGGAGTTGACACATCATGTCCACATAAGGCTGACATAATATTAACTTAACTGTGTTGGTATAGCATGGGCAATTTTAGGCTCTCCCAGGGGGGGGCTCATTTCAAGTGTCTACACAATTAGAAAATGTAGAATTCTTAACATTTTGCCAGTTACCTCTGTTGTGTGGACAAAAACTTGAAAATCCTTAGTTTTGGGTCTGAGAAACTAAATTATATAACTTTTTTTTGCCACCAGTGGGGGCAATTGCCTCCCCTGGCTCCTTCCGAAAATCGCCAATGTGTTCTGGAAAACCTGCTGATCCCCCTCAAGGATCCTTGGAAGTCCCCAGATCCCATTTTGAGAAGCATTGCAGTAAAGGGCAGAGACTGTTCTAAATGTTACTAGGCCTGTTCTCACGTGGCCGTCTGATGTTAAAAGTTTCCTGAGTTCCACAGAGGTCATGCTGAGCAGTGAGTGTCCCTTATGGGGAGGTCAGTGATGATGTTCCTCTGGGCTGTGTGCTGCACTGTGGCCACAGAGTACATCCTGCTTTGTCCTCTAACCTGATCCGGTTAGTCCTGGCCTGGGTTACTGTACTGTCTGCATATTCAGCCTGAAGTTTTTACACATACACCATACTTCATTGGGGACCACGATGACAGAAAAGAAAAGTTTTGTGGCAAACTGCCCTTTTGATATATGGGGTGGGGGTGGGGGGCAGGGTAAGATGAGAGTGGGTAAGTTGGTACTATAATCTAACCTTAAAGGGGAATTCCTCCCATGTTCAACATTTTACTATATGTCATTACTATACTTACTAGAGATGTTGTGTGGACATTACAAAAACGACCCCCATTCTGTGTTTCCGAGAAATGGAGGTCTGAAAAAATCACAACTTGATGACACCATCAAGTTGTGTTTTACCATGTTAAAGATATTTCTTTTAGACCCTTTTTCCCTGAGAGCATACAAATGGAACCAAATGGACCCGCTAGGGTCCATTTGGTTCACATTTGTTTCCTCTCAGGAAAAAATGAAAATGGGTGTAATACCCCTTTAAGTCTAGTAACAATCCATTACATCATTTACTGTAAAGTAGATCGTGGAAAACATCATCATGTCCATATATGGTCAGTCCCAGCCCGATAGTCTAATAATTAATACAATCCCTTAATATGGTCATATATGGAGATCCCTCAATGTGATCAATATTTAGCCCGTATATGTGTAACGCCCGGGATTCGAACCCGGGTCTCCCACGTGAAAGTCCAACATCTTAACCCACTAGACCAAGAGGACATCCCCTTGGTCCGGGGGCAGATATTGGTTTTTCCAGGCCATCACGGCAGAGGCTGTAGCCACCTGCTACATATGGGAATGTTAATATATGATCATATTGTCACAGCCTCATGATAACCACTGCCATTGCTGCCAAGGTCACAATTCACTATGGAATTCTGCATTTCCCTTCACTCAGTCAGTGTATCACCCAAAATCTCCATATATAGGGAAAGCCCTCATAAATGGTGCCCAGGTGAGATAATCAGAGACAGAGATCCCATAGTAAATGTCGCAATTAAGCTCATATAGTATGTGGAGAATTGGGATCCCTGATGTCATCATTATTAGTAGTTTTTAATATATGTATATACGTACATATAAAGCACGTTCAATGTATAGGACGTTCATCATATAATGTATAAGACGTGGGTGATGTAGGGGACGCGGCGTGTCTCGTCCTTCGCAACATCAGTGCCCATACCCGGATACCCAAGGTGGAGTTTGCATGTTGTGTACCCCTGGTCTGGAGATTGCATGTTCTCCCCGTGCACCAGAGTTGGTGAAAGGGCCTTTCTGTGTGGAGTTTGCATGTCCCCTAGGTTAGATACCCTCACAAAAACATGCAGTAATCCTGGCCTATAAACTGCCTCCCGCTGGCCAGACGGGGCGCCTGATGGAGGGGACTGGAACTGGTTGGATAAACGTGCAGCCAGGGAAACCCCCGAAAAGAAGGCAGCATGGACTCCTCATGCACTGAAGGAAGCATGAGGCCAGTCCGCTGCCTCCCCAGGTTGGTGGAGGGTGTAGAGCCCAAGATCACATTAGAATTGGCACTGTGTGGAAAAAATGGGTTACAAAATTATATTAAAAAAAAGAACCTTAGGCCTACTACAACGTAGTACACCGTACATGTCGTGCCAGAGCATTCATAAGATTTCCCTCTCACGTAGATACATATATAATATAGTTCTCAACAGGCCCGAAAGCTACAGCCCGGCCCTATAGCTTCACTGCCACCCTTAGATCTAGACCTCTTCTGACATTCCATACAGTATGTAGATCTCACCTCATCGCACCCTGTATTCTCAAGACCGTCCATATACGGCCAGTGCACGCAACCTTGCCAATTAGGGCATGTAGCTGCATGTGTGAGTAAAATGAACCAAAAATGTCCTGGGGTAAATTGAGTCAATTTCCCTAAACTGAATCATTCACTATTCATATTTTGGTTTTATTATGTCTCCGTGGCGCTCCTCAAATTATGCTGAATGACTCAGCTGAGTATAAAAGGCTGGCAAATACAAACACTCTTGACTTAGGTGAGAGGACATCTCTTGCGTGACTGGATATTACTTCATCTCTATAAAACACCATGCTAGTACCTACTTAGATGACGCTCAATGCAAATATTGATGTCATTTTTGTTGTCTTGGCTTCTCTATTTTGCACGACATTCAAGTACTTGTGAAATAGCCTTATTTTTATTGTATATTATAGCCTAAGCTGCGGGTACCACATTGCTCGGGGCTGGCACTGGCCTACTATATACCTAGATTTTGGTCAGCGCTAAACCCCTTCTCCCTTAAGTTCTATGCCTTTTAAAACTATTAAAAAACATTTTTCAATAGTTTAAGTGGCCAGTCTACAAGCTCACTACATGTCAATAGATTGCCATGTTGAACTATTCCAAAAAGTTTTTCAAAACAGTACAAAAGAAATAGGGGGTTTGGGATAAAGGGTTTAGCGTGTCATGAAAATGGAACCCCTAGACTTGTATTTCTTTGAATAATAGGCTACTTAAAGTCTCTTGATAGTTCAAATGTTTTTTTGTTTTTGTTTTCTATTTTTTGTGTGTGTGGAAAAGTCATAGTTGATTTAATCAACAACCACTTACTGTAGCGTCGTTACAAAAGATGAGTCTGCCCTGTTAAGTATAAGCCTGTGATTGTGCCCTAATGCTTCCACGACTGCGTCCAAAATCGAATATCAACCAGGCTTCAGCTGCCCTGGCCCATAAAGCTAAAAGGTACTAAACAAACGCGCCTGTGTTTTCGTTTTATTCGACCTATTCACCAGTTCTTATCTCGTCCTGTGCAGGAAAGCGAACACCAGCCCTAGCCAACTCAGGGATAGAAGGCAAACCTATATACAGTACAATTTTACCTCTGTTTGTCTGTCTGCCATTCTGATAAGTTTAGCAAAGCTCCTGCGCGGCACTCAGCGGCATGCCAAAAAAACACGGCATGGGCGAGAGAGAGACGGATATTGGACTGCAGTCTAACACATCCCATACCACCCTGCATTACACCTTTGAAGCCCAGCAAGCAGCAGCAGACACCCTGCAGTGTAGTGAGACACATTATCCACACAGCAAGGAGACCACAGATTGGTCCGCGGGAAGAACATTATCCGTTGACAGACCAGGCTCCTATTATTATTGTGTTCATCTCTTCTGCTGGGAGTTCCAATATAGGACTTCTGGCCAGACCTTTACCACTCAAGCCTGATAGCCACTGAAGTCAGGCAAGTGAAGTGGTATACACACATGCATGCACACACACGCAGCACACAATACAAGCACACATGACAAGCACAATATAGTTCAATTGTAGGCTACTTGTCTAATTATCTTTGTCATTTCCTAGCAGCCATAGGCTATATAACCCACAAACAACAAGCCCTTAGCAAAAAATAGTATACTTCAAGTTAATATTTTAAGTATACTTAAGTATAAGTATAAGCATAGCAAGTATACTAATAACAATGTACTTGTAGTACACTATAAAGTATACTCTAAAGTATACTACTTAAACTTCTACGCACTAAATTGGAACAACTTAAAGTTTACTTGAGCATACTATCAATATACTAGTTCTGCACTTCTAGTACATTTAAAGTATATCAAAGTAAACTACTAGTTTACTTGTTGTTATACTTATGTATACTATTCATATACTTAAAAGTATACTCATCTATATACTGCTAGTTTACTAGTTATATACTTCTAACCCACTTATTTAGTTCATTTTAGTACACTTTAAGTATATCTTTAGTAAACTACTTTCTATACTCAAGTATGCTATTCATATACTTCCAGGTTTACTTAGCACTTTACTTTATAGCGTACTTTTAGTGCATTTCAGTTTACTTCTAGTATACTATTCATATAATCATCAGTTTACTATTTATATACTATGTTTATACTTGACAAACATTTGACTATACTTAAAGTACGCTTGAAAGTTAACATACTGCGTTTACACTAAAATAAGAAACACCAAGACAGCATTAACATGGCACATTTCACTGTATTAAACTTAAAATAAATACAACATGGGTCAACATGGGTCCATCATCGGCACCAGAGATTTTCAACCTTTTTCATTGCAGTTACAATTACAATTATCAGCATTTGAGCCACGGACCAACATTTGATGACGTTTCAGCACCACAGACCACAAAACTAAAGTTTTTTTCATATCACCGTTGCCAAATAGATATGAACGAGACTAAACCCTGGTCAATAAAGTCAAGTAAAAATGTTTCTGTTTCTGTACATGTTTTTTCAAGGTAGATGGAAATCATGTAAATCAACACATACTATTTACTCTAAGCTATTAAACTCTCAGACTTTTTATTATAAAACTTGAACATGGTGTATAACATGTATAACATAAAACAAAGAAGCTAATGTGTGGGGGGGGGAAGTATAGGCTTAATAGTTGTTAGGTAGGATAGGTCGAGCCTGGCTCATGACTATTTACATCGACATGGTACATCAGTAAGAATGTAGGACAAAGTTGGATTCCGTTCAAGCCTTTATTTCCTTTGCACAGACGAGCAGTGGAATTGAGCAAGGAGTGGCAGGCTGGACGGTTATGTTTTTTTCTACAATAGATAGAAACACATAATTAACAATCAATCATATCAAACAAACATTTCAACAGTGATTACACCACATGCATATTCCATAAAGCTATAATAATTGCATCTCCTAGAAGTTAACAAATAGCTAATCTATGCTGTAACCTCCAAGGCAAACAAATCATAGTCCTTATATCCCTCACCCCCAGATAAAGTCCAACATGTGAAACCAGAAGCTTGAATTGAACTCACTTCAGTGACTCATAACCGCAGCTTGCTGAGGCTCCAGAGCAGAGGGCTCTCAGCTGGTTGTTCTTGGGCTGTTGTTGCTGCTTTGGTCAAACAGGAAGTGAAGAGGAGAGGCAGTCTTATATACCAAGCCACTAATGAGTTGTGAGTGGGGACAGCAGTGATTGGTGATTGACAATTTGGGCAGGGATTCCATCATGGCAAGGGGAGGGGAGGGGGGGAGGGTGCTGACTAGGTGACTCTTCTCTACAATAGTACTTAAGTATACTAGTCTTAAGTATATATCTCTTGAGCATATAAAAAAAGTAAACTTAAACATACTAATCTTAAGTATATCTGTTGAGTATATAAAAAAGTAAACTTAAAGCATACTAGTCTTAAGTATATCTGTCGAGTATATAAAAGTAAACTTAAAGTATGCTTTTTCATTTTAAGTATAAACTAAGCATACTTATAGTATACTTTTATATACTGCTTTTTGGTAAGGGAGGGCAAGCCTGGAATGAGCCATTGACAGAGAACTTAAGTGTCTAAGGGGAATGATGGACGGTCAGGTCAAACTCTGTGTTGTTCTGGTCACTGGTCCCCAGAGTACCAGAGCCTCTGACAGAGCATGGCTGTTAAGGCCACAAGCAGATTAAACACACAGACAGATCCAATGATTTTTGGGGGGCTGTTTTTTTTTAATTATTATTATTATTATTATTTTATCTCAGAAGGAAATGGAAACCACAATGACTGGTAAATTAATTATAACAAGACTTTCAATGACTATTGAGAGCCTCACTTGCCAAACCATATGCATGCACACACATGCACACACACCATTTCATGGCAAGCTGGCTCAGGGATTTTGAGATATTTCATCTAGGAGGCGGCAGTGGCTCAGGGGTACAGTCACTGGACGGTAACCGCAAGGTTGCCGGTTTGAACCCGGGCTCCCTCAGAGTTTAGTGTCGATGTGTCCCTGAGCAAGACACTTAACCCCTAATTTCTCCCAATTTGCTGGTCAGTACCTTGCGTGTTTTTCCCGCCATTGGTGTGTGAATGGGATCTACAATATATGTAAAGCATCTTGGATAAAGTTGCTATGTAAATGCACCATATATAATTGCACATTTTGGAATAAATTACTCATTGAACCAGTCTGTCTGTGTCCCTTTATGTATTAACATAATATGGAGTGTGTGTCAGACATTATAATGGATTCCATTGTTGTAGTGCATGTCATTGAGAGGTGAATCCGCGAACAGTCAAGGCAGTCGTCACCCTTTTTTGATGAAATGAACATGTGTGCCCTATTGTAAACAAGTAGAAATCATTCATGGTGTCGTCCCACTCAGGGTTAATAGTCGTTGTATTGAGTTGTGCTTGAAATGTACTCCAACTCTCCCAAACTGAACAAAAAAATTCAAACATCAAAATCAATCAATCATCCGTGTCCTCACTTCCTACATTCACTAATGGTCAGTGGTGTTTCTAAGCAAGTTGGAGCCCCAGGCACGATTTTCCCTGGACCCCTGGACCAACATATTAAGATTATTAGCCTGGGATCCTGAGGCACTGCATAGTCTGCCTAATGGCAAAAACGCCTCTACCAGTGGTAGCAAGCTAAAACCGTTGACTGGTTTTGAAGGAATAACGTACCGTACACCAGAGGGCACTGGTGAAGTGTAATGAATGACTAATGACTTGCTCCGAGTCCTAATGGACTATTCAATTTAGCCTCAGAGGCGCTCAGGCTGGAACAGTCAGATGTTTTTTTAGTTTTTTTTTTTCAAAGGGGAGCATGAGCTCATTATGATTCATTGTCATTCTTCCTAACATGTTTCTGTGTCCCAGCACTCATCTACCGGAATATTAAGTGCATTTAGCATTTAAGCATTAACCGGTGCGTGTAATGGCACTTATTGGCAATGTTTCTGTTGATGTGTGGGTTACAGGACAATAACAAAACAAACAAATTAACACGTTACCTAGGAGACATGAAGCCCCGAATTTCTGCCAGGATTAAAAGAGATATGTCAGAAGAAAAACAACAATGAGAACCGTAGTGGTTTCACTTTGGTTTTGGCAAGCTGCTACTGATCAAACAAAGAACTTAGCTCATTGAGTGAACATCACACTTATTCTTTAAAGTGTACAATATCCAATACGTTTAGAGGCTATCAAATTTAAAAAGGTAGAGCCTTGATAGTCTCCGATGGAAATGTTTCTGGTTCGATCCATTTATCAAACGCATTCACTGACTTGGAACTGTGTCTACAACAGCGTTTGACTTCAAATATTTGAAGGTTGGCGTGCAGCCAGACTTACTAATCAGGCTCAGCTTCATGAACGTGATATACTTTGATCCCTCGTGTCTGCACTGCCAGGTCAGTGGAATATAAAATAAAATAAAAAAGCATTTCGGTTCAATTAAAAACATGTTGAATTAGAACTGCTCTGTCAAGGTCCAACATGCACATTGCACACAAGTAGGGCATGGCCTGTAAATTCATTTACATATGGTATGTATTGTCTCGATATATTATCAACAAATGATATTATGATAATATTTATGATAATACATCACCATCTAATAGCTGTGGCTCAGGAGGTAGAGCAGGTCGGCAGATGATCCAATGGTCGGAGGTTCGAACCCCGGCTCCTCCTGCCTACATGTTGAAGTGTCCTTGGGCAAGACACTGAACCCCGCCTTGCCTCCAGTGGTTGCCACTACTGGTGTGTGAAGTGGGGACGCTGGCGCTTTGAGTATGTAGCGCATAGAAATGAGCTATAAAATGCAATCCATTATGAAAATGCAATCCATCTACTGCCACCAATCAATGGGCAGGTTTTCCACCTGCTCACCCTACAACCAACGGATCTCTTATTAGATTTGACGCAAGTTCCTTTTGTCATCATATATACCATACAGTATGTACCAGTGTGTATACAGTACACACTGCTACATACTACATATACAACGTAGTATGTACAGTATATATTATACAAGCATTGCCTTCCCACCCGACACCAAAGAGTATCTCAATTACTACGCCATTACATCATCCACTAATCCAACCAATCGAAGTTCACTCCCGCCGGTCCGTTACCTTGACCAAACTGATAGTATTTTGCTCACGCAAGGAATAAAAAAATAGCAGTAAATCACTGCAGGGGTTGACTATGTTGTTTTAAAATGCTCTCAACATTTGACAGCAATCTTACGGTGACCCTGTCTGTGACCTTTAACCACACACTGGTCTGAACGTTTGGGGCCAACATTGTGTGTTACACTTGTAAAAGGCCGGGCCCTGGAAGGTGGTCATACAAGAAAACAGTATCAGTACTTCACTCATGACTTGGAGGTAACCCCAGCTGGATCATACATACATACAGTAGGTGTTTGATGGAGCCTGGTGACAGGTGCCAGTCATGTTGAAAGATCAGGAATAGCCAGCGAAAGCCTGACAGGTTACATCACTCTGAGTCGACACGGTCGACCTTCAGGGAACGCAGATTACTGATAGCGTGCTTCCACTTGCATAAGATTAGCATAATCGCTATGTTTCAACTAAGCCTTCATTATGTTACATTGTTTTAGACCAGTGGTTTTCAACTACTGGTGCGGGGACCACCAGTGATCCTTGAGAGGGTTCTAGGTGGTCCCCAGATAAATGATGGAAAAGGTGACGTTAATTTTTAGGCTCTCAAGAGTTAAAATATTTATCATGTGAACTATCCCAAGTCTACACAACTACAGAATGAAGAAGATTAATGGTCATTTTGGTCTGTATGTTTGACTGTTTTTGTTTCCCAAATCCAGCCTGGTATTGTGGACAAAAGCAAAAGCAATCTTTAGTTTTGGGGTCTGTGGGGCTAAAATGTCATCAAACGGTGGTCTGTGGCCCAAATTCTGAATAAATAGTGGGCCCTGGGCTCAAAAAGGTTGAAAACCACTGAACTAAGCCTTCATTATATTACATTGTTTCAGACTTTTACTACTTTCAGACTTTTACTACTAAATCATGTGAGACAATTCATTTGTAGGAACAGAAATGTTCTTAGACAGTTTTGTTGTTGTTGTTGTTGTTGTTATCCCTACCCATGCCCCTATGTGCACCCAGCAGGGTGTGCGTGCGACACACATGACATTTAAATCCATTAAATCCTCCAAAAAAACCCTCAATTTGAAGCGCTGGAGAGAAATCGCTGCAAGATTGCGTGCATTAAAGAGGGACTGAGTGAATAATGCAACGCGGCCTGCGGCTATTTCAAATTGCGTGTCCGTGCTCTGTATAAGCCAGCCCAGTTATGTGTGACTTGTTCTTCCTATAAGACTGTAGAGAAATGTGACTTGGCTCTCTGCCGCCTGCCGGAATCTTCAAGTATGTTGAAATCCAGAGGATCAGCAGAATGTGTTTCTCGGGCCGGCCAGGCCCTCTCTCAGACATTCTTATCTTTCAATAATTTATATTCCCGGCTAACCCTGTCCCCGCTCCTGCCATTTCTCGTCACCGCGCACCGTTGCAAGTTGCACTCTCAAGTCTATATGCACTCTGACCGCATGCCGCGGTGAAACAGCGATAAAGTCGGAGCTGTATTGTAGGGTTATTTGAGGATCGTTGAGGCGCTCGCTACTAGGCCCGTGCAGCATCTCTCATTGGCTCTATCAGAATGGAGCCGTGCAGGGGGGAATAAGTGGTAAGAAAAACAATCAGAAAAATACATTCTGAAAGTGTGTGGTAGATACCAATATTACATTGATATAATACCTTCTGAAAGTTATATATTTCTATATACTTACCAGATACCAGCTATACATGAGACAATGCATTTAGAAAGCGCTATCTGTAGATGGAAACACTAATATGGAGACTAATGGCTGAGGCGCACATCGACTGGCAGTCAATTTGGGAGAGCAATATACCTTCTCGGGGGCCTTCACGTTACTAGCAAGTGCTGACTGGAAACATTTGCCAATTTCTCAATAAAGAAAAAAAAACCTGCGTGGACGCGAAATGATTTATGCCCTAACAACAGAGTCATTACTGGTCAGTGTCAGCGCAGGATATGCTGGCAACGGATAGGCTTCTAAAAAAACAGCACCCGAACATAGTAACCTACTTTGGAATTCTGCTATGGCAGCATCCTATCTGTGTCAAGGACAGCCCAGTAAATATCACCACCGCAAGGAAACCGATTTCATTACCAAATGCCATGTGCAAAGAGCAACACTTTTACTAATGGATAAAAACAATACACACACACGCACACACTATCAATATCATGTTTTGTTTTTGGAATGATTTTTGCGAGGAGTAGAAAGGACACCGTTTGTGTATTACATTGTCTTTAGTACTGTACATAGAACGGAGAGGGGGCGATACAAGGAGACGTTTCTTTTTTCTCAAGAGAATACAGGAAATGTAACAGTGCTCTATACATGAACATATTAATCTTTCGAGTGTCGTCGCTGTGGTACAGCCCAGTGGAGCTGCAACGTGTCAGTCTTCCAAGAAGGGGCCAATAGGAGAGGAGACGTCTCAAGGTGTCCAATCACGTCGTTAGGAAAGACGACGAGAGTCTCTAGTAGCAGCTTGGAGGAAATACAGAAAAAAGTCCAGTATGCACACACCCATCACCACCGTGGCATTACACAAAAATAAAAACAAAATGTCATGTACGTACAGTATATACACAAGGGCAGAGTGGACTATAAAATGACTCGAGCAAGATAAAATGGTCCAGAGACATACATACAGTACAGCAGTGCAATGGCAAATGCATGTGCTAACATGGAGAATAACAAACGTCAACAAAACACAGTAAAAAACAAAGCTGCTATTAGAAACTTAGAATGTAGTATTAAGCAGTGTCCTGATTCGGGGCTGACCGTGTCAATACAAGAGGCAGCTGAGAGTCCTACATTCATCCTGAGACAACCAACGCCGTGTGAAATGTGGAGTTCAAACTTTCGGGGGGGAAAACAAACGAAAGGCCAGTGACTGACTTGGTTTCATGGTGATCCTATGATCCAATAAGGGAGTTTGCTTGGACTGTCAAAGACATGTAGTTTAGATTGTACCTTTTTTAATCAAACACTAGATTACGGTTGTTCTTTATTTGAATCACATGGAATGTATAGAGGGCATGCAGAAAGTCAAATCCTTAAAAGCCCCGATCCAGGATTTTTAGTTTTCTTCAGAGTATAATAATTAGGTAATTATGTACATACTATTTGTGATGGGTAGGATGCTGATGTAAAATAATCTCTGAATAATTTCAGATCCCACCATGGCTAAAATACAGGCCCAGCAGCATGGTCCCAATATTTACATACAAGTATAAACAACAACCATTTACATCTTGAGATTGTATGCATATTTTCAATGTGACGTTATGGTCCATGTGTTGGGGGCTCAGTCAGACAGTCACTTTCAAATGAATATTTGTCTTCCCTCTGGTGATCTACTGTAGCAATAACGAACTTGAGTTCTGGATTGGTTAAAAAAAGAGGATTAAAATACTACTAAAATGTCAAGCCTGAATAAGCCTGAATACCATGATCATTAATATGAGTTAGTCAGTCAGTCAGTCAAAAAAAGTGAAATAAGGAGAAATGTTATTAAAACTCATTCTTCGCTTTGTTTACCAAGAAGTGATCTCTGGTCAAACGCTCCAGCAATTCTCCTAATATAAGCTGCAGGGTCGTATCTGACCAATCCGTGACCACGAATAGCAAAGATCTGTTTCTCAGTGGATTAGTTTTGCTCTAAAAACACCCCTTAGCCTAAAAATGGCCATATGCACTTGCCAAAATGCGTCCAGATATGCTGACCTCATCACATTTCATTACATTATTCATGAATTCTATTTTTTATTTTCATTTTTTAGCAAAACCATGTTTGGAATGGATTCAGCATAATGAAAATCACCTTGTTTGGTATGTCACATACTATTTAAAGCAGAATTGATTTTAGGTATTTTTTGCCTTATTATGCCTTCCCATGTTATTTGGTGCTCTCATGAAATTTCCCCTCATTTTTGTGATTTACATGGGGGGGTCAATTTGTTTTTAACCTTCATAGATGATAAATCTATGAAGAAACGGACCTTTGCTCTCCGCGGTCACCGAACGGTCAGATACAGTATGACCCAACTATATGGCAACTGTAATCACAGCTCTATGTACTGTAGGTCAGCAATACTGTGACAGCTCCTGTATGTGCACTCATGTACTTCTCTGTCATCTTGCAGTTTAAAATGTAGTTTAAAACCACAATGGACATTTAAAAGCTCAACTTGACATTCATCCTGTTAACACAACCCAACCATCAAACCCTGCAACCGCTTCCCGAGTGCCGCCCTGCAATCATTGTGATTTGTGCACAAACAAACAAACCAAAACAAAAAAATAAACACATGCTGTCAAAATTAGGATTTCAGTTTACCCAAGTCAGAGTCCTGAGATATTCAAAACATTACTTTCATGGCATCGATCGCGACCACAACCCGCAGCATCTTGAAGAGCAACTCGTCTCAGCAGCGGTACAGCGCATCCTGTCTAAAGCCTGATTTATACAGTGCTTCATACCGCAGCGTATCATCATTTAGCATTAGAGTACAAGGCCTTTGGTCCCCCTCTCTCTGATCCACTTCTCTCACACACAAACAACAGCATCTCTCTGACCTCCAGAGCTCAGGCTGACCTGAACGGAGACAGCAACAAAAAACACAGCGCGGCACGAGGAGGTCGTCGTGATTTAAGAGATGATGAAGTGATTGGTTTTAATGCTAGGCAACTGTGTCTTGGTAGATGCGGACACGTGGGTACGTGCGTCCGTCTGCATTACCCATTAAGACCTCGCCAGATGAAATGTCAGGCCGAAGGCCGGCCCAAGCTTGTGCGGGAGAGAAAAATAAACGATAATAAATGATAAAAAAGATGAATAAAAAATACATAGCAAGTGCCAAATCCAATACAATTTTGCTTAAAAAAACTAACAGCTCAAGGGAGAGCCGCCTCCATCTGACTGCTAAATGGTCCAAAAGCCCTCAACATCTAGCTACAGTTTTAACTTGGCGTGAGCTACTTAGTAGATATGCAACTTCAGGCTGCATACGACGAATACATACTGCATACTAGGAGGCGTTTCGGACCTGACGCGGCATGCATGTAATGCATGGTATTACATATGCAATTTAGTAATGAGTGTATCGATGATTACATGATTACAAATACAGACGTTTAATTTGGGGGAAAAAAACGATTCTGATTGTGCCTCGAGATCTCCTCGCATGCAAACAATGGCGGAGCTCCTTAACGATATACGAGCTCCTCTCTTTTCATATCCCGCACGTATATGTCACACGTCATGAAATCGGCGGTAGTATGTGAACTTAGTTGCTCTCCGTACTACGCAGTCTCCAGCCCCCGGGGGAGAATACAGGGCGTCAGAAATAAAATTATACAAGCTGTGAACTGTGACCGTTTCTGTATAAGGCATTACATTTTGCTTAGGACCGGGATGAAATAAGAAGTAGTAGGGCACTGCTTTTGTCCACCTTATGAAATGTAGAAAAAATGTCAGGAGTGAATTTGAATACAAATCATCGAGTGTGCTGCACCACGAACGACAATGAATAAAGTTCTTTTTGTTTGCCACTGAAAAGAATGCTTTCTTCCCTTCTTCTTTGGCAAAACCAAAACGTGATTTCATAATATAATAGCTTCCACAAAGAGCCTCGGACAGGAACTTGTTCATCATCAAAGGGTCTCGTGGTGTGTGGAGTTTTTAATATAGTGGCAAAATAGGGTCCATGATCAGATCCTATCCGTACACCTGTCCGTATCAGGCTTGCCATTTCATCATTGCCCCCCAGAAAGCAGCACGTTTCACGTGAAGCCAACGATAGCACAGTGCTTCCAATCCGAAACACATCATCCGTCAGTCCGCCAGTTCAGATTGGGGTCTTCTGGCCTATAGCATCGTCCTTGTGTTTCTAAATAGTGTGAGGGTAGAGGGAGGGAGGGGAGGGGGAAGGCTTGGGGGAGCACTGTGCAAACAGTAACGAAACAAACCCCCAAACCACAAAAACCAATAGCTGGCCTTATTCTTTTCGAATTCTTGTGAAAAAAATATCTTTCACGATGAGTGAAAGAGAGAAAAATAGAAAGGAATGTTTCTTTTTTAGAAAGCCTCTCGCGCCTTCTCTTGCGCGTGGGTTTCTCTCAGGCTATCTCTTTTATTCTGCGCATGTAGTCGTGCAGTTCCTCGGGGTCCTGGAATCCCATGTCCTGGCAGACCCACTGGATGTCCTCCTCGTCCGCGATGGGGATGGAGTTGTAGGGCAGGTCCTCGGTGGGCAGCGTGGTGAAGGTGGTGAACTTGACCCGCTTGCGCTTGGAGGTGGGCGAGCTGGCCTCCTCGCCGCTCTCCTTCGTGGACCCCCCGGAGCTGCCGTCGCCACGCCCGTGCACCTGGCTCTGCACGCTGGTCTGCGAGCTGCCGCTGCTGTGGTGGTCGCCGTGGCAGCACGTCTGCCCGACGCCCAGGCCCACCTCCAGGGCGTTGCTGGGGCTCTCCAGGCCCGGCTCTCGCCCGCCGCCCGGCGAGAGGTCGCTCTGCGCCGCCCGCAGCGGCTGCCCGTTGCCCAGGAACACCCAGTGGTGCGAGTGGTCCATGTTGGCCTGGCCCTCGGGCGGGATGCGCTTGTGGCGGTACTTGAGCACGAAGACGATGCAGTTGATGAGGAACACCAGGATGGCCAGGCAGAAGACGCCCAGCAGCGCGTACATGCCGATCTCCAGGTCCGTCATGTTGCGCGGCGAGTGGACGTAGTCGTCGTCCTCATCTTCTTCCTCGTCGTCCTCTGCGCCGCCGCCCTCAGTGGGCCTCTCGCGCTGGCCGACGGTGGGGAAGTTGGTGTAGTCGATGGGCACGCTGGCCGGCTGCTCGTTGGACGTCTCGTAGACGCGGTCGACGGTGGCGCGGCGGGTGGGCGCGGGCGGCAAGCCGCCTTCCTCCTCCGCCTCCTCCTCCTCCACCTCCTCCTCGGAGTCGTCCTCCTCGGGGCCGAAGCGCACCTTGACGTAGACGCCTGCCGAGGCGATGACGCTCTTGCGCTTGGTCTTCTGGCAGGCCTCACAGATGGTCATCTCCACGCGCACCAGCTCGCCCTGGCCCTCGCCCTCCGCCACCACCACCGGCCAGCCCCGCGGCTGCCCCGCCGCAGCCGTCGTCGCCGAATCCTGGGAGACGGACGCCACCTTGTCGTCGGACGTGGAGGCGTTGAGGTTGTAGTCCTTGGGGTCGTAGTAGCTCAGCGGGGCAGCCGTACCGTCCGTGTAGTACATCCAGATGGACAGGCTGGCCTCCTGTCCAAGCAGAGACAGAGACAAGGCCGTTAGTAGGGTGGAATTATACACATTTATTGTTTTGTTGGACAAAATGTATGGCTTAAAGCTGTGCTGACAAAGGGAAGGTACCAGGAAGATAATTGGCTCAAATTAGCAAACTTCATTGATGATGTCAATTAGGGAATGCAAAATTCACATTTCAAAACACAGTGAGGCAACGCTAGCCTAACTGCAGTACATTGCAAAATGTATCCAAATGTGTTCTACAATGTAAATAAAGGGCCTTTATTTTATTTTTGGGTTTTATGACCTCAATTACACCCCAAAAAACTGAACTTTGAATAATCAGTGGATTGTTTGTGGTCTGGGAAGCCCTTTGAAAACAGGCAAAAGCGTGGAAAAACAGTGACATCTGCTGGCAAATCCCTGCAATTATTGCCATAATATGGGATTTGCAGGTTGTGACATCATAAACAGCAGGAACAACAGAGTGCTTGTTTGAGCCAGAAAACCCCAAACCACAGAAAATGAGGAACACCAGTTTATGAGGAACATGTATAAAGTTCAACCTTTGGTTGCAATTGAGCTTAGAAAACCTAAAAAGAAAAACAGTAAAAAAAAAAGTACAAAAGAATCCCTTTAATGGTTGAGACTTCCATTTTTCTCCCCTTGCTGTTAGCGATTAAGATATTGCAAACAGGCCTATAAAAGTCACCAGAGCATATTAAAATCACAGGGACAAAACCACAACAACAAACAAAACTATTTGCGCCATAAAACAGCCACAACACCACACTTGTGTTAATAAATTCTCTGTGAGAATATCCGAGCGGTGGTTGAGACGCTCTCCTGTCACACCCCGGCCTCCGATGTGATTTGATTAATGTCCTTTGAAGTGCTGCCAATCCCTGAAGCATCCCCTGAACATCAGAACAATGTACTTATAGCACGCAGGCCCAAACAGGCACGCAGCGGCGCACCGACGACGTGCCGGCGCCACTTGAAAGAGAGCCGTGCTGCTGATCCCGCGGACAGCAACGCAGCAGTGGCGGTGCTGCTGCTGCCCGGGACAGGGCTCTGAATGCACAAACATGTTCCACGTAGGGTGTGTGTGTGTGTGTGTGTGTGTGTGTGTGTGTGTGTGTGTGTGTGTGTGTGTGTGTGTGTGTGTGTGTGTGTGTGTGTGTGTGTGTGTGCGCGTGTGCGTGTGCGTGTGTGTGTGTGATCATGGCCTTGTTGTGTTTCCCCTCTCATTATCATCGGGGAAAAGCAACAACGCGAGGTGTGCCCCGCATACCCCACGGTAGTGTCGCTATATTTAGCTTTGTTCCAGACCCCCCTAGCACCAAACTTAGTAGAAAAAAAACCTCTAATGCTTTTTTGCTGGCGTGTTGGGCCAAAATTGGTTGACAGGCGCCAGAGATAATGATAAAGACCATTGGTAACCAAATGGTCCCTTATAGATCTGTAACTCTTAAGATCGTAAAATGAAACCAA
This sequence comes from Benthosema pterotum, assembly GCA_039105355.1. Lineage (NCBI taxonomy): Eukaryota > Metazoa > Chordata > Actinopteri > Myctophiformes > Myctophidae > Benthosema > Benthosema pterotum. Next base: position 14,277,526 of record CM076975.1, on the reverse strand, counting down.
ATGGACCCTTACGGATCCATCTGGTTTCATTTTACGCTCTCAAGAGTTAAATTATATTTAAACATCTGAATTACCTAATTGTCAATTGTCTGAGAGACTAAACTCAACATCAATTGATGGTCCTCTGTGGCTAAAATTCAGAATCAATAGTGGGCCCTGGCATGAAAATGGTTGAAAACCACTGCTCTAGCGCATTCTAGTGTATTTTGGAAGTGCATTTGGATTTTGGCAGTTGGCAACATTGGGCCTGACAGATTTCGTCTAACGTCAGTAGAAACAGTACTGTACCACCGGAGTTGTTGCCGTCAACACAACAAGGCTGATTTTTCTCTTACTGCTGTTTTTGTCCGCCAAAAAAAAACTTGCTAAAAAGTAAAATGAAATGCACAAGCACTCGTACTGTCTGCACCTGTTGGGAATACTCAGTATAATATGCAGGGAAACAGATCTCTCTCTCTCTCTGACATGCGGTATACTGTAGCCTTTTCGCTCGTTCGGAGCAAGTTGCCAAGAGAGGAGAGACGACGGCGTGGTGGAGGAAGAGGAAGGCTTTTGGAGCGTTGCCAGGGCTCTGCCATGTCAGAGCGAGGGGGTGTTTGATACGCATGATTTGAATAATACATTGAACAGCACATCCCTGTCGTTAGGGGGCTGCTCTAGCTGTGCATATAGCACAGAGGCTCTGACTGACATGGGAAAAACAACAACAAAAAGTAAAGACAGGGGTGTGGGACGCTGAGAAGAGTATGGGGCGCGCGCGCACACACACACACACACATGCACGCACGCATGCACGCACGCACATGCACGCACATGCACACACATGCACGCACATGCACGCACACGCACGCACATGCACGCACACACAAACTTAACTTTATTTCCCTTAAATGAGTCTAACATGCATATCTTCACTAAGTTTGTGTCAAATTGAGTAGAATAGCATCACAACTAGCCTGTCAGGCTTCGGTTTCTGCACTTTTTTTACTGCAAGCTGGAAATTAATGACAACATTAATTCAGCATAAATGGCCGGGCTCATAAAATATGTATGTACAGTATAACACTCCACCAGCAGAAATATGATTCTCACTGTAACGTTGCATTAATTTCTATTTCCATTATGAGAAGTAATGCATAATATATTTAGCTATTTATTTAAGACAGCCATCAAAAGTAATCACTGGGCGGGCGCGGGAGTCATTGTTAACGTAATGAGTTATAATAGACAATACCCAACGCGTGTCATCTGGGGAGTGTTTATGGGAGTCAGCACTTCTAGACCTGGTCAATTGGAAAGGAAATAGCAGGGGAAAAAAAGGACTCCCGGCTGTCAGCTTCTGCCCATATATTCTTTATGACTTTCATTCCATGGCGGAGTAATAGGGGACATTTAGAAAGTTTCCCTGCGAAACAGAATCAAATAGCTTGAAATAGCTCCAGCGCTCTTCAGAGAGATTCTGCGCCCTGGCAGAGCGGCTCTGCTGCCTTTTATGGCCAGGCCTTGGAGAGCACTTAGGACAATACATTACAATAATTAAATTTCAAGGTGGCCTGGGAAAGCCGAGAGCAAGAAAAATTGGAATTAAATGCTGCTTCGCTCGGCGTGGAAGACTTGGATGTGGTTGTTTGGCCATGCAGGGGGGACGGCCGGTGGAAGGGCATGGTGGTGTGGAAAACACTAGCCTCCGTCTTCTTTTCACTCACAGAGGGAACCCAATCGACCCGTTAAAGGAGAATTCCACCCATTTTTAACACAACATCTCTGAGGTATATTTCATTAAAAGCTAATACAGGCAACGTTTTGCCAAAAATCAAAATAGATATACCGGTATAGGAATATTTTTTTTGCCTTTTCCCCCTCTACGTTGCTTCGACTTTGATGCTACAGCTGTTTCCCTGCAGGCAGACACTTGCTTCGTCCTCCAGACGGTCCAGAACTTTGTTGTTGTCATGAAAACAAAACATGAGGCAGCGTTTTAGCCAATCACAGCACAGCAGTCTCCAGCAGTTTCATAATGAGCCAGTAGAGTGGAGGTCAGTTACTTCTGTTTTTAAACAAATCTTTTTACCCACTAAAGTTGCCTCTATTACCTTTAATATACTGTACCTTAGATATGTTGTGTGGACATAATAAAAAAGTCCAAAAGTGCCACCCAGTGGCAGGCCACTAGGTGGCAGGCCACCGAGAAAACTCTCTGTATTCCCGTGGGCCAATCCACGCCTGCCTTAATGGACCCGCTATCCTATCCTGGATCCAGCCCCGAATTGCCACCATAAAATATACCTTATTTTTTCCACTGCGATTCAAGGACTGGTGTCCCTCCCTCTGGTGTCATTAGTACTAGTTGAAAATCCGACCACAGCACCTGATTGACAGACAGCCCTGTCACTCAACAGTGCCAAACAACAAACACGGTAGCCGCCACTCTGATTGGTTAGTACGAACCAATCACTGAAGAGTGCCCACTTTGATAACGCCCATCCAGAAACTGTTATGCTGGAGAGGGACTTCAGTCTGAATAATGAAGTGAAACGAAATGACAATTCAGACTGAGCGCAGGCTACAGAATTCTCCTTTAAGAACCTACTCGGTTACACTTGTACAACTCTTGGAGATACAAATGCATAATTGCACGCTGGGGCTTTTTCCACTGTGTATCCACATTTTCCTTTTACGTGAAATACTGACCAATTACTTCCATGAGAGAATGGCCTCCACAAAGCCTCAGCTCTCATTGTCGACGCACAGAGGAAGAGACAAGGAACTAATTCCGCTGTCTCCTCACTTCTCCGCAGTGTGCCTTGAAAGTTATATTTTAATAATGCAAGGCAGAGACAGCTCAGGCAGCTTACCTTACAATATAGGGATCAATGCTGATAAATTCTTCGATATTAAAATAAATAAAAGAAAAACATTTTTGGAATAGCGCAACGCAGCAACTCAAAACCTGCCGTCCGCTCTAATAAACAGTGTCTGGAAGCTGAGGGGACCTTTGCGGGACAACTCCACTCGTTTTACTCATTAACAGTGGCGGGCAAAAAAAAGTTTGCTGTTTGCGTAGCAACGGAACCAGCAAGAGGTTTCCACTGTAAGTAAACATTTTACTGCTCTGCAGAAGGAGTCGTGGCGAGACAACCAATTACTTTTAGAAGGCAACGTGGGTTCACATGAGAAGCACCCGCAGCGAGGCAGGGGGCAAGAGGTAGAAGCACATCTGTCCAGGGCGGAAAGCAGAAACGCTCCAATTAGATGGGGAAGTCTGTCCTAAACTTTGATGGTCGCTGGGGACCGGTACAGGTATCTCATAGAGAGTGTGTGCAGACATTCGCCCAAGGAAAAAAACATTATTGCCAGGGAAATGCATATCAAATGGATATAATTCTGCCTTCTTTTTTTGCAGTTTGCCGTGCAGTTATGCGTTATAACTGCTAGCAGGGAAAGGTCGCTTGACATCGTTCACAGGAATAATTTTTGCCTGTCATAAACTTTTGTAAAAGGATTTTGTGTTGTGTATAGTATATTTTAATGTATCATACGCTTTAATATTTATTCATGGGTTTTTTAATTATCCTTTGGACCCAATGTTTCATACATTTGTGTCAACTAAACCATATACCGCGTAATACATCAGTCATTTTGCAATATGTTTAACGAGGACAAATAATAATTGTGTTTCTCTTAGTCGACCCAGCTGTTGGCAGAAACAGCAGCTATCAGTCACAGCTGGCGTCAACAAATAGTGTTAATGAATAGTGAGTATCCTAGCAAATGAAAAGGCCTGTTAAAAGTGTGCGATGGGACCCAACGTTTCATTCTTCACATCCCTCCCACAACAACACTATGGATGAATCCCAGCCCACCTGTTTGGGTGCGGTGAGGGTCTGCAGGCCGTGGGCCTTGGCCACCATGGTATGGCTGTTCCCAGGGCTGTGCTGGAGGGACAGGCTGAGGCCGGAGACGGCGTGGACACGCATCTCAGAGATGGACACCTTCTCATCGGTGACGGAGAACGCAGACTGGCCCAGCACCGCGTCCACCGCCAGCGGAGACTCCACCTGGAGGGACAGACACAATGAAACACATCAACCACATGAATTCATTTCAGACTTAGTATGGGTTGTTGCGGTAGCCAGTGTTGCCAACCGCCAAAATCCAAAATGCGCTAGAGCAGTGGGTTTTCAACCATTTTCATACCAGGGCCCACTGTTTATTCTGCATCTTAGCCACCGATTCTTGAAAATTAGGCAATTCAGATGGTTAAATATGATTTAACTCTTGAGAGCGTAAAATGAAACCAAACGGACCTGAAAGGGTCCGTTTGGTTTCATTTTACGATCTCAAGAGTTACAGATCTAAGAGGGATTTGGTTACCAATGCTCCTTTCTAGGAACGAAGGAGGACTCTATCATAGGAGGAACAATTGAGAAAAACAAGGGTTTTATCTCTGGCGCCTGTCAACCACTTTCGCCCCAACTCACAAGCAAACAAGCACCGGATTTTCCGCCAGGAGTTTTTCACTAATTTGGGTGCTAGGGGGGTATGAAAAAAAAAAGCTAAATATAGTGTTAAATGTGCCAAGTTGGCAACACTGGCGGTAGCTTGAGTTCTTTAACATTTTAGAAGCGCTAAATAGCAGACACCAGAGCCTTATAGTAGGAAGAGTTGTGTTATTACGGGGGTACAGGCTCAGTCAGGTAGTAGCCCAGTCACGTGACCTCATGGAGAAGCAATTGTGTCTAACTGGTGTTTGGGATATATTATTTTGAACGAGGGTGCCGCAAATAGGCAATTTTAGGTATACAGTATATACTTGACAATTGTTTTAAACTATTTTAAGCTATTGTTTAGTGACAACTATAATCTCAGTATATGTGTATGATGTACTATTATTAAAAAAACGAACTAAAATAAAAGGAATTAATGCCATTAAAGCTTGGCTGCTGTTGTCCAACGATTTTCTGCCTACTTAAAAAGAGCACCCAGCTAGTCTCGCAGTCTGCGCCCCCTTATCGCGAGATGTCAGTTCTTAGCAGCAAGTGAACGTGAACTATTCTGCTCTTTCAAGTCATAAATATCATTCTATTGTTAGCAAATCATAAAACAAACTGTAAGAAAATAACCTGTGACATGTTTTCTTGCATTTGTCTGCCAATAGTCATTACTACACGATAGTTGTTCACATGCTGTCTGTCCGCTGGATTCATGAAGTGAACGGAGATGTCAGAACTCTGTTTCTAGATGGCACACACTTTCACACGTCATTAAAAAGCTGTCAATGGTTGTAGTGTGGCAGAGCAACCACAATAAAATAATCGACTGTACTGTATGCCAGTGCCTTGAGAAACGCAGGGAAAAAAAATGAAATGTAGAAATAAGCAAGTCACCTTGCTGTGCTTATAAACCAGCCACTCTGTGTGCCCTCCAGTGCCCTTCAGTGCTTATAAAAATCTGTTGTCCATCACAGAGCCCCTAAGTAACTATAACACCGAAACCATTAAATAGTCAGCGGTCTCTCTATGTAATCGATAGTCTTTGGCTGGCCTTTACCTCCTGGTACTTTGAGCACTTTTTAAAGATCATCAGTTCACCTTACAGCCGAGGTTACGAGTAGAAACAGAGCAATTTATCGGTGTGGGCCAGTAAATGGAACATCTATTTTCGAAAACACTTTTCGAACTGGCATATAGCTTTTTTTTTGTTTTGGGGCATCTCATTATTGGCAAACTTATAAAAAATAAATAAAACATTTTCTGTGTTTGCAGGCTCGAGTAGTAACGATGTGGATCTTTGCTCAGAGAGAATAGCCCAGTGGCCCAGTGATGCCCCGGCCTTGTTCTTGGACTCTAAAGTGCGGGAGCGTCCATTTGGAATTCAGCACTCTGCTGCCATTCTCAAGAGTCTCCCAGGCTGAAATTATGTGGGCTGCCTATATCACAGCATCACAGCCGTGTGTGTGTACGCTTTGATGGTCCTCGCCAAGGGCGATTTTGCCATTAGGCAGACTAGGCAAGTTTCCTGGGGCGCCATGGGGGGGGGGCACCAAGGCGACCACCTGAAAAGGATCCCAGGATAATAAGCCTCATATGGATATTATATACATTATACTCCATATGACATTCAGAACTCCAGTTGTTTTGGATTGATGCGGAGTCTTGACTTTATGTCATGAAAACAACAACAATAACAGTGGGAAATGGAGTTGAAGGCCGAAGCCTTCAGTGTATCCTGTCGTCTCAGGTGGTTATTTGGATTCCAGCTGCAATGTCTCCAACTGAGAAAGACAAGGCGCTGCTGGAGGTTATTTATCCCTCAGTGTTACAGCTCTTTGTTTACTTGCAGGATTAGTGCATAATGTTAGACAACTGAAGCTGCAGTGCCTATTCGACTGTAATACAAATAAGAAAATAAATAACAAAACCATGTCTGTTATTGCTATTAATTTGGTCTAAATGTGTTCCGGCGGTGCTTAACGGAGCGCTATAAGATCTATATAGTATCTCCCTTCTTCTCACCCTCTCTCTCTCTCTCTCTCTCTCTCTCTCTCTCTCTCTCTCTCTCTCTCTCTCACAAAGAACAATTGTATTTTGAGCTGAACTTATCGTTCAGCTGAATTGAAGTTATGGGAATCCACTGTTCCTAACTCTTTGTATCTCTTTGTAGGTTACTGTACTATGCTGACACATGGCGACTTTTGAAACGCTGAGCATGGCATTTCAAGCCACTAGGAGCCACTAGGAGCCAGCCAATGCCATTAGCCAATTGCTGTTGGAAGATATTTAACCACTTTCACCCTGGTGTGTCTGTTTTGGGCATGTAATTACAGGCAAAAAGTTTCAGGAGTAAAAAAAAAAAAAAAAACACCGACAACAAATGGGGCTGGATAATGAAACACTGCCAGCGACACAGCAATAATATCAGCCAGTGCAGTGTGTATTATGAATGGAGGTAGCTGTGGTCCTCCATAGCTCTTCTAGAGTCTAATGCCTCCATTATGTTATGGAACTGTACCCTTCCAACGCCTGCTCTCGTATTTAGCGTTTATCTACTTACCAATACAGACGTGGCATGCGTGATTAGAAAGCTTCCTTTCCAGGGTGAACACACTCTGAGCCCTCCACCGCACAAATAAAAGACACTTTTTGGCCAGAAAAAGTGGAGGAAAATTCTTCTATGGTTTTCTCGGTAGAGGGCGCAGTGGAGTAACTTATTTGTGTAGTGGGGGCTCAGAGTGCATCCACTAAGGCAAGGGTTTTTCAACCTTTTTCATACCAGGGCCCACTATTTATTCAGAATTTGAGCCACATACCGCTATTTGATGACATTTTAGCCCCATTTTAGCCCCACAGATTTTGTTCGCCTTTGTCCACACTACCAGGCTCAATTTGGGAAACAAACATACAGATTAAAATGACCATTAATCTTCTACATTCTCTAGTTGTGTAGAGTTGGGCTAATTAAAATTATGAATATTTTAACTCTTTGAGAGCGTAAACATGAAACCAAATGGACGTTGCGGGTCCATTTGGTTTCATGTTTACGCTCTCAAAGAGTTACAGGTGTTTAACCAACTGTCCATCATTTATCCTGGGGACCACCTGGAACTCTCTCAAGGACAACCGTTGCTCTCCGGTCCATTGGTTGAAAACCACTGATTGACACTAAAAAGAACATGCCTGTCTGTATTCATGAGAACAGGTCCATATCGCTAATGAATCCATTAGAGCTGTGGACCAGAGCTATGAGTGGAGGATGAGTCCCTAAACGAAACAACCTGCATTCAAGCCTAATAATAATAGTAATTCATTGTATGCATTATTAAGGCACTTTACATTTTTTTTTGCTAATCACCAAAGTGCTACAGGGTCCAAAAACAAAGGCAGTACAAAAACAAAAACAAAACACAAAAAACATTCAGCATCAGCATAAAGTGCCATTCCCAGCGGGTGCGATAAAGATAACTAACTACATAGTTCTCCATTGTACTCTTGTTTGTTTTATAGCTGGTCTGTGCCATCCACTTGACTATATGTCAGTTGATAGTGTTTATTCCGTGCTGTTTGAATGGCGCTTAATACCCCAGGGTAAAAACTATATAGAAGGAATAAAGTTAGAGCAGGCTTTTTCCAACCGGTGGTCTGAGGACCACCAGTGGTCCCTGAAAGGATTCCAGGTGGTCCCCAAGCTAAATGATAGAAAGTTGGTTAACCATTTGTAACTTCTCGAGAGCGTTTCATTTTTACACTCTCAAGAGTTAAAATATTCATCATGTGAATTAGCCCCAAGTCTACACAACTAGAGAATGTAGAAGATTAAAGGTCATTTTGATCTGTATGTTTGACCGTTTTATTTTCTCCGAAATCCAGCCTGGAATTTTGGACAAAAGCAAAAGAAATCTTTAGTTCTGCAGTCTGTGGGGCTAAAATGTCATCGAATAGTGGTCCGTGGCTAAAATTCTGAATAAATGGTGGGCCCTGGTATGAAAAAGGTTGAAAACCAGTGAGTTAGAGTAAAAGAAAGAGTAAGAGCGAGTGCAAAACCCGACGTCGGCGGGCGCCTCGGCTGCGCCGGGACTTGCCTCCTCAGTCGCTTCCTTAATGAGTGGCAGACCGGCAGCTTCGGCGCTTTTATGAGCTCTGGCGGCAGTGCTGCCGCTGCCGTTGCATTCTGGATGGTTCTGCCGGTTCGTGCGGCAGTTCTGCCGGTTCGTGCGACAGTGTAGCGGCAGAAGGCTCCCCATGCCGCCCCAGACCGGCGCTTGCCGCCCCAGACCGGCGCTTTTGCCGATGATTTTGGCAACTGCCTCTGCTTTTGCACTGCCTGCTGCTGCTGTCAGTCCAATTAATGCATGCTTGCAGAACGATTGTGAATGTATGCAAACAAATATGAACTAAATATGTATTGAATTTATTATAATATTATTATTTTTAATTGTTTTATTATCATTACTATAAGCTCTATCATTAATATAAGCTTTTTGGGCGGCTATGCCGGTTCCGCCGGCGCCGCTGCTCGTGGACCGGCGGTTTTGGGCGGCTATGCCGGTTCCGCCGGCGCCGCTGCTCGTGGACCGGCGGTTCCTCGCCGCCGCCCGCCGCCGTTCGCTACGCCGGCGCCGCTGCTCGTGGACCGGCGGTTCCCCGCCGCCGGTGGCGGCCAACGCCGCTTCTATCGACGCTTCACTGACCCTCGCCGGTTGACTGATTCTCTTCATGTGCTCTCTCGTGCTCTCTCTCTCTCTCTCTCTCTCTCTCTCTCTCTCTCTCTCTCTCTATAATAAAGATGTTCGTCTGCCTTGACTGTTTTTACCCCCCCCAACTGGCGTTTGTAGGCGATATTATTGAGGATACATAATGCACGCACACACGCGCGCGCGATCGCGCACGTTAAGGAAATTCCACCCATTGTCCATTGCCATCTAATAGAAGGGTTGCGATATTGTATTGTATGGAGACTTGCATGCAAAAAGTAATTGAAGTCGATACTTCCCTTTAGTTTTTGGATTGGAAACAAATCAAACGAGGGAGACGCTCCACCGCGCTGTGTGTCTCTGTCCATGCGCCTACAGATCTCCTGTAGGCCTATGTAGAGATGGCTCTACTATACATTTTCAACTTCAATTGACACGAATGAGCCAGAGTCTGGCATACAATACAATTATTACAATCAATATCTCTTGACATGCACCATATAAAGTAGGCATGCATCAATTCGCATGACGCTGGACAATCATGTTTCAGGGCTTCATACTGTATAAAGTAGCCTAGCTATGTTCAGTGACACAGCCTGGTTTGCGTGTAGGCTACAATGTGCGGTTTTTAGCTCTGGCTTGAGGAAAGCATGGCTATAGCAACATTCCCAGTTCAAACGCTCTTGTGCGCCGAGCGCGTGCGAACACACACACACACACACACACACACACACACACACACACACACACACACACACACACACACACACACACACACACACACACACACACACCAGAGATGAACTCCGTCCCTAATGACTCTGACTCAAGCTCAATGACTCTCAATTACTCCTCGAGTCTTTAAGAGTCTTACCTTACTTTTTTGTACCCACAAAAAAATCAATTCGTCCTTTTTTCCTGTCAACCCCCACGCGCAAAGGAAAACAGAGTTTGGGAACTGCAGGAGTTCTCGTAGGCAGGGGGGAGGGGGTTCGCTGAACATGTTTTTTTTTTCTATCTTCATATTGTTTGATGAAAAAAACATGGCCTATACCTATACCCAATGAAAATATAAAATATATAAATTATACACTGTATTTACAAGTTGAAATTAAAACAATCGCTTGAAAACTGAGTGAGGATGGCACATTTGCAATCTCAACTTTTTGGATCAGAGCGGGCATTGGAGCCATTGTCGCTGTGATAATACGGATTGTCATGGTAACCATACAACACAGGACAGCGAGGAGAGCCATCTTGTAGAAGAGTTGCGACATTAAGGAGTCAGAAACTGAGCGCTCGGGCGCTGTTCCTGGAACCTGAATAGGGACAAAATGGAGTTGGAAATGCATTGTTTTCAACGAGGGCGACGCGCTCGTTTTCCACCCCATTTTTTCCCTTTCCCCCGCATCTCCCGCGATCGACCCCACGTCCCCACGTTGAGCAGGCCTGGTGTATATCATCGTGCCGTGCCCTGTGTGGAACAGCGAGGACAGAGCAGTGACAGCACCCTGTACGCGCGGCGGAAAGGGAGGTGATCCCGTGTTATAGGCTACGACAAACTGACCACAAATGAATGTGTGTCCAGTGTCCGTGACACGTGATCTGCACGATGATGAGCTTTTAATGAAAATATATTAATTAAACTGGTTGGTTTAATGTTTGGTGTTTGTAACCAGTGTTGGGACATGTGCACTACGTAACTCAATATATTACATAATATATTACCAAAATGCAGTAACTTGTAATATAAATATATTACTTAACAAAAACAATCTAATAGATTATACTTTTCTTTCTGCATTACTGCATTACTTTCAATATTACTTTCTGTCAATCTGTCTCATTGAAAATGTTATTTTCTATAATTTGTCATCAAATTATTTATTCAGGAGGGCGTTTTTTCAAGTTGATTTCATATGGATTTGCCAGATAGAGCCAAGTGCGCTTTCTTTATTGTAGCTATGTCACTGGCCTACACAATATTTGATTAATAGTGACACTACATATTTAATTATATATTTTGTACAACATTTTTCTTTTAAGTAATATGTAATAGTAATACTAATATATTACACTTGCTCAGACAGCAATATTGTAATACAATATATTGCTTTAAAATGAAGGTAATAAGTAATAAGTAATACATTAACAAGGTATAGTAATATTCCCAACACTGTTTGTAAGTAGCGCACATTGGTGCTGGATGACAGGGCTGTGCTATACGCAAGCACATCGAGGCTATCCGTGCGCCGTGGCATGTGTGATTTGTCCCCCATTGCAAAGTGCATTGCGTAGTATAACAGACAGACAGACATCCTCGAATTATATAGAGACGATTACGTAGGCTACAAAATAAACCTAGGCCCGCAGAACGAGAGGGACGGAGGTGTCCCTCGCGAGCACAATAGAGCACGAGAGAGCACATGAAGAGAATCAGTCAATCGGCGAGGGTCAGTGAAGCGTCGATAGAAGCGGCGTTGGCCGCCACCGGGGCGGGGAACCGCCGGGTCCACGACCAGCGGCGCCGGCGGGGAACCGCCGGGTCCACGACCAGCGGCACCGGCGGAGCGCCGGCGGCGGGGAACCGCCGGGTCCACGACCAGCGGCACCGGCGGAGCGCCGGCGGCGGGGAACCGCCGGGTCCACGACCGGCGGAGCGCCGGCGGCGGGGAACCGCCGGGTCCACGACCAGCGGCGCCGGCAGAGCTCCCGGCGGGGGGCGGAGCGCCCGGCGGCGAACCGGCATAGCCGCCCAAAAAGCTTATATTAATGATAGAGCTTATAGTAATGATAAAAACAATTAAAAATAATAATAATATAACAAATTTAATAAATATTTAGTTCATATTTGTTTGCATACATTCATAATCGTTCTGCAAGCATGCATAAATTGGACTGACAGCAGCAGCAGGCAGTGCAAAAGCAGAGGCAGTTGCCAAAATCATCGGCAAAAGCGCCGGTCTGGGGCGGCATGGGAAGCCTTCTGCCGCTACACTGTCGCACGAACCGGCAGAACTGCCGCACGAACCGGCAGAACCATCCAGAATGCAGCAACACTGCCGCCAGAGCTCATAAAAGCGCCGAGCTGCCGGTCTGCCACTCATTAAGGAAGCGACTGAGGAGGCAAGTCCCGGCGCAGCCGAGGCGCCCGCCGACGTCGGGTTTTGCACTCGCTGTCCCTCAAAAGAAAGGTTTTTTTTTTGCATCCACAACTACCGCTCATCTGATATAATATGCTTCCGGATTCAGGCAGGGCTACTCTTCCACGCATGGCCAAATCCCACTTCCATGCGTATAGTATATTGTTGCATCTGATGGATTAATGTGCCAGAGGGGAGAGTTATGGTTCATTGGACATAGAAGGCTGCGCATGTACACACACACACACAGACACACACACACACACACACACACACACACACACACACACACACACACACACACACACACACACACACACACACACACACACACACACACACACACACACACACACACACACACACACACAAAACCCTGGGGATGGGGGGGGAGAAGAGGAGGATAGTAGATGGATGCATGACTTTTACTTTTTCATGAGGAAAAGAGGCCTGCTGGAATGATGGATCACTCCCTCCGTTCTGCTTTCTCCCCAAAAACCTTTGCATTAGGCCTTATTGAAGAGCTTGTATTTTTTCCCAGTGATCGATTCAGCAGAAGAACCAAAAGCAATATCATATCGCGGCAGCGGGGTCGAGCCAGCCGAGCAATTTATTGCGTGCGTCGGTGACAAAACCACAGATCCAAGCAAAGGGCCTTGTGCCCGACAGATTTGCTTTTTTCCCTCCTCCTATCATTGGTTTTCAGCAATTCTGCATAATACCTTTCCATTGTGGTCGAGGTTTTCACAGAGAAAAAATACAGTAAAATCGGGTGAGGATAAAATCAATCAGCGGGTGGATTGATGATGCTCTGTCCCTGTCCTGTCCACGGCAGGATAATGAGGGTGGCCAAGTGTTTCTGAAAGTGTGGTCTAGGGACCACCAGGGGACCTTAACCCATTGTGTCCTGACCCTCGATTCGAGTTTCTGACACCAGATTATACAGTAGTTCCTGACACCAGATTATAGCAGCAGCAACATTCTAGCTTTTGATGCTAGATTCTACACTAGTTTCCGACACTAGATTCTAGTTATTGACACTAAATCATAGTTTCTGAAACTAGGATTTACTTTTTGACACTATAATCTAGTTTCTGATGCTAGAATCGAGTTTTTTACACTAGATTCTATAGTTTCTGATACTAGATTCTATCTGTGTTCCTGTGTCAGTGGTGCTAACATATTTCTAGCCAAGGAGCACCAGAATTATCCATATTTGGCTGCAGACCGCCATCTGAAAACATGTTGTTCTAGGGATTCCCCAGAAGCGAAAAATTGAGATAAAATGTTTGCTTCCAAAATAATGTATTCAGAGATTTGCAGCACATTTTCACAATTTAAAAAAAAAAATAGCAGAACAACAAGCTCATGTCGCGCCACTCGGTGGCGCGACATGAGCTTGTTGATCTGCTATTTTTCAACAGATAAAACACCAAAACGCGTTCAGGACACTAAGGGTAAAGGGTACTTCTAGGAGTCCCCTAAAGCTGAATAATCCTTAAAGGTAATAGAGACAACTGTACAAACACTGTGTTTGTAAACAGATTTGCAGTGCTGGACATAACGCCGTTCAAATAAACGGCGTTTCGTAGTGCCGTTATTTTTTCAGAAACGGACTAATCTAACTAATTATTTTCCCCATATCTATAACGGCGTTGCCGTTGCTGACAGTCGAATACGGATCGTTACTATCATGAAGGAAGATAGCTAGAATAGTGTGTGTGTGTGTGTGTGTGTGTGTGTGCGTGCGCGCGCACACACGCTGTAGTAGCGCGCTAATGTTCTTCTACACTTGCTACAGCAGCACCTGCTTTAATCTCTTCCACCCAAATGTACTGTAAAAGTGTTCTTACTAGAAAGTTGTCTGTAGTCTCTGATGCCCTCCATGCGTTTGTAACGTTGTCACGTAAAAAAGTGTGGTCCAGTATAAATCCTCAATTCCCCAACAAGAGTTACAGTATTCCATGGTAGCAGGTCCAAAACACGTGCGATAAAGGATAACATTTAAATAACTTTAGAGGGGCTAAATACACGACGGCAGGAACAACAGTGTAGACTAAAACGTATAGGGATTCTCAGGAAAAGCCATCTAATATCAGAAATGCGACATTGAGGGGTCAGAAACTGGGCGCCTGGGCGCTGTTCATGCAGCCTGAATAGGGACAAAGTGCCCCCGTGCTCAATAGGAGTCTATGTAGAGCAGCCGCCATTAGACCTTTCCATGGAAGTGAACGGAGATGTCGTAACTCTGTTTATACTCTACTGGTCGGGGAACGGGGTATTTTTTTGCCTTGAGAACGCAAGGCATAGGCTACATTATGCATGGCTCTGCTTACCCACTGACCCATGAATAAGAGCATGCTGTGGCAGCTGTGCCTGACACAAACTGCATCAAGACTTATTACTAGTACACTAGTTAAGATTATTAATATTTGAAAATAATGTGTCTGTGAGACATGAACAAAAGAGGGGAAAAATACTGTACCTTAACTATACCTAACCATACCAATGCCTAGTATTGCCTACTAGTGCAGTAGTGCCTGCATACTTTAACTATAAACATATTGAACATATTGCTCTGAAAATTTCAAACTCTTTGACATACAACACCTTTTGGTTAAAGTAACGGAAATAGTTACTTTCTTGGTAATTAATTACTTTTATTTTAGAGTAACTGGGTAACTAACTCAGTTACTTTTTGGAAGAAGTAGTGAGTAACTATAACTAATTACTTTTTTAAAGTAACGGGACCAGCACTGCAGATTTGTTTTAAAACACCATCTAACTCCACCTCACCTACACACGTTGTCATTGGCTAAAACGCTGCCACACCCCACCCCCCCCCCCCCCCCCCCCCCCCTCAGACATTAGCGGCGCCTGTCCTGAGTTTTCATGAATTGTTGACAACAACAGAATGCTGGACCATCTGCAGGACAAAGAAAGTGTCTGTCTGTAGGGAAACAGCTGCAGCATCAAAGTAGAAGCAACGTATGGGGTGAAATGCAAAAAAAATATATAGCTACAATATATACTGTATCTTTTTGGCAGAAAAAAGTTCCCTCTATTACCTTTAACACTCACGGCAGGGATCTTTGGCCTGGCCCAATTGAATAAAAAACTAAATCCCCGTCACATGGAAAAGTATGGCGAATTCATTGTTTATCACAAAGCCATTGATTTATTCATTTGGTTGGAATATTTCACAGCCTGGCTGATACCAGTAAAGGTGAGCCATACTGTATATTCCAGCAACACACTTCCTGTGTTCTGACTCCAGTCTCTCTCTCTCTCCACTCTCTCAGGGAATCCCAGTGGGACTTTACCATTTCTTTTTTACTGGGGTTCCTTGTTGACAGTAATGTTAATCTATTGGCCTGGGGCTGCGGTTACTGGCTTCACCCACCAGGGAAGAAGACGGGAAAAAATAATGTTTTATTGAAACGTTGCAAGTTCATGCACAAACTGGGCCACAACTGTTATGGCTGTGGTGTGAGCCCGGATCGACATCATTTGGTGAACAGTTTCCAGGCCTGGATGTAACATTTCCCGAATGGGGAAAGTTAAATTCTTTACAAGATTTATATCTTGTACAGGACTTATCGCCAAGTAAGCATCAATAATAACATCAGGTTGTTGTTGAAGTTGCAACAGACACGCAGCATGCATAAAGCTAAAGGTCTGACTCAGACAGTTTTCTGTTTTCAATGATGAAATGCTGTTGGTTTAGTGGTGTCACTGCTGTAGTTAGTTAGTAGCAGTAGTAGTGTTTTAAATCATTTTAAATATAATGTAGTGGTTGAAAATGACTTCCAATAAATCACTCATGCCGGCAGGTTAAGCCTGGGAGTAAAACAACTGTGTGACGCGCACCACAATAGACTAAAACACCAATGATAAAAACGATTCAGACAAGGAAATAAGTTTGAACTGTTTAGTGTAGTCAGTGCACCAATCATTACAATACTTCGACAAGATAAATAAGATTGCAATAAATATGTGCAAAGTCTACAAAACAGTGAGTTAATGCTATACCAGTATGAATCAAATTATCAAAGTGCAAGTGCTAAAGTGCGTACGGTCAACAAATTATGTAGCCTCCCAGCTCACCCTGCCTCCAAGAATCCAAACCAGCCTTGGAGTGAGCTGGGAAAGACCATGCACTTATAGCCTATACTGGTGGCCACCCACAGAGCTTCAACCAATCATGAAGCCCATTGCGGCGCTCACCTCACCAACCCAGTGAAATACAAGTGAACTATATAAAACGTCATTTTGGCTCCTACACATAAGCATTTTCATTTTAAATATCTTTGAAATTTGGGTTGTTTGCATGCCATCATTTTTGGTAGGGCAGTCAGTGAATTTAGGGGGCATCCCCCCCCATGCCCATGCCTAGATCCGGTCCTGACAGTTGCAGTGTTTTCAAGTGTAATAACTTTCCTTCTGTCCTAATGGAAAGGATATTTCTCTCTCCTTGGGACATACTGTATCTTATGGGGAATGAATGTCATATTGCGTATCGTTAATATCACAATGGTTGCTATAAAGTAACAGTATAATTCAGGGTGCCAGCACTGTGGGTTTTATAAGCGGCAGCTTTAGAATTCTCACAGGCAAACCGTGACCAATCTGTGTAGCCACTCCAATGCATTTCAAAGTAAATCTCTGAGCGGTTTAAACGGGTTTTTAGATGGTCACATGAACCAGCAGCAGGAATGTGGATTGTGGCTTGAAAAGTGGCTAAGATTAATTGTGAAATAAAGACTAAACCATGTCTGTGGAACTAAACCATGTCCATGGAGCTGCTGTGGTGATAGTTGTGATATTGATCCTATTAGAGCAGTGGTTTTCAACCTTTTTCATACCAGGGCCCACTATTTATTCTGCATTTTAGCCACGGACCACCATTTGACATTGAGTTTAGTCTCTTGGACACAAAAGCAAGGATTTTCAAGTTTTTGTCCACAATTTAGAGAGAAACTAGCAAAACGTTAGTCAAAATAACAATTAATAATGGATTGCATTTTTATAGCGCTTTTCCAAGTGCTCAAAGCGCTTTACAATGGTCCATTCATTCATACATTGGGAAGTAGAGCGGCGAACAGTCGACGCCAGCGTCCCCACTTCCCACATTCACACACCAATGGTGGCCAGCTCACACTGACCAACTCATTGGAGGCAATTTGGGGTTCAGTGTCTTGCCCAAGGACACTTCGACACATAGACAGGAGGAGCCGGGATTCGAACCGCCGACCCACAGGTCATTGGACGACCTGCTCTACCTCCTGAGCCACAGCCGCCCCAATTATTATTCTACATTTTCTAATTGTCTAGATTCTAGAAAATTAAGTAATGCAGAATTCAGTATTCCTGAGAGTTAACTCTCAAGAGTTACAGATCTATAAGGGTCCATTTGTTTACCAACTGTCCATCATTTAGCTGGGGACCACTGGTGGTCCCCGGACCACCTATTGAAAACCACTGTATTCGAATGACACTGAAAATTGTCGCTGCCAGACCCAATGTTTCCTGTCAGTCCCCAGTGTATTGCACTTTCAAAATAAAGGAAGCGAATATAGGGAAAAAAGAAAGGAGAGAAGAGGGAAAAAAGAGTTAAACAGACTCATATTTTTGTAATCTCTTGATAATTGCCGCAAGGACCAATTCACTTAGCCAGACCAAGTCCAAGTGTGTTGTTTTAGCTTGACTCAGCATTAATTCCACCTGATCTCTTATTAACATCTGGAGAGCCCTCTCTCTCTCCTTCATATATACAGTATATAGATGCCTTCCTCCCAGGGGCAGATATAACATGTCCCATTTGGGGGGGGCAAGATAACATGTAGGAGGGGCAAGAGAAAATGGTATGGGTGCGGCTTCATTTCCCGTGTCACGAAATGAATAATAATAATAATAATAAATCTTTATTGTCCACTGGCGTAGAAATTCATCTTCGGCTCACAGAATACATACAGTATAGGACATTAGGAGTACAATCACAAACAGTGAGGATCACAACATCAATAAATGAGACACTAGCACTAAGATACACCAAAAATAAAAAACCTGTTCATGATTATCAACATTGAGAAGCTACGCCAGAAATAGATACTCCAACAATAAAAACCCTGTTCATGATTACCAACAGTAAGAAGCTAAGTACACCACCAGTAAAAAACCCATCAACACCAAAAACAGTAAGAAAAGCTGTTTCATGATCACCATCATCATCACCACCATAACCAACACCACTGTCATGCAGTGCCTTATTCTGTCATATTGAGAGTGTTGACTGCTCTTGGAATGAAGGACTTTTTATAAATATTTTTGGTCGCCAGGGGAACTCTGTAGCGCCTTCCAGAGTTCAAAAGGACAAACTCCCTGGAGAGAGGATGGGAGCCACACCCATTTTCAGTTACAGGACTTTTATTAGGCAAGTAAAGCATCAATAATGACATCAGTTGTTGTTGAAGTTGCAACAGACACACAGCATGCATAAAGCTAAAGGTCTGACTCAGAGAGTTTTCTGTTTTCAATGATGAAATGCTGTTGGTTTAGTGGTGAAACAACTGTAGTTAGTTAGTAGCAGTAGTAGTGTTTCAAATCATTTTAAATATAAGCACTTTAATTTGAAATATCTACTAGGTTGTCGTGTTTGGTGGGGCACTGCCCCCCCCCCCCCCCCATGCCCATGCCTAGATCCGCCCCTGCGTCCTCCAGTCCAGGAGCTCGTCCGTCCTCCCTAATCACGCTCTCTCTTTGCTTTTCAAAGCTTTATGAGATGAGAAGCGGTGGCTGCAGTGAGACGGCTGCGCTGGCCACCGTATGCTCAGATTAATGGCACTGAAATGGGAGGAAAATGCATCCAAAGAATAAATGGAGCCTCACTAGTACTGAAAATTCACACAAATAATCTCTTTAAAAGGTGGAGTGCCATGTTTTTTCCACTCTAAAACATAACCATGAGAAGAATTGTTTCAAAAAAGTGTACAGTATTTGTTGAAATGTTGTTTTTATGTGAGCACCCCCACCAGTTCATTAAGTATGCCTGGTTTGCCTAGTGGGTGGTGATGGGTGGAACTGAAGCCACACCCACAGCTTTAGTTGTATGATAAAGGGGGAGGAGTTAGGGGAGGGGCTGAGCATGTGATGTCACCAAATTACAGTTTTTTCCATTGGCACGTTTGACTGGAAAGGTTTCAGCCCCCAGGAAGAAACCTCAAATACATAGGGAAGATATCATTGCACAAAAAAACTACACCAAGGGGTCAAATTAAATTCTGTCACCTCTTAAACATGTACACAATTGAAAAAAATACAAAAGTCACGACACTCCATCTTTAAAGGCGAAGTGGTTGGCTGGTGGGGTGGGGGTGTGGGTGGAGAGGCTGTTCGTATATGACAACACTTGCAGTCACGGTAAAAACTGTTTTAAAAATGTCCCTGAGGGCAAACAAATTACCGTACACAAACTGGAGGACAACACCCTGCGTTGCACGCAAACAAAGCCATTTGCATCGTAACGCCACCAAATTAAAACCGGCTAAACGTCGGTAATTATGCATGTAGGATTGCAGATTAGTCAAACCCGGCGCACGGGAGAGACATCTTATTCCAACATTAACATCCTGGATGTGGTCTGGACAGTGATATTTTGCCAATTAATGAGGACACTTACCAGACACTGCGTCTAACAAGGCGTGCATGAAGGATTCGGAGGGATAACAATTAAAGTGGAACGCATTATGATGCGCGCATCATTTCACTAACCGGCTGCATCTCATTTGCATCTTGATCGCGGCGGCGGTGGGCCCTGCATGCGCCTCCGCGCCGAAATGCGTGCACACTTTTGGGGGGACAATATTTAGACTTCATTGTGTCATTGTGAGGAGTGACCTTTTGGGAGGTTATAAAGTGGCGAGGTGGAGGAACCGTGAGATTTGAGGGATTTAAACAAAGACATACGTGGCATACGTTTATAGCACAAGGTTTTGGTTTCAGTACTACTGTTGTAGTCAAGACCAATTAAATCGGAGACCAGACGAAGATCTAAAACCGAGACAATCACGGACTTGGTCAAGACGAGTTCAAGACGAGACTTGCACCTATAGAGGCGTTCAGAGTAAGACCAAGACCAAGACCAAGACCTAGATGGGTCGAGACCGAGACCAAGGCCAAGACCTAAAGAGGTCGAGGCCAAAAATACTATTTTTGATGTGGTACAACTTATCACAATACAGAGACGAGTCATCGCAGCGCTGCTCTGTATACGACAGCTGTCTTTAAGAATGGGCTCCTCGGTCCGCACAATGGACATAGAACATTTCCTTTGCATTGTCTCGTCTCGAGTGGTCTCTGTGGCGAAAGAGACCCGAGACATTTGCTTCGAGATCGTGCCAAGACCAAGACAAATCGAGGGCGAGACCAAGACAAGACCACGGGAGACCGAGACAAGACCAAGACGATTGAGGGTGAGACAAAAACAATGGCCGAGACAGCGAAGATTTGTCTCCAGACTGGTCTCAACACAAGACAATATCTCGAGAACTACAACTACTACTATTCAGTACAGGCCCAAGACGGCTAAACAAGAAGTCTTAGAGAAGAAAAGTTTGGACATTGGAAGGAGCATGTATTGGCCTTTATGGGGCTCTAAATAACTTCCCAGTGGACAGTAAGGAATACATCATCTGTCACCTCGCTGCACCGTGGCTACAGCTAACTGCCTGCTCTCTGCACAGCATCCTCCTGGCTCCGTTAACAACCAAGTTATTTACACAGCCACCGCTTGAGAAGCCTAAAGGATAGCGTATTGGTACTACTGTGGCGATTTAAAAATTGCGAGTGTTTTTCTTCTCTTTTTCACACAGATGGCTACAGTGGTTTCCTAGCAGCTGGACAGTGATGCATGATAAGCTATACCGCTGGCAGGTTGACAGCCAGTGACAGACAGACAGTAGCACACACTAACCTCACCTCGCCTGGCTGTCACTCGCTGGTATAATTGTCAAGTTGTCGCCGCATGCACAGCAGCCGCGCTATTAAAAATCACATAGGGTGCTGTGTGTACATGGCCGTAACTACCACTGTCCTCAGAATGCATTTTGTGGTGTATTTTCTGGTATTGTGTAGTCACATGGGGCAAAGATAACGAGGGAGGGAGGAACTCATTTCTCTAATACACACACTTATCAGGGATGAAAATGGAGCACTTATAGCCTCTTAATGTAGCTAATTTACTCAAAAATCTATAGATACGGGGGGCTGCCAGTTTGTCCTCAGTATGTTCTCTGGGGTTTGGCTACAGGCCTGTGTGTGTACTCTGTATTGGTGAAACAGCCCCCCCCCCCTGTTGTTATGATAAATTAGGGACAACTTTAGCTAAAAATACAGTAGTTACAAAGCCTCCTAAAAATCCTCCTGCTCCCCAATCCCAGAATCAATCGATAATAACTCAAATACATTGTTTACTTTTGGATAATCCTTTTTTATCATTACAGTAAAATGAGATTGGCAACTTTTCTGTTATACGAAAATATTGGAGGGAGGGAGCCTCCAATCCTAAAAACAAATGATGACTTTGTTTAGTGGGTTGTTCCAACACTGTTTTATGTCCACAAACGACCATTAAGTGAATGATCATTCTGGGTGTGCTGAAATGGATCTAGTATAGAAGACCAGTGCCAGTTCCCAAGCTTTGTGACATGGAAAACACTGCAGCAGTCTGTTTAAAAGGGAATTTTACATGGCGATGATGGGCCAGCGTGTGTGTGTGTGTGTGTGTGTGTGTGTGTGTGTGTGTGTGTGTGTGTGTGTGTGTGTGTGTGTGTGTGTGTGTGTGTGTGTGTGTGTGTGTGTGTGTGTGTGTGTGTGTGTATTGAAACAACCTTAGTGGAACATATCTACTGTAGGCTACATCTGGAATATGCATAACATTTCCTCCTGAATATCAACGACATGCATCCCAGTGAGCTGCTGTCTTCAGCAAGTGATACCGCTGTGTTATACAAAGTATGGTAGGCGTTACAGTTTACAGCCGTCAGCTATCAGAAATATTGAAATGATGACACGAGCATGGCCACTACCTTCCATTAGTGCTGACTGATGTTTGATTGATTGCTTGGTTTATGTCTTTCTATTAATATAAATCAGATGCGGGCACTCTGATGATGAGAGTGGCCACTCTCATAGACAGAGGGTCACACAGCCTCTACTGTCAGCCAGAAAGCTATGAAGATTAACGTATTTCCTCATTAATTCCTCTACAATTAGTGTCTGTCTGTAAACCCATAGACAGACAAGGATTCCATTGATATGTAGCACTTGTTATTTAGCTCTGTTGTCAATATAACGCTGTTACAGTAACCCATGATTCAATTAATTTTGAAGCTGTGATTAATCTGATTAACATTTTAATAACTCAACAGCCCTGATTGTTTCATTTCTTTTTTCATATCTTAACCTTATTCACTTTTTAAACTATTTTTTTTGTAATAAATTTGTTTTTATTCCTGTTCATCTCTGTTTTCTAAAGCGACTTTCGGTACTTCGAAAAGCGCTATATAAATGCTATGTATTATTATTATCATTACTATTTCACTTCAAATACCCCTATGTCAACTTCATGACCTTAAATGCAACACACACTGGACAAACACTGGACACCAAGGAAACAAAGACAGCGAGTGAGGAGGATACAGAGCAGTAGACCCCACAGACCTCAATATTATATGTATTACAAATTGATGAATCATCAATAAAACACTGGAAGATGCTTGTGGGAAGGCAATCAGAGACAGTGTGCGGGGCTGTCAGCGGGTCATCAGGGGAGCAGGGAGTTGAAAGGGCCGCAGGTGACCGGAGTAATTGATGAGGCGTTCGCTGGCCGCTGGAGCATGAAGGCTTCCATAAAACATGAGAACGTGTCATCAAAGCCAACCTTGCCCAAAGAATCTTTTTCGGTGCTTTCGTGCCGTCGATGAAATCACGTTCCCGCCGTGAAAATAACGCCGAGCTCTAAATATTGCCCCCTTTTTATTCCTTTCGGAGGTCGTCTGGAGTTTTAAATGAGACACAGTTATAACTGTGTCTTGTCTGGCTCTTTTGTTACATATTTATTCGTTTTGTTGACCAGCGTTCAGATGAATCACTTGAAAGACTAAATACTCACACAGAACACTTTATATATTCCCTCTCATCTCCATCTCACTATGTTGTTGTCAATCTGGATTCTACCAGACATATTTATAGCTTCTCCAAGTCTCTCCTTCCACAGTAGGCTATGGAATATGGGTGAGATTCTCCTCCATCACAGAATGTCACATTCAGAACAAATTTAACAAATTGGAGCTCCATCTGTCTCTTTCTGTGGACTAAATTAACAGACCAAATTTTGGTGTGGTTATAGTTAGATCGTTTTTATGTCGTCTTCTAAAGTGGCAGCCGAGACGAACATCTCTCATTATGTTTTTTTTTTGTCGATGAAATTTACATCGGCGTGCACTGATGTGTATCCTGTCTCCTTTTTCTCTTAGGCTCATTAGCAGATAACAGGAAAGTGTTTTTCTGTAACAAGAATGAACTAAGATCATTTTATAATCTGTCATTGGATGATGCCAACATGCTGATCCACGTCTTTGTATTTCCCCGCCTTGATTACTGCAATGCACTTTTTTCTGGACTCCCAAAGAAAACAATTGGCAGAATACAACTCTTCCAAAATGCGGCAGCCAGAGTTTTAACTAAAACTAAGATCAGAGAACATATTACTCCTGTCCTAGCTTCACTGCATTGGCTTTTGGTTGTCTTTGGAAATGATTAAAACAAGATACAAAGATATTAGAGAATGATGTGCCCAAAAAACAGCAACAAGAAAACACGGTGAAGCAGTCTTTTGCTTCTATGGGCCCACGGACCGTGTGGAACAAACTCCCACTATGCATTCGACAGGCACCCTCTGTAGACATTTTCGAAGCATAGCAAGCATTAGGTGCTATACAAATAGTATATTAGTTTATTAATAATCAATTGAGTGACAGTATACAGTACATGCACATACAGTCTCTCAAAATAGTGAGCGATACTTTTCTTCCCAAGTCCATGTATTTACAGACCTGCAACTATAGGGGGTGCTAGTGGACCTAGTAACACATTGTCATACACAGTAGAAGACTATGTTGAAGGATGGCCATACAGTATATTGCCACAGGATTCTCTTCTCTCATCCACAAAATCCCATTAATACTACTTATATGATTAGTGACAACAAAAGCTTGATTATTAATTCTCGATATGCATTGTCATATCCAGGACCAAGCCCAGAGTACAGTAAGAGAAATACTTCATTTCAGTTCAGAAAGATAAATCATCCACTGGACTGAGCTCTTTAGTAGGGACTTATGGAGCGCATTGATGGACTATACATGCGGGGGCTATTCATTTCTCCAACTACCGCCCATGCTCCCACTAAAACATGCTCTATAAATGCACTTATTTAATTTCTTTTAGACCTTTATACGATTTGTTATTTTCAATCATTCAAGTTGAATGGGGCGGAAGGCAAAGTTAGTAATGTATTTCAAAGACTCCATAGTTACCACAGCTGAAAGACCCAAGTATGAATAGATACACATCTCATTTCATAATGGTGTTTTTTCTTTGGATCACACGTTAGGATTATTCTAATTGGGACATTGCTAATACTGTCGGATGTTATAGGCAAAGTTGATTCATTTGTAGAATGAAGTCTACCTGGAGTTGGAATCCGTACATGAATGATTCACTGCTGATCGTTGGACGTCAAAAGTAAAGCAATGCCTTGCTGAGCACTTTGCTATATAGCTGAATAAATAAACCACATGTATAGAATTGCCTCCTCCTCTAATAATCCATACTTACTGTGTGTGTGGGTGTGGGTGCGTGCATGTGTGTGCGTGCTTGTGTGAGTGGGTGTCTGTCTGTGTTTACACACATTACCTGTCTCTCTATATCGGCTTCGTATAGATTGGTTGTAATGATTGCCCATTTTTACGCTCTTAAGAGTTACATCTGGTCAACCAACCAACTTAGCTGGGGACCACCTGGAAACCTCTCAAGGATCACTGGTTGAAAACTACTGCTGTAATGTACTGTCAAACGGAAACCGCATTATAATATGTAGAATATTATAATATAATATTGAAAAATGACAAAGGCATGATACCGCAATGTCAATATTTGTATTTCACAAAACTTTGGATTTAGACGTTTTTTTCCCTACATCAAACGGAATCAAACAGATCCATTTGACTCAATTTTTAACACCCTCAGAGTTACGGCTGATCTCCGGACACCACCAAGATGCCGCAGACGATGTCGCGGACAGTCGCTGAAAGTCATCCTGGTGACATAATTAGTTTAAACCGCCTTGTTTTCTGACAAGCACTGAGAGCCATTATGTATGGAGGTAAATTGATCCATAGTTATTCACCCCCTTTCAAGAGATTACACGTGATGCATTGCTCATTTAGGATGATGGATGGGTGACATATAGTATATCTTTCCTCTCCACTTCACTATCATCAGATGCATCTATCAGACAATTATTTCTCCCCCTCGTGACAGGCTGAGAGTGTGATCACTCATGACGGCGTAGACTGTCAACAACTTGTTCTTTTTCTTTACGTTCCAACAAATGACCAGTCAAGCACTATTAGATCCCTGCACTGAAGCGTTTCTAGCCCAACATATTGGTGCTGTCGGGCGGAAACCTCTTTAAAAAAGTTGTAACTTTTTAACGTTTCTTTCAGGGGCGGATCTAGGCATGGGCAATGACTGCCCCACCAAACATGATCATGGTCATGCAAAACGACAAAACGGCTACTAACTAACTACAGTTGTGGCACCACTAAACCAACAGCATTTCATCATTGAAAACAGAAAACTCTCTGAGTCAGACCTTTAGCTTTATGCATGCTGCGTGTCTGTTGCAACTTCAACAACAACTGACGTTATTATTGATAATAATAATTAATAAAAGTCCTGTAACTGAAAATGGTATGGGTGCGTCTTCATCGCCCGCGGCGTGAATCGACACAGGCAATGAGGCTGTGCCCATATCATTTTTGCCTACCCCCCCAATTGTGACTTTTTACATCCAGGCCTGCTTTCTTTTCTCTTTTTTTCATAGATTAATACCCCTCTTTGCCATCATACTACAGTGTCATAATGAAGCAGCAGAAATATCCCATTGATAAGCTAATGACATGGCATGACACAACTGATGCATTTTTTTAGTTTTAATCTTTCTTTGCTGTTGAGCTTCGGCCAAGGTGTGGTGCCAGTGTCATTTAAATTTGCAAATTTCCAAAGTCGAAAATTGTTCTCAGTAGCAGTTGCTCAGTGGCATTTTGAAGCATCTGAAAGAGCGTCTGCCTCCCAATGGAATGACATTGTACTTAGTGCTGCAGTTTAGCTGCAGTACCACAATGTGGTGGTGGGGGCGCTGATAGTCAACTTGGAAAAAAATCAACAATGGTGGACATTATAAACAAAGTGGAAATGCAAATTTGGAGCTGAAGACTGAAGGAGAGGAGAAATTATACAAAGCAGGGTGCATAGATGGCATCATTATGAGGCCAAAATTAAACAAGCTGTTCCTGAGAGCAATTGACATTAAAGCTCCTCTATGATATGAAAGACTGATTGTTCAAACTAGATAATTTGTGTGGATAGAAAACACATAGGGGAGCACCAAAAACACTACAAAAATAAAAAGTTGAATCTCATGTTATTCCCCCTTACTTAATACTCAATTAAAGAAAGACGCAACCTCACGACTTTGCCTGGACATGAATTAATGAACGCATTCTAACAATGTGTGGCCCAGATTGTGCAGTTAAGCAGCGGCCACAGTGGAAAAATGCTGGCCTTGCAAAGCTCAGAGCAAGTCTTTTCACAGCAAGGCTATTCCTCGTATGAAGGCCCTTTTAGTATAGCGCTTAAGTGGTCCCAAAACTTCAGACGGCTAGCCTTAAGATCTCATGTTCTGAAAGTATTGGAAAAGACGGATTGTATAGCGTGTTATGCCTGGCAGGTGGAGGGAACACTTGATCTCCCAGGAGTTCACTTAAGGAGCAGACAGAGGCGAGGAGTACGCGCCACGCTAACCTTATTCCTACCGTATGATGTGTAATGTGATTTGGAGGGCCCCATGGCTCATGTCAGGGCTTATAGACTATATAGGCTGCTCTTTCAACAGCGTGCAGCCATATCTGCTGCACGCGGCGGAGCGATAGCTTTATGATTTCCATCTCGATTTTTAATGGCGCTGGTAGGATGGCGGGCTTTAATGTCAGATATGGGTCACGTTGTGCGAGAGTCAACAAGCCTCTTCTGACGGAGACTCCATATCCCTGAAGGGTGCCGTTCTATAGAACGGTCTCTACACTCTGTTAATCTAATCTAATAATGGCTCTTAATCATTGTCATGTCAAGGACCACCCATCTGATAAGAAGACATTTTATAAATGTTCATGATCAAAACCTTTGCAAAAATAGCCCATCTTCAATGCGTTGTTGCAACTAGTATAACATAGGATTAAACTGATGATAAACTAACTAACTGATGCCAACTAACTAAATTATACCTAAATACCCTCTGGAACCCCGAGTTGGATAACTACTGCATTAAATAATGATGCTAGCTGTATTATCCTATGTATAAATAAAGTGTAAAATATTCTTGAGAGGAGCTAGCTCCTCCAATGTACAAACGCAAATTGTGACTGGCCAGAATGAGATGACGTATGATGGCGTATGATGTTAAGATTGATTATTATTATTATTTGTGTGACTTGGGTCCCAGGGACACACCTGGTTTCAGGAAGGCAGCCATATTGGACTGTCCTGATGAAAGTTTGACCTGTCTGCTTACAGCCCAAATCCTCACAACACGAGTAAGAAATTCAGATTCTCCTTCTGCCTACACGGCCATGAAGAAGGCTGAATTGGCATTTAGAGCTGGCCACCTTTTGTTTTGTCTAAGTGCTATTCTGCACAGCCTTGAGGAATTCAAATTGATCTGCGGTGCGTTTCCCTTCTTGTTGTCAGACAATAAAGCCTTGAACTTGAACCGCACTTCATTAACAGCGTAAACCCACGATACTTTGTGGACAACCGAATACAAATCTCCATTTAAATGGTGCTTGAATTAAGAGGACGGCCCTTTGACATGCATTATCTGGTTTTAGAGGTCATCAGCATACACTCAGTAAAATAATGCATACAGCAT
Source organism: Benthosema pterotum (assembly GCA_039105355.1). Classification (NCBI taxonomy): domain Eukaryota; kingdom Metazoa; phylum Chordata; class Actinopteri; order Myctophiformes; family Myctophidae; genus Benthosema; species Benthosema pterotum. The sequence goes on along the minus strand of CM076975.1, from coordinate 14,248,923 downwards.
AAATACACCATTTGAACACAAAAACAGCTACAGTTAGCTTGCTCGCCATCTCCCCACCCACACAAGCAATTAAGTACCTTTCGACGTCGACGCTTTGGTACTCAAGCACATATTTGATTCTGATCTTTGGGTTGTAACAGAGCGTTTGTACATTGGGGTAGCGTATTGAGACTTGAGAAAAAGACTGAGTAGAAAAGAGTTGTGCTATCCTATCATGAGCAATGATCAATATGCCTTTCAGTAAGCCCCTCCCTAAAATTGCTATGGTCCATTCACAGCTACAATAAGCATAACATGAGAGACAAACCTTTCCACCAATAGTTTTCCAATATGATAAAACATTGTTTTAAAAAAATAAACGTCACACACATATTTTTCCGCGGCATACAGCATGTCTTGTTGATGGATTTGAAGAGTTTTTGAAGGTCCGGTTCAAGAAATGAACCAGTATTTTATATGTGATGTCCATTACATTTACATTGGAGTTAATGAGGCCAGCTGGAAAGTGTCCAACCATGGGTTGGGACACTTGGGAGAGCGGCTTAAGTAAAGGTCTATTCCAGTGGTTTTCAACCTGTTTCATACCAGGGCCCACTATTTATCCAGTATTTGAGCCAGGGACCACCATTTGATGCCATTTTAGCCGCCACAGGGGCCAAGACTAAAGATTTATTTTGCTTTTATCCACAATTGCAGGCTGGATTTGGGGAAACAGGGGAAACCCTTAATCCTCTACACAGTCTACACAGTTGTATAGACTTTGGGATAATTCACATGATTAATATTTTAACTCTTGAGAGTTTAAAAGGAAACCAAATGGACCCACGAGGGTCCATTTGGTTTCGTTGGACACTCTCAAAGAGTTACACCTAGTTAACCAACTTTCCATCATTTACAGTGGTTAGCACTTGAGATTGTCACTGGTAGTACCACTGTGGTAGGTATCTAGTAGCACCAGAAAAAGTGGTAAAGTTCCATGCTATCAATTGGGACCACCTGGAACTTTCTCAAGGACCACTGGTGGTCCCGGGGCCACTGGTTTATTCTGGTCTATTCTATCAAGATAGGTTGAAAAGTGATCCTTCTTCTCCACATTCATACCACGTACCTTCAGCACGGTGGAGCCCAGCTCCAGGCCCACCAGGACGGTGCGGTCCAGCAGCTCCCCCACCCGGGGGTCTGCCACCTTCAGGGAGTCCTGCACCAGGTCGGTGACGTCCACCTGCCAGTCGGGGCCCAGCATGGTGATGACCTGGTCCGTGCCCTCGGTGGAGGTGGTGTGGAACTGCGTCAGCACCCTGACCAGCGCCCGCTGGTACTGCAGCGTGCAGCCGCGGCTCACCCGCCGCTCCTCCTCCTCCTCCTCGGCGTCGCTGTCCCGCGTGCTCCTGGTGGTGGGAGGGAGGGAGACAGAGAAACTAGTGATGTCACAGGTCCACAAATCCCGCCCCTTCTCCTCCTTGTCCCTCGCCCCTTCCCTACACTTCAACCCCTTGAGGAGGTGATAAACGGCTTGTTGTTGATGTTTTCGTTGCTGCTCAAAACGCTTCCGAACACACAGAGAACACCCCAGGCAACAGAAAATCCACTGAATGTTTGAGGTCTTAAAATAAATAAATAAATAAAATCAATGAAAATTAATGTCATGGAACCTTTAAAGGGGAATTTCAATTTCACTTAAATTTTCAACCTTTTCTTGAGTGTGCAGAAATGGAATCAAATGGAGCCTAACAAGTCCATTTGGTTCAATTTGAAGCCTCACAGGTCCACAAATTCCGCCCTCTCCTCCTTGTCCCTCGCCCCTTCCCTATACTTCAACCCCCTTGGGTGGGGGGTGACACATAGCCGTTTTGGTTACGGTTTTGGTTGCAGATCAAAAGGCTTCCGACCACACAGAGAAAACCCCAGGCCACAAAAATAGACACATTGAGTGTTTGGTTGTAATTGAGTTCATGAAGCCTAAAAGAAAAAAGAAGAAGAAAAAAAACAATGACAATGAAGGCTATGGGAAGTTAAATTTCACTCATTATCAACATTTTTCTGATTTTTTTCAGTCCTCCAATCCTTCCTCCACTCCTCCATTCCTTTTTTATGCCCACACTGCACCTCTGAGGTATAATGACATAGTAAAATGTGGAAAAGAGGTGGAATTCCCCTAGATATTATACTGTACTCAGTGGTTTAAGTGGTTTATAGATTCCAAATACCCATACACCCGCTTTGACTAAACCCTGCTTTGGAGTGACTAGAGAGTTGGAAAAAGGACCGTTTGAAAATGGGGGCAATATCATCTTTATACAATGGGGTTCTGCATCATGGGCCTGGGGGTCTGGTGGTGGCGTTTCTGGCTCGGAAAAGCAATAAACTTACTGGATAGCGTGTGGTAGAGTAGATTATTTTTTATTCTTTTTCTTTGCTGAAGCTCAGTGTATAATATGTTTGTCGAGGAGTGCTTGCTTCGAGGGGTAAATGTTTTGTTTTGTGTTGATTGCGTTCCATGTTTTTGTTTTGTTTTTCCCACGTCTCGTGCTTCTGAAGAGTGTGAATTGTAACAGTTTTTGTTAACACTGTAAGTGTTTGGTGTCTGCATGTCTATAATATCACTTGCATGAACTGAATTTATTTAATATAAGTCTGACCAGAAGCAGGGATAGAAAAAACATATCCCTGCCGGCGATTAAAAAGAAATACCACATTTCCATCCACCCTCTGCTAGGGAAATTAATCCATTTATTCTTTATAAGTATTACCTCCGCCCACAGACGCTGTGTTTTCCACACCATTTGTTTGTCTGTCTGCCTGAGAAAAAAAGTAGAAAACGTGAAGAAGAGTGTTGTTTGGATTCCCGCCAATTTCGCTTAAAGATATTTATATATACAGTATGTAGATCTAGTGGGACCATACTGGCTGTGTGCTGCATGTTTTAGCTGAGGCTCTCCGTAGTGAAAACCTTCGACATTACTTACTGCCAACCCGTTTTGCAGAGCCTTACTGTGCTTTTGTTTTATCTCTTGGATTCCACTCCATTGGACTCCATCTCAGTAAACTGTATGGGAAACCGACTGATGTTGGCTTGAAACATAAGCTTTGAGAGATACATAGTCCAACATGCACAGCATTTCACTGTGCCGTTTTTGGGTCCCACGTCTAGCCGGAAATATCCCCTGGGGGGGAAAAAAAAGTTTGATTCAAGACTGAATTCCAAATGGGGTATAGTCATAATTCTGAGCTGTTTATGATACAGTAACATTGGCTCCATTACGCGGGAACATTTGGTATAGCATTTTAACGACTCACACTAAAGGTAACAATATAAAGCAATTAATGGCTAAATATGTTTATGTACGATAATATGCAGTAGGCAGACAGAGGTTAATGAGAATAGACCTTGACATGCATGTTGTCATCATCGGTATAGCAGTAATTTATGGTAATTGCTTTGCCCTTTAAGGAGCACTAAGTAATAATAAGTATTACAGACATTGTTTTTAAATAGTATAGAAATGGTGTTATTACACCAGTGTATAGATAACAATAAGCAATGTGAACTACTAAAAAACAGTGTTATAACCTGTGTCTGTGCTTTATTTGGTTTGGTCTTCTAAGACAGTGGTTTTCAACCAGTTGTCCTATTCATCATCTGAATTAGCCCAAGTCTACACAACTAGAGAATGTAGAAGATTAATGGTCATTTGGATCTGTATGTTTGACTGTTTTGTTTCACAAACGCAGCCTGGTATTGTGGACAAAACCAAAAGAAATCATTAGTTTTGGAGTCTGTGGTGGGGTTAAAATGTCATCAAATCGTGGTCTGTGGCTGAAATTCTGAATAAATAGCAGGCCGTGGGATCAAAAAGGTTGAAAACCACTGTTCTAAGAGACCATCACGGCATCCACATACCTCACTCATCTGACACATTTAAAGGGATTGATAGTATACATCAGCGTGCGTTTACTTGCTGTGTGCATGTGTGGTATATCATAGCATGTGAGGCTGCCCCCCCGCCGTCAGCCTTGGATGTGGTTGTGTCTCTGTGTGCTCTGCAGGTGGCTCATTAGTGCAACCTGGAACACCTGAGGCATCCGTTGGGTGCGTTCCCGCTTCCAGAAGTCCTGGCTGCAGTCTCTAACCTCTCCCTCTCTCTCTCTCTGTCTCTCTCTCTGCCTTCAGCCAGCTCCCGCATGCCAAGACTCCCCCCCCGCCCACACCCCCTCGACTTCAATTGATTTCCTGAATGTGTGCCACCCGGTGAGCGCTCCCCCTCCCCCCTCCCCTTCAGGAGACCAGGAGCAGGTTACAAGTCTATCAGCTCCGACAGAGCAGTGAATGTGAGCACAAGGTTTGGATCCCAGGAGGAGCGAAGTCCAATTGCAGCCGCGACTGGCATCGCGGCGGTTTTGCTGCCACGGCTGTTTTGCACAACAGTCACAAATGTTTTTCCATAAAATTCGGCCGTTTTGCATAACAGTCGCAACCGTTTTGAATATACTGCATTGTCCTGAATATAAGACAACCCTGGACATACAGTACTGTAAGACGACCCCCCATTTTGGAAGACTGATTTGTGTAAAAGAAACATATTGATATAGTCCCCAAATATAGGACGACTCACTTCTTAGGATATTTTCATTGGGAAAAATAACACTTAAAACATACACTTATATTCAGGCCAACAGGGTATCTGTTCACTCTCGGTGTTATGGGGGTCCTTGAGATTAAAATGAGTGTAACCTCTCTCTGTAGTGTTTGGTTGTTTTAATCACAGTATTACACTTTACACTTACACCTCACACATATTATCACACATACGCCTCTAACAGTCATCTGAGACTCAGAACACTGACACCAAAAAACATGTGTTAATGACATTTAGCAGATAGAACACTTTCCTGGTGGTCTTTATGTGTGTAATATTTGGTTTTAGATATTTCAGATTTCCTGGATTTGTGGGAATTGCAGTCTAAAGGTCATTATCATTATATTTCATAAAAAACTGCTCCTTTAACACCTCCAAATGCACAGTATCAGGTGAACACTTTTGAACACATTTGGGCTTCTTTCATTTCATTTTATTTACTTGTTAGATATCAACTTCTATATATTTCTTTTGTTGGTATAGTCTTAGTTTTTGAATTAAACGGCTCTCATATTTAAATGCACCAAACCCCCTCTCCTGCCAATCAATTACCCCCCCCCCCCCTCCCTAGAGATACCAGAAAAAACAAGCAGGTGGCAAAGACTTAATTAATAAATTTGCAGTCCACGTTTGACAATGCCAAGGTGACTCACTGCATGTTTTTTTGCACTTATAAATCCTTCATATTTGTCATGCAGACGTGTACGTGCAAATTAGACTTTAATGCTAACGACCTGCGACAGTGAGAGTTCAGGCGATACATAAACATACGTTGGTTTGTGATTAATTATAGGTTCCAAATGGGAACAGCTATCTAACCGGCACAGCGGCGTAATTAGACGATACAGTAGTAGGCTTCTGGGTGCAGGGATGTGTTGCAGGGATTTCTAACTTTCAAGGAGCCTTTATAACTCTGAGGCCGGAGGCCGCTTTTCAACCATGGTTGAACCGGTTCAGTTCGTCTTCTTTCCCCCCCCTTCTTTTCTTCCTTTCTTTTTTTGGTACCAATACTGAACCAGTTCAGAGTGCTTCCACTGAAAATTAATTGGTTCAGAAGAACCAAAAGTTAATTGGTTCTGAACTTGAACCCAAAAAATGTCCGCCATGCAGTTCTGTGAAAGCGCACCATAGTTCCATGAATCTAAAACAGGAATCAGTTCTGGAACCATTTAAACAATATAAAGGGAAATTCCACCCGTTTTCAACCTTTTACTATGTCATTAGTATACCTTAGAGATGTTGTGTGGACATGATGAAACCCCCCCACTCTGTGTTTCCTAGAAATGGAGGTCTGAAAAATGGTGAAATGGTGAAACACAACTTGATGACATCATCAATTTGTGTTTCACCATGTTAATGATATTTCTTAAAGGATTTTTTTTTCTGAGTGTACAAATGGAACCAAATGCACCCGCTAGGGTCCATTTGGTTCCATTTGTACGCTCTGTGAAAATGCTTTGGTTCCATTTGTATCTGTGAACATGCTTTAAAGTTTGAAAGCATTTGAATGCTTTAAAAATGAAAATAAAATCAGGCCTGTAAGTGGTGCAACACTGTGGTGAGAACGTACTACTTAATTCCGTGCTCAGATACAGGAAGTACCAGCCACAAAGCTGTCTAAATGGCTCATAGCCCATAGCCCTCATATGCAAGCTCATAGGCATACTATTTCCACTGTTTATTTTATTTTTTCAGTGCAGGGTTCATTAAAAAAGTGTGTTGCATGCCTGTATACTTCACATGATAAAAGTAAACAACTTCTGATGTTCTGAAAATAGGTTCCCTGTGCTGTGCCAGCTGTGTCGGAAGTAACACTCCTGTTCATGCCTCGGTAAACACTTTTCCAAACCCTATCTAAATATATATGTACACACACATACAGAGATGGGTCTAATTAGTAACATAACATAATATTACAGGTAGCATTTAAATACAAATAAAATCCTATTTATCTGAGCTTTTACAGGGTTCAAAAAAATAAGTAGATCTACTGGCACTCATGCAGCAGGGGCGAAATCCAAAAGCGACCTCGCCCGCGAGCGCCCGGTTTCAAAAGCGGGCGCCCGGTTTCACAAAAACGGGCGCCCGGTTTCACAAAAACGGGCGCCCGTTTTCAAAAGCGGGCGCCCGTTTTCACAAACGGGCGCCCTTTTCAAAAGGTTATGGTTAGGGTTAGGTTAGGTTTAGGCATAGGTTTACTGAGGTTAAGTTTAGGGTTAGAGTTAGGTTTAGGCATAGCCTAGTTTGTGAAAACGGGCGCCCGCTTTTGAAAACGGGCGCCCGCTTTTGAAAACGGGCGCCCGTTTTTGTGAAACGGGCGCCCGTTTTTGTGAAACCGGGCGCCCGTTTTTGTGAAAGCGGGCGCCCGCTTTTGAAACCGGGCGCCCGCGGGCGAGGTCGCTTTTGGATTTCGCTGGCTCTCCACTCATGAGCGCCAGTAGTGTGTGTGTGTGTGTGTGTGTGTGTGTGTGTGTGTGTGTGTGTGTGTGTGTGTGTGTGTGTGTGTGTGTGTGTGTGTGTGTGCTCGCGCGCGGCACGCTTGCACACACGCACACACACACGCTGACACATTTAGGGTGACAAACATATGCGGCGTATATCCCACTTTGAGCCTGCAGTCATGGTATAATTTCACATCAGAGTGCGTAATGAGAGGCATCACAGCGTGTCTGCATACAGATGTCATCTGCACCATGACTCAGACAGACAGACAGACAGACAGACAGGCAGACCCAGACCCTGAGCTACTGCCAACCCAACCGCGCTCAGTCCGCTGCCGCTTCCCTCCTTAAGCCAATCTCCTGGCCAGGAATAGCAGATCAAACCGGCGCACCACGTGCATATGCTGTAGAGATCGTCTACTTCTGATCGAATTTGGGAGGGGGGGGGGTGCGTTCAGGTTCTAGTGGCATTTAAAAAAAGAAAGAATCAAACATGGTTTTGGAAGAGCGCCTTCTTATTTCACAAGGACCCCTGTGGGGTAGCAGGGTTAAATGAGCCAGGTGGATCCCCGACCAAGCCCGCAATCTGTTCTACAGATAGATGTATGAATTATCCACCGTCTCCAGCAGGCACTGACGGAATGCCAGTCTGTCCTTAAAAGGCCCTCTGCCGCCTCGCATTTTAACAGCTTTAAATAAAATAAGCCGATTGATAAACGATCCCTACGGGGGCGCGAAAACACATGTCAGGAGCTATTTTGGCTATTGATGGCTTTGGTTTCATTGGCTGGGTGACGAAGTATGGTTATAAGGACAAGTCATGTTAAAACGTTTCCTGCCGAGGATGACATTGGACGAGTTTTTAAGTGTCTAAAAAGTGTCTAGAAAAGCTCACAAAAACAACATTAGTTTCGCTGAAATCTCTATCTGGGAACAGGGGCGGATCTAGGCATGGGCATGGGGGCATTGCCCCCCTAAATGCCCAGTCTGCCCCCCCAAACACGATGCCATTCAAAACAACCCAAGATATTTCAAATTAAAGTGCTTATATTTAAAATGATATGAAACACTACTACTGCTACTATAACTAACTACAGCCGTGTCACCACTAAACCAACAGCATTTCATCATTGAAAACAGAAAACTCTGAGTCAGACCTTTAGCTTTATGCATGCTGCGTGTCTGTTGCAACTTCAACAACAACTGATGTTATTATTGATGCTTTACTTGACTAATAAAAGTCCTGTAACCGAAAATGGTATGGGTGCGACTTATGGGTATGGGTTTTGCCACTCCAACATGTTCTCTTGCCCCCCCAAATGGAACATGTTACATCTGCCCCTGTCTGGGAATGACATTTCGAGGCCACAAGGATAGCAGGGAAGGCATTAAATACAACAACATGCATCTTTAATTACGAAGCAATTGAACGCATCGAGGATGCAAGCGATATCGTCGTCGACATACCCGGAAGTTATGAGCGCCTCCTGAGTAGCAACAGCCCACATACAGTACATCCAAATATTTGATTGTGTTAAACAACAATAAACAACATTAAACTTTGACCTTCGATTTGCCACTCACATTATGCATGTGCATGACCTCTGCAATCACCAAGACAACAGGGGAGTATAAATCGATCTGAAGGTTAAGTAGCTTTGACCCTGAAGTCTCAAAAACGTATGTATCGCAAATACTAACGAATGCCCCAAGCCCACACATGGATCAAAGAATGCAAGGACCCATGCGCAGTCTGCACTCAGGGATCAGAAACATGGATCTAGACGATAGATCACTTAAAACTATATACAGTAAGTATACTTCTTAAGGGGGAATAACACCTATTTTCAAAATTTTCCTGAGAGGATACAAATGTGAACCAAATGGACCCTAGCGGGTCCATTTGGTTCCATTTGTACCCTCTCAGGAAAAAGGGGTCTGAATGAAAAATCATTAACATGGTGAAATACATCTTCATGATATCAGATGTATTTCACCATGTTAATGATTTTTTTCAGACCTCCATTTTTAGGAAATACAGAATTGGGGGAACTTTTTTCTCATGTCCACGCAATATCTCCAAGGTGTATTAATGACATTAAAATGTTGAAAATGGGTGGACTTCCCCTTTAAGTGGAATCCCTGGGGGTCCATACCTGGTCCCCTGATTTTGTCTTTCTACAACCAAATCTTTCCGCTCTAAATAAATAGCCGATCTACAAGATCAGCTTGAGGATGGGTTATTGTTATTTGCCAAATGTTAACAATCAGTATAGGGAGGCAAAGTTTAAAATAGCAGCATACAGAAGCACTTTTTGAGAAGGTACAGTACAAATATAATCAGGTTCTAAACCTTTCTGGGATCGGGTTGCCCCACGTGACCGCCTTGAAAGCCCCTGCCATCTATAATGTTGAATTGGTTAATGTGTCTAATTTTAGCCGGTTGTGTCTCCTTCCCCCCACACTGACAGGCCCATGATTGCATTTCATTGTCCTCGATGCAAAGTTCCAAACTCTCAAAGCCAGCACTGAAAATAGCTCAACCCGCATGCACATGCAGCACGTCATACGATGAAATCAGCTGAGACCAAACCACGGTGCACTGGCGGCTGGTGCATGGATGGACGCAATCTAATGCAGCAGCAAATGATGACAACCGGGGTGTGTGTGGCTGTGTGGCTTTGAGATGTCCGTCCTTGCTGTCTAAGAGTCTGTCTGGGAGACGTGGTTTTCTAAGTGGCGTTCACAGAGCGCTCTGAGGTGTCGGCGTGACTGGGCTGTGAGTCTGCAGCCTGGCGATTAGAGTGGGAGAAAAGACTAATGAGACAATCTGCTGTCTGCACTGTTCTCCCACGCGTGAGACCACACTCCTACTACTACCAACACCACCACCGCTCCTCCAAGATGGAGTCTCTCCTCGCCGGGCAAAGGGCTGATACTGTGCTTATTGTGAGCAGTGGTGGAAAATTAATTAATTAAGTATATGTATTTAAGTACAATGATGTGGTATTTGTACTTGAGTATTTTCAATGTCCAATGCCTTACTCTACTGCACTTTTATTTTGAAAACTTTAGTGTTCCACTCCATTTGAAATGAGCCAATATTCTCCAAGCTCACATTGCGTTTTATTCACATTAGCATTTTGAAAAGATCTTTGTACATGTGAAAACGTGAAATAGCATATTCTATACATAATGAGCATTTTTACTTCCGGTATTACAATTATATTTTGATGCCAAATAATGCTTTTGTACTTTTACTCAAGTACATTTTGGATTCCAGACTGTTGCTTTTAACAAAGTGCACTGTACACTCTCAGAAAAATATGTCCCAAAAGAAAAATCATATTAACATGGTGAACACACAACTTGATGATGTCATCAAGTTGTGTTTCACCATGTTAATGAATTTTCTCAGACCTCCATTTCTAGGAAACACAGAATGGGGGGAACTTTTTTTTTAGTCCACACAACACCTTCAAGGTACTAATGACATAATAAAATGTTGAAAATGGGTAGAAATCCCGTTTAACACCCCTGTTCTGTGTTGTTCGACTCGGTGTATGAACGCCAACGCCACTGGCTTAAAGACAGCCCAGAAAGGCGACTGTGCCTTCTATAGAGACCAGTGAGGCGGAATGATGGGGCCATAACATTTCTACCACGAACGGCCTGCGTGAAGAAACGGGGGCTTGTGAAATATCTTGTCCTAATGATATACCTATTTGTCTGTACACAGGGATTGATTTACACTCGCCGGACAAGATTGAGAACAGAATGGAAAATAATGAACCGGAGCGTCTCACCCGTTTTACGATAGAAAAAGTAATTTCGACCTCGTATAACTTGTTATATCAAGCAGAATGGGAGAATTGGACCAGCAAGTGGATGATACTTGCTGAGTGTAGAGCTACCAGCACCCCTTTATGCTTTTATAGCAGATGTGTCAAACGTGAATTGTAATGATTACTATACTCCCTCCAGTTATGATGGCATTTTTTTGAGGTACAACAAAGGGTGCCAACATACTGTGCACAGCAGGCGCATGCATTTTCATCAGAGAAAATGTTCTTTCACAGAATATCAATAATTTGACGCTCCAGCTACTGTCGGACCGGCAATGAACAATTTAGTATCGCGGCTGTTCTTTTGATGACTCATTCTTGTTGATTGTTTATTATTAATATTAACACGGCTTCAAAGCCTCGCCCGAACCAGAACCTGAATATTTTACAACCCGCACCAATTGGTAATGCTCCAATACGTTTACAGACTTGGTGCTGGTACTCTCTGTACTGTAAATGCAGGGACTAGCAGACTAAACAGCAGACGATGTCTCTGTTGCATATGCTGCAGGATCTGCAGAGAACAGAGGCTTCTTGCATAATGCTTTATCTGTGTACAAAGGCCTCTAGTGTTGTGCAAAGTGAGAGTAAAAAGAATAACGGCAAGAGCAGACAGCTGTTGACGCTTCGTTCTGCTGTCAACAGAAGCCTAACTCGGTCTATTGAAGTTTTTTTTTTTAATACCGACTAGACAGGTCTACCCACGTGGGAGTCGTTTACCCCTTGGGTCTTTAATTCTTTTTAGGTTTAATGATGTTTCCAGTGAAGTTAGCGTCTTCATGTTCCACTTCTGTTGCCTCCCACCATCCATTAAATCCGCAACACACAATTGACTGTAATACCCAAATTATCTTCATTAAACTTCATTAGCCATTCTTCACAGATCAAATGCATGCCGAGAACAGAGGAGAGGGTAATCAATGTGTCATTGGCAAAAAAAAAGCTGAGCAGCTTACAGGGATTTGCCTTTAGTAAACATTTTAACATATATAGCATATTTAAAGAGTAGAGAAAGTTAAGAAAGGGACAACTGTATTTGTAGATGGAGCCGTTTACAACGATAAAGTTGCCGCGCGCACACACACGCACACGCATAAGCGCGCGCGCGCGCACACACACACACACACACACACACACACACACACACACACACACACACACACACACGCGCAAGCATCTTGTGAAAGAATGCAAGACATCAGGCACAACAGTCTTGTGGCGTGGAATCACGCACCTTTTACATTTGCATTAGTCCTAATCAGGAGATGCTGTTAACAGTTGTTTCAGTTCAATTTATGTAATTTACAGTAGCGTGATGTTATCATATACGAGTAAAGGCAACACCAAAACAAGATGCTGGCTGTTTTGTTAACAGACCTGGATAAAGTGATCCTTTTCATTCTATGGAAATGCTGTCTGCTAATTTACACTCACAACAAGCATGATTGACAATCTCTCTCGCTCTCTCTCTACTCCCATCAAACAATCCCCTACATCTTTTGCAGCTCCGTGTCCCAGTTTGAGGAATGTAATTATGCTTAAAAAACATCCAGAGAATTAAAAACCAACATTTCACTGTGTTCACACCTCATTTTGTCGTCACGGCGTATTGTGTGAACTTGTAATTTGGGCATTCTTTTCATGGCAAGGTTTAAAAGTGACTTAATGCTCTGTTAGCCAGTCGTCCCTTCCTCTGTGTGTTGCCTTTTCCCTATGAATCCTTTCACATACTGTAGTGTTGTCAGGGGCGGATGTAAAATGTCCCATTTGGGGGGGGGGGGGGGCAAGAGAAAAAAAATGTTACAGGACTTTTATTAGGCAAGTAAAGCATCAATAATAACATCAGTTGTTGTTGAAGTTGCAACAGACACGCAGCATGCATAAAGCTAAAGGTCTGACTCAGAGAGTTTTCTGTTTCCAATGATGAAATGCTGTTGGTTTAGTGGTGCCACAACTGTAGTTAGTTAGTAGCAGTAGTAGTAGTGTTTCAAATACTTTTAAGCACTGTAATATCTTTGGTTGTTTTGCATGCCATCATGTTTGGTGGGGCAGTCAGGGCATTTAGGGGGGGGCATTGCCCCCCCCCCATGCCCATGCCTAGATCCGCCCCCGCCGTCCACTCCAAAGGCATCAGAGAGAGGGTCATTTGGGTGCAGAATGTCCGCCCTGCACTGTTGGGCAATGACTGGTGTGTTTATTTATTCCCGACCAGCGGTGTGTCTGGCAGCGCTCCCACCTTGTTGTAGTTGTGTATTGGCTGCAAGCTGCACGCTTTGCCTCTCGCCGCAATGACCATTATTCTGGCTCTATGGCGTACCTTAACCGGTACGTGCAGCAATAACTGCAGTTGCTCTTTAGTCTCGACTCTCAATCTCAAATATTGCACCCCTAACCCCCCAGGTTTACGTCCCACAGGGACCACTGGGTCCACTCTGCGTCGGGGACACATTGTTGTCCCGCGTCAGAGGCGAGATCGAGACCTCGGCCCGCAGTGCGTCTTTTTGCTACGCCGTGGCGGCAGCAGCAGCCTATTGCTCACTGGCCCTATTATCCGTCAACATGTTCTAAAGAAGGACAGCGCGGGGTCAGTGTGTGTGTGTGCAGTGAGGCTGCAGCGTGTCCAGCCGCTATCAGAGACTCTAATAAGAGCAGACAACATTCTGCTTGGCAGAAAACAGGGAAAAAACGTGGCGAATAAAGCTTATTCCTGGAATACGTTCCCTCGGGAAGGTCAACGTTTGTCTGAACTGTGGTCTGCAGTTAATTGTGAACTGCTGGCAAAGCTGCAAACCAGATTTTTTTTGTTTTTGTTTTTATGAATAAAACATTATTTTAGCGTTTAGATTGAGAAGAAGCAGACGCAGTCTAGTATCCTGCTCAAATGCGTTACTTAAAGGGGAATTCCACCCATTCTCAATATTATTTCTGAGAGCGTACAAATGGAACGAAATTTGGACCAAACTGGTCCATTTGGTTCCATGTGTGCACAGACGTGCAAGGCATAGCTAGACACAAGTATTTAAAAAGTGAAAGTAAATTAGGTAAGTTAAATAAATTAGAATGAAATGAATGAAAGGATAAATGAGGACAAAATTGTGACACACAAACAATTATAAAAACAAATGATCATGATGAACGATTATGCGCCAACAGGGACAATTACATTTAGATTATGTGTGAAACTACCATCAAATTACAATGAACGGACATTATAATTACTGTATAAAAACTGAACTGAGTGTGTACAAATGCAGTGCAACAATTGGATGTGTGAAAATGCATTTCACAGAGGGCAGGCAGACTAATGGATAAATAAATGAAAGAATTTAAGCATGTCACAATAACAAAACTACTGGAAAAAGATACACACAGCTTCTGTGCGTGCACTGCAGATCCTGCTAGAACAGTGGTTTTCAGCCAGGACCACTGGTGGTCCTTGAGAGGGTTCCAGGTGGTCCCCACAGCCAAATGATGGAGAGTAACCAATAGACTCTTGTAGACCTCTAACTGTTGGCCTAGTGGTTCAGGTGCATACCACAGATACAGGCTCTTGCTTGAAAGTGTGCCATGTGTTCGACTCCTGTTCATGATGACCTTTGTTAGTAATGGTCGCGCTCGTTTCTATCAGTTGCGATAGATCACTACTAAACCCCTAGGCCTAAACATAACCTCTATACCTAAACCTAACCATAACCCCTGAACAATATACTGTACCTGCGACAACCGATAGGATACCAGGCGCAACCGATAGGATACTTGCCACGTTAATATGGGTCCCCGGGTTTGCTGACTGATAGTAACGGTTGTGATTCATTTACCACCAGTCGTGGCTGAAGGACCATCGTCCGCCAGTCACGGTCGCGAAAGGATTTCACCCCTCCTGTCTTTCTAGCATGTCTTCAATAAAGGCATCAAAGCCAAAAGCGAAAAAAAGGAATCAAGGAAGAAAATGTACAAGAAATCTTATTTTGAACTAGGTTCTCTCTATAAATTGCGGACCAAAACAAGAAAGTCTTTAAGTTGTGGGTTGAAGAGACTAAACTCAAAATCAAATGGTGATCCGTAGCTAAAATTCAAAATAAATAGCGGGCCCTGCTATCAAAATGTTTGAAAACCACTGTAGGGTTGGTTCTTGGGGAGAGCATGTTGTGCATCCAATCGATTTCAGATGTATTCGCAGGAAAAGTGCAAATTCTGGCCTGTAGGGTTGGAGGTCAGAGAGGTCAGTCGTCCAGCAGGGAACGAGGATGTACAGATTCCATGCTGCTTGTTCTTTACATATCTTACTCTTGGGTTTGGTAACCTATAGTGCAGTTGTCCATCCATGGACCACTACCGACTGACCCCTGGCATGCTGGCTTCGTGGTGGGCTTTAGAAATAAATAAATAAACATTCACGCCTCGCTCCAAATCGGATCAGCAAACTTTGGACACGGTTCCAGCTTCCAGTCCGTTCCGTTGGGGCGCAGTGGAGCGCCATCCTTAACACCTTTTCATCCCCTAACATTAAGGGATGAAAAGGTGTGCGGGATTAAAGGATTTGAGTTTAGAACTGCCTTTTGTGTCGCTGTGGTTACGAAAGACTATAAACAGCAGCAGGTTCCCCCCGCCGTTCTTCACATCTAGCCAAACGTTTATCCTTAACATCCTCCTTGAATTCACTTTAAAAAAAATGAACCATAGCTTGACTGGAATATGAAATCCAACCATAATAAATAGGAAGTCCACAAAGTGTGCCAAGCACCATCTCTTACCTCCATTTAAAGGACAACTTTTTTTTTTTTCAACCAATATTCATGTGTTAGGTTGCTATTTGAGAAAGTAAAAGATGGGTGTTAATTGTTTTACATCCCTTGCTTTCTTTAGTTTTAAGGATTTTAGCTATATGAGGGGGCATTCGAAACATGGTCCTAAATACGTACATATTTGTTTACACAATTTTAAAATATATATATTTTTTCCATTATCTACTATGGTCATAATGAACCCCAGGAAATTATAACTGTCCACAAACGATCTACTTAATGTAACAAACAGCCATATGGTGGTGGTGTGTTTCCTCCTTCACATTCAGTAGATCCTATGAAATTCCATGGCCAGTTATTATTTCCTGGGGTTTATTAGGACTGTAGTAGATAGTAAAAATAAATCGTTTTCAAAATTTGTGAACAAATATATATTTAAGGCCATGTTCGAATGCCCCCTCCCATAACTAAAATCTCTAAAACTAAAGAAAGCAAGGAAGATAAAACAACTAACACCCGTCTTTTACATTCTCTAATAACAACCTAAAACATGAACCTTGGATAGAAAAAAAAACACTAAATTTGTCCTTTGAATGGGACCATCAAAATGACTGCTAAAGCAATTATAGGAGAATTCAACACCAAAACACATTGATCACCCTTGATTTCCGTGACATGAAACATAATGCCCTTGATTTCTGTCATAGATGGCCCCTTTGCAATATTTCACCCTGAAGTCTTCCTCCCTCCAAGTTTGCATTGCCGCAGGTTGTCTTTATTCTAATGTGTGTGTTTTAGTAACTCCAATCTTTTTTTTTCTCACCCATCACATCAAACCATACACTACTAAATAATTGGTGCATGGGTGCCACCTGAGGAGTTTAAACCTGAGTGATTGTAGAGGAGAGTGGCAGAAGGGAGGGGAGTAGAGGATGAGGAATATATTACAAGTAATTACAAGTAAAGACTGCCCCAGAGTGACATAAAACTCATGTGTGAGTATACTATTAAAATATGTGTGGAGAAAATAAGTTTGGAGCTACAAAAAATACCCACATTAGAATAAAGATACAACACCAACTTTGATGACGTTGAAACATTTCAGAAGTTAGTTAGGTGGTTTCGTCCCGAAAAGAGAGCTATACTGTATCAGGTTGTTCATTAGAAATTACTTATAACTGGCGTGCCAAAACTCGGCCGTGTATGCATTTGTACACTCACCAGAGTACAAAATAATGACGCTCTGGATTTACAGCGCACGTCAAAGCCACCTCTGCAACGTTACATCATGTTCCTTGTGAAAAAATGACATCACCCCGTTCACCCGTGTCACCCGCCCCCCCCTCCCCTCCGCCGTCTCCGGAAAGAAAGAGTCCTTTCATCGCGCTGCCTGCATGACGATGCCACGTTTTTCAGCACAGCCTGCGCTGACTTAGAGCCAAAGGCAAATCCAGGTGACAATGTTTCTCGCTCATAATGTGTCATTGGCGCTCAACTTTTGGGATGCTGTAAGACTACTGCGGAGTGCATCACCGCAGCGCGCTGACAACACAAGGACTCATTAGTTCTGCTATAGACTATAGCATTGCAGGAAACACACTACTGTGACTCCTGGGCCTTTATCACTGTTATGTGCGTACTACAATGTTTTAATGAGATGTTTTTTTTTTAAAAGGGGGTTAATTTCTGTTCAGGGTTGAGCGGGTTTTATAGCTCTTCTTCCCACGGGTATAATTATGCCCAAATACAGGCCGGCATGATAAATCTTTGTGGTTTATATTCTTTGGGGTTGAAGCTCATTCCACTTTTATCGCCTGCTATATTCCATCTATTGACAACAAGCTATAATATTGACACCAAGGCCAAGCAGTGGCCTTGATCCTAGAGGAGGGCAATGCTATAAAACAGACATGAGAAGAACTGGCACGGATGACTGCATCACATACAGTGCAGCACATGCACAGGGCTGTATACTGTACAGTATGTTTTGCCTGGGAAGAGTAAATCTTTTAACTGTCGAATGTACTAGTTTTCACTGTACAACATGCACAACAGCAACAAGAGCAAGTCTTGAAGCTATTTTAGAAAATGTGCATGTGGTTCAATATAATGATAGAGCCAGATTAAAGGAAGAGGCAACTGTAGTGTGTACAAACAGTGTTTAAAAACAGTATCTAACTCCACCTCACCTCCACTCTATTGGCTCATTATGAATCTGCTGGAGACTGCTGTGCTATGATTGGCTAAAACGCTGCCTCATCCCACACCCCCCCCTCACAAATTAGCACCGCCTTTCCTGAGCCTGACAAATGTTTTGTTTTCAACAAAGTTCTGGACCGTCTGCAGGACGAAGCAAGTGTCTGTCTGCAGGGAAACAGCTGCAGCATCAAAGTAGAAGCAACGTAGAGGGGAAAAAGGCAACAAATATAGCCAATTATCTATTTTAATTTTTGGCTAAAAAGTTCCCTCTAGTCTATTACCTTTAAATTAAAACTTTAAACTCCGCTCTCTACACCCAAATAGCTGATCTCCAAGCACACATTAGCACGCTGTTGTGATGTGTCGTGAGCTTGTAGATCAACCATACTGAAGGTCTACAGAAACGTTTTTGCGGAATGTTCACATATTATTTACTTATACATGACCAGATTAGAATAGGGACGCTCTAGGGTTCCAGTGGTTGTTCTAGTATATACTGCATGTGATTCCTTCTTTCAGGTTCAGGTACTAGCAGTGTAAATGGGCCTCTGCTTCCAAGACAGAACCGATCAATGACCTGGTTGTTAGTATAATGAGACCTTACATGTTCTGTCGGCGCCCGGTGTTAAATAGCTACCTATAGTTTCTGATGGCACTAAAAGCTTTCTAAGCATTTTAATCAATGTCAAATTAAGCCCCGCTAGACTAAAATGTCATGACTGCTTTAAAGTAGTTAAATTAGTTTAAGTGGATTACGCTCAATTACTCTCTGGTACAATCCTAGGCATGACATTGAAAGAGGACAGTGCAGTGAGTGATCAAACTGGTGCCGTCGTGCATGTACAGGTCCATTGGCTCTGGCTCCTTTAATCAATTAACCGGATCGTATATTTCGTATGTAATGGAATGACAAATCATTTGACAAAACACTGCTGACTTTCCTGCTGCTCTTAGAGCTAATGTCATGGGTGGTGACACTGAGTTTATATGTCATTACCGTGTTGCAGTGCTGCACTTGACCTGCCCTGGAGGAAGCAGTGTCCTCCGTTCCAATGGTGTGTGGGTGGGTCGGTGGGGGATCAGGGTACTGCTATAATGTCAACCACTTTAACCATTATGCGTTGTGAGCTTGCAGATAAGCTATTTTTTTTAAATGCAAATCATCTTGAAGAATGTTGGCACAAAATATTTTGAGAATGTGGGGCCGTTTACATATCAATGTGAAGGTGGTCTGTGGCCTTATACTTTATCAATCCATATGAATGTCATATCAATGTCCTTGACATGAAAAAGTTTCAGAACCACATGTTATAATACTTTATACAGTTCTACTGCTTTAAATACAATCATATAACCTACCCAGACTGCTTGGATTGTGTAATTTGGAGGAAACGCAAGGTGCGATTTTGACCTATGAAAAATTGCTAGAAAACAGCTAGTTTATCCATGACTCAAACAAAGAGCACCGCTGAGGAAGAGACTCTTTAAGACAGTTGTATAGGCACTCATCACATTGCATTGGCATCAGTTTCCCAGAAGACCTAGCAACTGGAAGCAAGGTTGACTTCCTGTCACCTCATCATTACACCTCAACCTCGTCACAATGTCCGCAATGGATCCGGATTATTGCCAAAATCTGCATTGAGCTGCGGATCTACAATGACTAATCTTGTGTGTGAATCGTGATCTGCAGGTGGAAGTGTTGAGAGCTCACCTGCGATCGGGTAGGATTGGCACCCTCCAGCCCTTGATGAAACTGAGGTTGTTGTCGGACAGCTCCACGTTGAGCGGCAACTTGGGCACCCACACCGTCAGCTCCAGCGGCGCGCTCAGATGCTCGTAGCTGAAGATGACCCTGGCGTTCATGGAGCCGCGCGTCTCCTTCCCGTTGACGAACACGTAGTCGCAGTTCATGGAGACCTGGTGGACAAGGGTCAACGGTTAGCCGCCATCTATATGGTAATGTTCATGTCAGGGTGTCGGTGATATGTGATGATGTACAGTGGCCAAGCAATACACGTGTCAGCGCGGCGATTCATTACGTAGGGTTTTTAACGGTCCAGCAAATGTAATGAATTATGTCACCTCTCCGCTTGCTGACTGCTCATTTAATACGCTGGTTAATGCTTCAACTTTTGTGCTTGGGGAGGGACATTTTGGGCTGTATGCAAATAATGCTGATGTGCAAACAATGTTTATGTGGAGATGTTCCTTCCACGGTGATTTGCATCTCTTATGCAGCACAGAAAGAACAGTGTTGCCAACATGGCGTATTTGGCGCTATATTTAGGTTTTTTCAGACCCCTCTAGCGCAAAAACACTTTTTGCTGATGAGTTAGGGCGAAACTGATTGACAGGCACCAGAGATAAAACCCTAATTTTTCACCATTTTTCACCATTTTTCCTCCTATGAGAGAGATTTTCAACCAGTGGTCCCCAGGCTAAAGGTCAGTTGGTTAACGAGATGTAACTCTTCGACAGAGTTACATATTCATCATCTGAATTAGCATAAGTCCACACAACTAGAGAATGTAGAAGATTATTGGTGATTTTGATCTGTATGTTTAAACAGTATATACAGTATTCCCTTCCAGGCAGTCATTTAGCAAATTCAAGTGCATTTTGGATTTTGGCAGTTGGCAACACTGAGGAAGAGGCCCTAAGTATTGCTGCATTCAGGACTGTTTACAACAGCCAGGGTGGACCCAGACCTCGCCATGCAGCCAACCCATCTCTATCACCACATTTAGTGCCGTAATCTGCGTGCAGATCAACACATAATGTGCCAATCAAACAAGTAATGAAACGAACGCGGGCAGCAGCGCCCACTCTAATTTGCAATCTACGGCGCTAACATCAGACATAATAACGACCGCCGGGGTCCCTACGCCAAGTCTTCATTAGATATTAATATTATACTTATGTAATATGACACAGCAGGGGTACGCGGTGTCAACGTATGAAGTGGAAATATCAAGAATAAAAGTCCCCCCCCAGGAATCGCAATATTGAACTGAAAAATCCGGGCCTTGGGGCTTTTCATTTACTCAAAGAACTCCAGCTCTCCGGCGTGAATTATCATAAATACTCGTGCAACCGTCTAATGCTAAATTATTAACAGCAATAGATCTAGAGGGGTGGGCGTGGGGAGGGGGGGGGATCGGCTTTGCTTTTGGGATCGTGTCGAAAGATTTATCTGACAGTGGGAGGGTGCTGACATTGTAATCAGAGCAGCTAATCTCCCGCAAATGGAGGTCGAACCGGGCTCCGGTCTTCTCAGGGCTGGAGATTCATCATAGCTGGGAGAGGAGGTCTGAGTAATAAAATCCCCCCCCTCTTCCACGCACTAGACAGGGCTAGAGGTTGGAGAGGGACTGTGTGTTTTCCTCTAGTTCGGGGGGCTAATGCAATTCCAGAGGATTTGACCTCGGAAATTACCCCACGAGCCCTCTCCTCTGTGGTGTGTTGTTGTTATTGTTCTTGGCGGTAGAAGATGCATGGCATCATCAGTACATACACGGCCGTGTACAAAAGAAATAATGAAAAAAAGCAAAACAAAAGGAACTCGAGAATAACAACGCAATATCTTGGGAGGTCCCTTGATTAATCCCTTCGTGGCACTTCTGTTTTGAGGAAGTACCGCACACACAAACACAAAGAGACAGAGTGCATGTGTACTGAGTGGACATCTATCCGCTAAGTCACACTAGTGCGAGTCCAGTTAAATAGCCGCAAGTGTTAGTTCTCTGCAGCTTGCGTTGGTGTCTATTGCTGCTGATAAACTTGGCCGGCTAATTGCCAGTCAAAAGCTGTTAGCAGCTACGGGCATCAGAGGCCCCGCGGGAGCCTTGCCGAGGAGGGGGCTTTCGACGCGCCCCACGCCGCCAGATTGCCAGCACGGCACGGCACGGCTCGCTAATGCGCTGTGGCACCTTCCACGGCGCCAGCAGATTGCCTGGGTGGAGTGTGGACGGTTTTCCGGCCACTTCAAGCCTCGCAAAGCTAGCCATGCGTGATGAGAATCAAACCCCACACGAGGATTTGAATATAGGTAAAGGACACTTCAGACAGGCTCGTTCAGAATACCGCATTTTCATCTGGAACGTTCATAACGTGTCAAACTGCGGCACAGCAGGATATACAGGGGTAAAGTAGTGACATACAAAAACAAGAAAGCAGGCCAGCTAGCAAGCTAGCTTGAAAGAAAGAAAGAAAGAAAGAAAGAAAGAAAGAAAGAAAGAAAGAAAGAAAGAAAGAAAGAAAGAAAGAAAGAAAGAAAGAAAGAAAGAAAGAAAGAAAGAAAGAAAGAAAGAAAGAAAGAAAGAAAGAAAGAAAGAAAGAAAGAAAGAAAGAAAGAAAGAAAGAAAGAAAGAAAGAAAGAACTTAAATAAATCTCAGCAGATATGATCGGATTATCGCTTGGTTTTCATCATGTTCCATAAACAGCTATATTCAGAAACAAATAATTCATCTCCAATGACTTATTTACTTCCAGGGCAATATACTTTCTAAAATGCACAGTTCAACATCATGACCTCCCGCATTTTAATGAGTGCAAACATCTCCCTATAAAAGCAGTGAGACCTACTTTTCTCCTTAATTAACTTAATCTACTGTCAATGACCTCCAGCTGTCCAAAAACAGTGAAATATTAGCGATAAACAGTTTGCCACTGGGTGAAAAGAAATTAGTAATTAGTACATTGCAGAAGCGATTTCTGAGGTCAATGACCTCCAAATCTAAACACACCCACACCAAATGGGCCGAATCAGTGCAATATCTTATCCAGAACGCTAACGGCGCGCCTGGTCTTTGTCATCTTAGAGTTCTCACACATCTCCTCCTCCCATTGTTTCCCTCACTGGTTGCTGCCTGCCCCACCCAGTCCAAAATTGTGTTGTAGTCAAAACCAAGATACCAAGACAAGACCAAGACCTTCACAACCACGGACTTGATTGAGACGAGACTAGCAGGAACGGGTCAAGAACAAGACAAGACCAAGACCTAGAGGGGTACAAGGCCAAGACAGAGACCAAGACCACTGCCAGGCAAGACCAAGTCAAGACCAAGGCTTTTTTTGTGACTGATGCTGGTGCTTTCGGGATTTTTTGTTTTGTTTTTGCAGATTATTAGTACAATTAAGCCTTTATATGATGCATCATCCAATGAAATTGGAGCTTATTTGGAAGTGTTATATGTCTTGTCTCGAGTGATCTTGTTGGCAAAAGAGACCCGAGACATTTGCTCCAAGATCGCGACCAAGACAAGACAAGACCAAGACAAATTGAGTCTGAGGACAAGACAAGTCCATGAGACAAATTAAGTGGATAGCTGCGAGACCGAGACAAGACCATTGAGGGCGAGACAAAAACAAGACGAGAATGACGAAAAAAAGTTCTCGTCTCGGTTCTCGAGACGAGACAATCTCTCGAGAACTACAACACTGGTCCACAACACGGGTGATGGGTACTGCCTCCCGTACTGCCGGGGCGCGATCCAAACCTCGCACCGCTTCGATCAGCCAACGCAGACAGGATGTGCTGTTTGGACCTTCCCTATAAAACACGCTGACCGATGCTCCTCACGTCCTGAACATCTGACTCCCCAAGCTGTGGAATAAATAACCCAATGCAGTCAGAAGTGCAAACTCACTCTCTCGTTTTATGCTGCAGAGTAGACTCCAACTCCAACTGTCCTAATAACCCCTCTTCTTTGCTGTCCTTTTTTGCCACCGTTTATGATGCCAACGTTTTGGCGTTCAAGCATAAATATCGACGATTAAATCTTTTATAATTACAAATACAACAATACACTCATAGCTTATGAATTATTGCTTAAAGGGACATTTCACCGTTTTCACAAAAAAATAATCTGTTCATGACATTTAGAAGATTTAGAGTACTTTTCTGGTGATCTTTATATGTTATCTTTTAGATGTTAGCAGTGAGTCCAGTGCCTGATGTCACCATAACTGCAAGACAGCCCCTCTCACTAGCCACAAGGAGGTGTAGCGCACCAAAGAACTGTGGGAATTGTAGTCCAGGAAGTAGTGTCCACATGACCTCGTAGACACACGGCTCACTGCTAACATCTAAAAGATCTAAAACCACACATTACTCACATAAAGACCACCAAGAATGTGCTCTAAACTTTGACCAACATATATATTTTTGTGAAAACTGTGAAATGTCCTTGGCCCAAGAGTCCTCAGTCTTCCTTGATGCGGATGCAAATGAACCCTCAAAAGCCAATTCACACTCCAGCTTTAGGTGATAAGTTACTTTCTCTCTGTGGTTGGTTGGTGTGGTTACTAACCACCTTTTGGTGGTTAGTAACAACATAGAAATGTGTTTGGGTGAGCAGTGAGTTGCTTATTTATACAATGCTATTTTGCAGTTTCTGTGTGAGTTAGGGGCAGGGCGTCCTTGAAAATTAAAAAAAAAAAGTTTGAGAAGCAGTGGGCTAAAGCGTAGCTTTATGCATAATGTTATTGAAAGGCGCTCAAGCGATGATCCTTATCTTGTAATCTTTATATTTATTATTCAGCTGCTGGCTGGCTGCTGTAACAACTGAATTTCCCCTCAGATGTAATTACACTCGCGCCTTATCGCTAACCTTATGAGACACTATAAAGAACATTCAAAAACGGATGAAAAACATACAAAATGTAAGGGAGAAAAAAGATTCAACTTATTTTGTACACCGCCTTGTGTCTCGGCCGCACCACCCCTGGGCAAATAACAGGGAAAAAAGGAAAAATAAAAAAGAAGAAAAGAAAAACTGTAAATAACTTAAAAAAGGAAGAATAAAACAGATACAATATAGGATACAAGTCATTTTTTGGCTGATAAAGTACAGTACTTTAGCAAACGGACCTACTTACTTTCCTCATCAACCAGCACACAGAGCAGCAGGACATGGCAACCCACACCCACATTTCAAAGTGAAGGACACATCCAGCCCAGCATAGACCCAGTCAGCCCTGATGGGCTTTGGCAGCAACGCAGGCAGAGCCAACGTACGCCAGCTCTGTGACATTCACATTCTCACCACGAAGCCTTGGCCAGGGTGCAATGCTTCAGTATCAGCATACCACTGGTCCAACAGCAACAACCTACCCAGAGTCCCAGACCCTAACCTAACACAACTGCAAGCATGGCACAGGCATGTTTGTTGACCTTAATGCATGTTTGCCAACCTTAATGCATGATTTTCCAGACTGAAATAAAAACACAGTAACAGAGGTCTCTTCGACTCTTCGGGGAAAAAAAAAAAAAAAAAAAAAAAAAAAAAACAATTTCAGACAATCAGGAGAAGAGTACCCATTAATTTCATGGCGCTGCAGTTCAAAATACGTCTAAAATAAATAAATTGTCTATCGTCACTTTTAATAACACTTGCTTAATCTGTATCATTTATGAGTTATCTAATTGGATATCTGATCTGAAAATGCTCTAGCGATGTGAATATAGAGACATTCACATCACTGACTGACTGACTGAGTGACTTAAAGGATGACATCACAGCTTTTCAACCTATATTCAGCCTACTAGGTCCTCACTAATGTTCATGGTGAAGTCGAATTAAATAATAATCCTTTCCCCAAAAAGTCTTACTTTGCATTAGAATGCCATTCTGCATCTGCCACTTCACTCGCACTAGAGACAAATGTGCATGGTTTTCGTATCCGCTTAGAGTTTCGATCCAGACCAGATCAACACATAGCATAGCAACCTGATGCCAGTCTAGTCTACCATCATCAATAAGTATTTGAGGGAAAAAAGTAAATGTAATATATACTGTATATATTACTCAAAATGCCAGTCTACCGTTTTGATTAGCTTGGATTCTCAAGCTAATCATTGATATCGCAGCCAGAAGACAGTTTTCTGAAGGGAGTACGAAGCCCTCTCAACCTCCGAAGACAGTTTTAAACAGCGATGGCGGTACGCACAGGTTGATGTTGAATGTTGTGAAGTTCTCGTTGCTAACTCAGCCAACTCAATTCACTTTTTCGCAACCCAATATTGAAGGAATAGTAAATAAAAGTGTGCCAGCCGTACACAGGCGGACAGACAGGCAGACAAATAGACAGACAGGCAGGCAGACAGACAGGCATGCAGGCAGGTCAGGCAGAGAAACAGACAGACAGACAGACAGACAGACAGACAGAGACGGCAAAAAGCATAATCTCTACTCCTGGGCCGTTCAGTGTGGCCTATATACCGCATGGAGACACTAAGCTCCTGTCCCGACAGCCGCATGATATACCGAAGCGCCGTATTTACGACGGATACAAAAAGCTTGTATCAATATTGGGAATGGGCCCTTGTAACTGTTATGAAGCATTCCTTCACGCGTTATGAATGTGTTGCTAAGCTCGCTTCAACTGTTACTAATGAGTTCATTTAGCTCTTATCTGCTAAATGAGCCGAGGCCCATTAGCCTGTTGTTGTTTGCCCGAGATTGATGATGTTGAGTTTGAAAATTATCAGTGGCTCTCTGTGCGTTCTCATATTCGCTTGTCTTGCCGTCTGGAAGGTGTCACCAGCCTAATTCAGCACAACATCTGCTGCTTACGGGAGGTGAAGTGACTTAGTAGCGTGGAGGAACATATGCACCGGTGTATATGTACCGCATAGCTGGCTAGTGGCGACGCATTTGTTTTTCTTTTCCACCGATTCCCTTTGAAATATGACCTGTGGCGAGTGTACAGTAACAAGGCAAAAAACAACCTGCTATTCCTGGTCGGCGTGAACACTAACAGTGTGAGGAGGTTTGTATGCCGTTGAGAAATGGCATGAAGTGGGAATCGTGGGGCAGCTGCTGCAGTGTCATCATTTATAAGCACAACGCCTGTTGCTGTAGCTGCCAGTGTTCAGACGGACCCACAGGAACGTGCCAACTCGCCATGTACAAGCTAGCGCCAGTAAGCTAGCAGAGCTCCTCACTTCATATTATATTGGTTATGAGATAGTGTAAACCTGTATCCGGTTTTGCAGCTAGTGTTGTTTTTTTGGCATTTCTACTTGTTTAGCCTAATACTTCAGGGGAAAGCATTTAAAGGAACATTTCACCATTTTTGCAAAAAATATATGTTAATGACATTCAGAAGATTTAGAACACTTTCACTGGCGATCTTTATGTGTGTAATGTGTGGTTTTAAATATTGTTTAGATGTTAGGAGTGAGTCCAGTGTCTCTGATGTCATCAGCACTACTTCCTGGACTGCATGTTGTCTCATTAGCACACAGACTCATTAGCACGCACACAGCCCCTCCCCCTAGTGACAAGGAGGTGCAGCACAAGTAGTTTCCATGACATCAGAGACACCTTGCTCACTGTTAACATCTAAAATATCTAAAACCACACATTACACACATAAAGACCACCATGAAAGTGTTTTAAATCTTCTAAATGTCATTAAAATATATTTTTTGTGAAAACAGTGAAATGTCCCTTTAAATGTTAAACGACAATATGTTTAGGTCAGGTAAATGCAGTCAATTAAGTTCCATTGACCTATTTTGGACAGGGGCGCATGTTATACTATTTTGAAAAAACTGAAGCTGTGACACTATTGGTTAAAGTGACATATGGTTCCCCATGAATAGAAGTCAATTCACAATTTCATTGTGAATTTGCATTGTGCATTGTGCAATTGATTTTAACCATTAACGGCTAGCCAATATAGTAGAATTGTATCTAAAATGTCCCGTTCCCCCTTCCTCTCTCTCTACCCATTCGCCTAGGCCTGCATGGTCTTAACACCTGCACAATGTGACTGCCTTCTCCCTGTGTGCCATTGTGAACCGAGACAGCAAGCACGCTTCAGTTCCCCCTTATTGTGACCTGAGCAGCGCCACTGACCAGACAGGGGCTTTCTTTGTGGCACACACTAGAGCACCCTCCGGGGCGTTAACTCGCACTCCACCTCTCCCCCACGTTATTTCCCCCCCCTTTCCACACTGGCAGGGAGCCCCGCTAAAAGGTGAACGTGTCAACACTGATGAGGCGTGGGGCCAGTCCAGGCTGGCTTTAACCCACACGCGGCAGGACGGCCGCATGGCCCCGCGTGGACATCTGACAGGAGGATTTATCTCCATTGTCACTGTATACGAGGTGATGGGGCTGCCACAGCCTGGGGAGAGAGAGAGGAGTGGATGTGTGGGTGGGATGTCTCTATGCTCATGCCATGGAATCTCTCTCTCTCTCTCTCTCTCTCTCTCTCTCTCTCTCTCTCTCTCTCTCTCTCTCTCTCTCTCTCGTTCTCTCTCTCTCTCTCGTTCTCTAACAGCGTTAACGCTCTCGGCCTTCTCTCCACACGTTGCACAACTGCTCGCAGTCTGAGTTCACCCCTCAGGGCACTTGGAACAACTCTTCCCTGACCTGCACGTGTGCGCACACTGCTGCCACCCACACACACGCACCGTTTCGGCACTCGCGGCATGCGTCGTACGTGCACATGCACATAAATGCGTAGCAAATGCGCCTATAGTGTCTATCAGTGTCGGCGAACACTCGGATTTGCCCGCATGCGCGAGTATAAGCATTAAACACACGGTTTGTTGACCCATACCGCGGCGTATTTATTTTCCTTTGGACGGGGGAAAGAACAAGTAAACAAATAAATAACTAACAGCCCCCTCAAAGAAAGAAAAAACGAATGAGAGCAGCATACGTTCCTTTTCTTTTTTCAAAAAGTTGGGAACAAATTGCAACAATGGCAGGCTGGCAATTATCCAAATGGAAGCAGCAGGGCTGGGGTGGAAACAAAGCATTGCTCAGCGCAGAGGTTTTACGGGGTAATCTGTCTTCAAATGCGCTTTAAAATTCCAATCTCAGGCACCGGTGCCATGCAGATATGACGGGGCATTCTAAAGCCCCTCACCTCATTTCACTAAAGGGAAGGGGGACTGCTGGGGGCAAAGTATATCAGCGGAAATAAGACAATTATTACAATTAGAATAGGTCTGCACGACTGTCGTGATTTGAGGCGGGTGTTTTTGTATTGTTAAAGGAGACTGAGCCCTTCTCTAAGGGCTCAGTCCACTGGCCAATGCCAATCCAAAATACTTTAGCAACTGTTGCTATCCAGGTCAAGCTTTCCTCTTTTAACCTGCCTATTGGACAAGGCCGGGTGGAGGAGGGACTAGCGATACTGTGTTTCAGAGTCTCACAATAGAGTGAGACCTATACAGCATTAATATACAGTAAAGTGTGGCTCAAGGATAGAATGGGTGTATGGTAACCAAAAGGTTGCCAGTTTGAATCCAGGCTCCCGCAGTCATTGTCGATGTGTCCGTGAGCAAGACACTGAACCCCCCAAAAAATGCATTTTGGAGCGATGGATATAAGCACATTATTAGATATTAACACTTTTTTGCACTTTTTTCCTTGCAGTAGAGCTAGGTCGCGCGTTATCATTATGAATAATAGTTATGACCGATGCCTCTTAGGTTGATCTACGTCTCTCTACGTTGCTTACCGTCGTAGGTTTGATACGATCCCAATGATAACAGCAGCGAGCAGCGACCAAAATAAGGGACGGACCAACCTGGAACCGGAAGTGTGTTGCCAACTAACTTGTCCGACGGGAAACATGGACCGAAATATGAAATATGACTTTTAGATGAAAATCGCTGGCACTGGCTACCTCAAAAAATATGAAAAAGGGCTGGCACTGGCTGTGTTAATCAACTGAGAACAACTTGGTAGGTCAGAAAGCCTTCTTGCACAGAATTCTCCTTTAAAAAATACAAAATGAAACCTTGTTTCTTTGACATTGTGAGCATTCATTCTTTGAAACGCTTTGCTGAATGCGAGGGCCCATATATATATACTGTATTTCCTGGACTTGGAAGGTTCCATCCTGAATAAGTCTCTAAGCGTCTGTGGCCGGGCAGCCGGGGGCAGTGAAGCTAACTCACTCGATATTGCACAGCCTAATGCGTTGCCTTTAATGGTTGACGGAACATGATGTGAAGCAGAGACCTACAGCCGTCCCACATCAACACCTGTTCCAGCGTGGTCAGCCCAAAGCCTCTCTCACACACAAAAAATCCCTATAAAAAGCTACCCGGGTATATTTATGACTGTGTGCGGTGTCATTCTGATCTCTGCTCCATGAAACGCTTTGATCGAATTATAATAAAACTCCGATGCGCTCTTGGGCGAGGCCCCTCGTGCCTAACTAATCTGCCGGCGGTCTCATGCGCAGCAAAAGGATGATGCACCAGTGGTTATGATCAAGCACATTTATGAGCACCTCGAGGCTTTTTTTGTTTTTGAGCAGTGCATTTAACACGACGCAGCTTAGGAAACGCCAGAGCGACGAGGCCAATTCCATCGGTCTTCTGACAGAGCACGACATGAGCCACAAGGACTTTGTTTATGAATATTTAAAAAAAAGAGATGTTAACATATTCTGGATCGGAACACATATGTCGTTTTTTGCTTGCATATGCTGTATGACAATTCCTGGTCTTTGACCTCAATGCCCCTCTGGTGATTCAGGTTTTATCACTGGTTCTGGTTGTGTTTGATAATTTAATTAGAAAGTTTAACCACAAAACAGGCTTCCCTATTGGGGAAGTTTACCAACATAAAAAAACACTCATGTCATTTCTGTTTATGACTGTGAAATGGGTCCAAATGATTTGGATTGAAATGTTTGTACCGGTAATGCAAATAGCTCCAATGACATCTAAATGTGATTGCAGATAAGTGTACTTATGATAAGTATGCTTATCAGTATTGCAAGGATAAGGGGGATATTAAAAAAAGACTATCCACAACTTTCCTATAAGCCGTAATTCTTTGTGTTTGTGTGAAACAAGTGAGCAGGTATATGAAAACAAGCACGAATGAAAATAGCTGATCACAGTGACACATTGTGAGGTTGTGCATCTGTCATTTAAAATCACTTTGAGAATGAATTGAAATTTGGAATTCTTTTCAAACATTTAAATAAAAAAGGCACAAAACATTTTCAGATGGAGGAGTGTGGACAATTATATGTTAATGTTGGGTTCTTTGATGTGAAGAAATGTGGGAACCAGCAGTTTAATCAACATAAGAAAGCAAGCCCAAATAAGTTCAATGTGTACACTTTAGAAACAAGACGTAAAAAACATCAACCAGCAAGTACTGTGTTTGTAAGTGACAGAAAAAATGTTGCTAATAATAAGCAGACATGGCAACACATCCTGAATGGAAGGCACGCACACACACAAGGAGCCCCAGTACCTTGGCAGGGAAGATCAACATTGGAATAATACGTTGGCCAAAGAATTTGAGAGCCTCAGCGCTGTACCTTGACTTTAGCCTCGGTCCCCAGGCTTATGTCTGCACTGCTAAATGAAAGCCTAGGGACAAAGTATCCCAGAGAATCTATCAAAAGGCGGGACTTCCAGTTTATTAACTTCCCCCGGAAGTTTCCATTTTTCAACCAATCGCGGCACGGTGCTCCCGAAAATGTACACCCCACGGAAACATTTTATTTCTCCCATTGTGCTCGCAAAGCCGTTGTAACAGTTTAAACTTAACTTTTGCACACAAGTGCTTTGTTTGTTGAAATTACTTTTTCTGAAAATAAGAGTGAACAAGTGGACGCTAGTGAGGACTGAACAAGGTCGTTCATTGTTGTTTAAATACAGCAACTTCTGCCAATGACCGTTAATAGACTCTCAACCGTACCCATGCAGGGTGCCTTGACTTTCAATATGCAGTGCAGGGTCATTTATTTGCAGCTCATGATTTGTTCCATTATTGGCTACGTATAGCCGTCCTCTCTCCCGGCAAACTATTACGATTGTATTCGACTTGAGAATATATAATCACATCCCCTGTTGTGCTTCGTATGTTGCTGTGATTGCTCTACAATTTCCCTGAAAAGAAAACAAATGGGAAGTGTACATTATATTTCAAGCCTGCGTTCCCTACAGGTCCGAATGAAGATTGTTCTAGCATCCCTGGACACCCGGTGTTGTTGTGGCGGCTGCCATCATCCCTCCCTTTTGGCGAAGTGAAATAAGACACAAGATGGTGGGCCTTGGTGGGGATTAGTGTGACACGTCTCTGTAGGGTTTGACTGACGATAGATCAAGAGTGAGAGAAGTGTTTTAAAAGCCATGATATGGAGCCATTACTGCCGCTTTTGTCGCATTATTGATTCAGACGTGGCATTTCGGGAAAAGCGCGTCCATCGATTCATCAGGGAGATACGGCACAAAGCTGAATCGAAAGCAGACACGGGCTATAATAATAATAACGCTTTCAAGCACCTCTCGTGGGGTTTTAACAGTCGCGCTGTTTTTTTCCTTCTTTCCTCGCCTAACAGAGGGACAGATGAGGACATTTCCCAAGTGAAACACCCTGACACCACGTGGTGGATATTCAGGGAAATCGATTTTTTTTTACTCCCACCTTAACAATGTCTTCGTTGGAGGACTTGCACTGAACGAAGGAGGAGATGTCAGTGACGGCTCCGTTCATCTCTATGGAGACCATCTTGACAGGGATGGCCACGGTGCGGCCGGTCAGGATGGCCGTGTTAATGATCTCTGTGTCCTGTGGAGAGAATGCAAGAGAGAGAGCATGGTGTCATTCTTTTTTTTAGATTGCACCAGGGGCGGATCTAGGCATGGGTATGGGGGGGTAATGCCCCCCTAAATGCCCAGTCTGCCCCACCAAACACGATGCCATGCAAAAAAATAAAAATAAAAATAAATATTTCAAATCAAAATGCTTATATTTAAAATGATCTGAAACACTACCACTGCTACTAACTACAGCTGTGTCACCACTAAACCAGCAGCATTTCATCATTGAAAACAGAAAACTCTCTCAGTCAGACCTTTAGCTTTATGCATGCTGCGTGTCTGTTGCAACTTCAACAACAACTGATGTTATTATTGATGCATTACTTGACTAATTTAAGTCCTGTAACCTGGTATGGGTGCGACTTCATCGTCCGTGTCGCTTCGCGCCATGGACGATGAAGCCGCACCCATACCATTTTCTCTTGCCTCCCCCAATTAGGAAATGTTACATCGGCTCCTGGATTGCAAACAATTTCCCAAAAGTTCCCAAAAGTTCTCAGCGTTTTCGCTGAGAATGGATTTGCTTTTTATGTAGCCGAAGAAGCTCCTCTTTCAATGGTTCCTGTATAATCGCCGGCAACATTACAGAAAGACTATAGAGCAACAGGCCGTATACTGTACAGTACCTTGATGTCAGCAAGTATATGCAATTGAAAATTAAGCAAAAATAAATGATAAATCATCATTTTGTAGCAGAATATGAAGTTAGCCATGAGTATGCAAACTGGGCACAAACTTCAACAGTCTGAAAAATGAGTCATCACAACACAGTTGACCCTTCAACTATTTACAGTATAGTACAGCATTTCAACCATGTTCACTCTTTTTAGGGGAGGGGTTGAGGGTGATGGTGGTGGTGGTGGTGGTGTGTGTGTGTGTGTGTGTGTGTGTGTGTGTGTGTGTGTGTGTGTGTGTGTGTGTGTGTGTGTGTGTGTGTGTGTGTGTGTGTGTGTGTATGGGGGGGGGGGGGGGGTGTTGTATATTTAATACAACGGTATTAAATATAGGATTTAACCGTATATTTAATATGGTTAATTAAATAAGCGGTTTAACCTGCAGCCTCAAAGAAAGTGTGTTCAGTTGCATTTCTGTAACGGAAAAGTATTTAATCAGGCCCTCGTAAAGACAAACAATTTGCCATTAGGCATTACATTGGAACACATGAAGATACAATAGGTCTAAACAGACTAGGAATTCATAAGTAGGATTGGGGCTAAACCATAACAAGACATACATTACATTACAATAAATGCACTGGGGGAAAAACATGTTTGATGGGGAGAAAATTGTTATGCCTGGCTGAATAATGTGCAGATATTTGCGGTAACACTATTGAAAAGCTGTATGAAGCAGAATGAATAAAACTAAATGGCAATAGCTGGATATAATAATAATAATACTGTGAAACCAGAATTGTGTGGCCATTGCACATGCTTATTTTGACTGCTCTGGAAAGCAAATATCCAATTAAAATACACACCTACAGCCTGAAGTGTGAATCCATTCATTATCATTGAGTTATAATATAATATTTTCTATTACTTTTTTTTGCGGTGTATGGAAGCTGCAAAAATGGTGCCGGCATTAAACAGGGCACCTGCAGGAGAGAGTCCGGGGGCCGTGGACCGTGTGGACATTTCCCTAACTCAACACGGTGAAAATAAAAGATATGTCAGGCCCTCATTTTTAAGGTGTAATAAAGCAGCAGGGGGAAGCATGTGAGGAATTATGGCCTTCCAGTTTGTTCACGGCTGCCTGTGTAATCACACTGAGCCTCACACTGGGTGCGTGATGCATCCAGCAGGGAGATGGGCTGCAGCCCAATGAAGACATACTGAACACAACACAACACAACAGCAGCATACGTCTGGTGAGATCATCATTACGCCTCACAGTATCTGATGTGGCACAGGAGATGCACTGAATTACCTAAAAAACAAACCAGCAAAAAAACAAACCATTTTACAAAGGCTAACAGTGGCGATGCTGGACAAGGAAAGGAAAAGTTCGTCCTAATACGACATCACTAATGTCTCGGCAACGCCGACAACCTCTGACTGGCCAGGTCCATAAAGTGGACTCATAACAAACTGAAAATAAAACACTCACAAAGCAACGTCAACAGCACGCATTAACTCCTGAAGTTTCATTTATCATATTCATAAAACTACACTCAAATCCATAAAAGTATACTTCATAAGCATATGTCACGTGGTAATTAGGGCTATTTCAGTCAGCTGTCTGGGAGGTGAAGATTGGTCTCAGCGTCTGGAACCAAGATGTGACTTCTGATTAGATCTGTATTGTTGATCTGTACTGTTATAAGTATTGTTCTAAGACGCTCCATTCGGGGGCCAGGACATAGACGGGACGAGACAATGAGGTGTTGACATAACAAAGACAGGTGACATCAAAAAGGACTC
The DNA here is from genome assembly GCA_039105355.1 of Benthosema pterotum. Taxonomy (NCBI): domain Eukaryota; kingdom Metazoa; phylum Chordata; class Actinopteri; order Myctophiformes; family Myctophidae; genus Benthosema; species Benthosema pterotum. The sequence continues at coordinate 14,214,030 of CM076975.1, read as the reverse complement.
TCATGTAAATGTGTGACTGTATTTGTATTAGTTCAAAGAACATTTGTTGGCGACATGTCTGGGAGAATGTTTATTGTCCACCATACTGTGTGACACGACCGTCACGTAGCTATGAATGTATAAAAGCCAAGTCATTTTGTAACGTTTTCGTCAGTTCTGACACTAAGGTCCACACACACACACGTGTGCGTCCTCTGGTCCACAGTGGAAACTTTGCCTGCTGTATGCAACTTCCAATGACATCATTGATCGGCAGATTTTTTTTTAACAATATGTTTTTGAAAAAATATATATACATTTTACTTTTAGAAGCAGGAGTGAGATGGCTGCCATTTTTCCATTGCGACTTTTCAGGTATAGAAAGCCTGCAGTTTGTATTAGCTTGTATTCACCAATGATGATGTCATTGGAGGAGGGTGGGTTTCTGAACTGCCCACAGTGTCTCCCGTGAGACACAGACTGCGTAGAAAAAAAATAGTGGCATTTTATCATGTACATTAGTGAGGAACTATTATATAAAGATTAGAGCTGTCAGTCGATTAAAATATTTAATCGCGATTAATCGCATGATGGCCCATAGTTAATCTTCGATTAATCGCAAATTAATCGCATATTTTCATGAGTTCTAAATATACCTTAAATGAGTGTTTTTCAAGAATATTCATATCAACGTCAATTATTTATTCTGCATTTGAGCCACAGACCACCATTTGATGACATTTATTTAGACTTCCAGACCTAAATTAAAGAATTTGTCAACGATATCATTCGGAACGAACATGCACATTTTGTAGAAAGTTCTCTACATTCTCTAATTGTGTAGACTTATTTTAAAATAACTTAACTGATGCAGATATTTAAAAATTATTCACCTGCATTTGGCGAAATTGAACCAAATGGACCCACTCGGCCTTTGGTTTTACTGTGAGTTAATCTCGCACTAAAAAAATTAATCGAGTTAACTCATGGCTGAGTTAACTCGCGATTAACTAGTTAACTCGGACAGCCTTAATAAAGATACATGTAAAAGTGGTGGAGTGATCCTTTAAGGACATCACAGCGAGTATGAAGGCCTCAATGCTTTCACCGTTTAAGGTGAAACCCCATTTAACCTTAAACGGTGAAGCCGTTTCACTTCAACCGTGGAGTATGATTGAGCCTTAACTATACTCTTTTGCGCATAGGGACCAGAAAAATGGTGGCAAACGTTTTGACACTGGAAAACAAATTGCATGATGAATGTTTGTGTCATCACTGTGAAAGGTTAAATAATAGTGTAGACATAGAATACGCACATCGACTGGGTGCTGAGCTTAAACCTATAACGCCGTTGGTATCATATATGATACACCAATTCTTCAGCTGGCTCATGTTTCAGTGTAACCACTACTTGGTTCAAAAACCTGTTGAATCACATCTGATACGTCCCCTGCCCCACCTGGACCATACCATTTGCACTGCAAGTAGATACAGAGCCTCAGATGGTATGACCCAAAATGGCTGCCTCCATCTAATTTGCAACAGTAGAAACCACAGTCCAAACATTTTGGTTTTGAGGACATTTTGGTGAGTTTTCCTTGTATATCTTTACTGATATTTTGAAATAAGGGTTGCATAACTTGATTGAACTTAGTAATTCTCAAAAAATAGCATTTTAGTTTGTTGTTTACCACGTCTGAAAAGTATGTATCATATATGATACTACAGGTTTTTAGTACCATATAATGATGTATCATATATGATACTACAGGCTTTAGTCATTGCACAGCCTATGGGAATATCTATTATGCTCTACACAACTTTCATTCTTATAATTATTTTTCTACCAATCAAACATGCTGGGCATTCAATGTTGTTATGCATGTGTAATAGAGAACACCTTTACTCAAATTCTAAATGTTGAAGCCCAAACCTCAAATGCCTGACCTCACTGACCTGAATAGAGTACTACATAAGTACTACGTACAGTGAGTACAGTATACTCTATGGATACTACAGTGAGTACAGTGAGTACAGTGTACTCTATGGACAATACAGTGACTACAGTGAGTACAGTGTAATCCATGTACAATACACTGAATACAGTGGGTACAGTGTAATCCATGTACATTACACAGAGTAGAGTAAGTACAGTGAGTACAGTGTACTCTATGGACATTACACTGAGTACACTGAGTATAGTGAGTGCAGTGTACTCTATGGACTCTACACTGCGTACAGTGACTACTGTGTACTCTATGGACACTACACTGAACACAGTGAGTACAGTGTACTCTGTGGAGACTACACTGAGTACAGTGAGTACAGTGTACTCTAGTACTGAATACTAAGTTGTTAAGACCCGATGTATCATTTATGATACAATAAAAATAACATATAAATACATGTTTTTTGAAAAAACTTTTTTTTAATTTTTCTTTTATGACCTAAAAAGAGTTCAATTTCAAAAAATTGGAATTTTCTGACTTGTGCTTCATAGTTCAGGCTTTAAAGGGTGCTGAGCTTAAATGGACTTCAGCAGATAAGGGATAGAGCCTGCACACCGCAGTGTAACAAAAGACTGCCTTTATTACTAGAATGACAATATTTCGATTCTAGATCTTCATCAGGTCATGGTTTTGACCTGAGGAAGATCTAGACGATGGAAACGTTGTCAATAACAATAATAACATGTAATAACATATATAGGCCTACAGTAGGCAGAGAGATAAGGAGCTCTTCATAATTATTGGGCCAATTATTGGGCCAAATCACAAGTCTTGAGACAAGGTGATTTGGCCCAAAAATTAATTTTCATTGAATTAACATAGTAGTAATTGAGACAAACATACATATACAATGGCTACTTGGCATTGGTTCTGAGTAGATTTGGCAAACAACAGATAAAAGTAATACTGTAGTACATCTGCAAAAATGTCTGCGCGGATGTCTGTGCATCTGTAGTTGACTTAATCGCGAATCTTCAGAACCATAACCTTTTTGCTTTTACGGATTTCAGTCAGTATAGTACAGGTCAGAGGTTTTCAACAGGTTGTCCGAGGACCACCAGTGGTCCCTGAGAGGATTCCAGGTGGTCCTCAGGCTAAATGATGGAAAGTTGGTTAACCAGATGTAACTCTTTGAGAGCGTAAACATGAAACCAAATGGACCCTTGCGGGTCCATTTGGTTTCATGTTTACACCCTCAAGAGTTAAAATATTCATCATGTGAATTAGCCCAAGTCTACACAACTAGAGAATGTACAAGATTGATGGTCATATTTGATCTGTATGTTTTAGTGTTTTGTTTCCCAAATCTAGCCTGGAATTGTGGACAAAAACAAAAGAAATCTTTAGTTTTGGGGTCTGTGGCCCTCAAATGGTGGTCCGTGGCTTAAATGCTGAATAAATAGCGGGCCCTGTTATGAAAAAGGTTGAAAACCACTGGTATAGGTGAATGACGGAACGGACCATTCTCACCTGATTAAACCTTCATTGACACAACACAGCAGGCACATCACAGCAGCTGGTGCCGCCAGCGGGTGAAAGAATGCCTCCGTGAACACATATATTGGTTTAGCACCAGGTTTACGGTTCTTGTTTCCTCGCCCCCTTCCTTCCATCACATCGCTCCTTTCCTTCAACTAATGGGACACCTCATAAGGGAGGGCTTGGCCGACTGGCTGCGGTCAATACCACTCTAATGTAGGTGGAGAGAGACACACATTTAATTTGATTCCACCACAGTGTCTGAGGACGAGGAGTCTCCCACTCCAAACACATTGTTAATACAATGGCGCCTCCATTCACTTCCTCCTGGCCCCTGTGTGTTGCAGCAGGTCAGCTCCCTGTCGGAGGAGGAGAATCTGCTTACACAGGCACACATTTTCATCTGAAAATTTCTTCTTCTCTCTCTCGTTTTTTCCCTGCCATGCTCCGTTCATCCGCCCTCCATCTTTCCTTCTCTCTCTCTCGTGTCATGTTTTCATTACAATCCGTTCTGATGGATTCCTAGAGTCCCATTATGCGTTATGCTCATCCTTTGCGGCTCGATCCAGGGGTGGATCTAGGCATGGGCATGGGAGGGCAATGCCCCCCTAAATTCCCAGACAGCCGCACATGATGGCATGCAAAACAACCCAAGATATTTCAAATTCAAGTGATTATATTTAAAATGATTTGAAACACTACTACCGGTACTGCTACTAACTAACTACAGCTGTGGCACCACTAAACCAACAGCATTTCACCATTGAAAACAGAAAACTCAGTTTTAGCTCAGAGCATTTAGCTTCATGCATGCTGCGTGTCTGTTGCAACTTCAGCAACAACTGATCTTGTTATTGCTGATTACTTGCCTAATATACTTTAAGTCCTGTAACTGAAAATGGTATGGGTGCGCCCATACCATTTTCTCTTGCCCCCCCAACCCCCCCCCCCCCCCCCATTGGGAAATGTTACATCCGCCCCTGCTGCGGCTTCTTCCCTTTGAAAACAAGCATCTCATTTGCGGCTTTTGGTAAATAAACCTTGACCCGCCCACCCCTATCCGCACCTACCTATATCCGTATCAGCACATTGTGAAAACGCTGATCTATCCTAACAAGCTGTCAGTGTGCCGGTGCAGAAGCCGAGCGATCTGCAAAGGAACGCTGCCATGGTTCCTGTTCCTATCATGCCTTCATCCCTGTACAATGGCAATTATTCCGCAGCCGAGGAAACCCTGAGAACATGTGGGTTTGGATACCATCTTTCTCTGTATGTAACAAAGGGCCCATCAAAGTGGCTTTCATGTGGTTAAAAATATCATGTATGCATGCAGGTACCATGCAGGCCTGGATCTAACCTGTCCCACTTAGGGGGCACAGGTTAGATCATTTTGTAGGATGAAGACGGGATATTTTTTGGAAACCTTATAGCCTAAGAAATCAGAAAACGTTTGATGCCATTTTTCAAGGTCTAAGGTTTAAAAGTGGCTCTACTTTCAAAATGGGTGTCTCAATATCTCGCCTCCTAGATGACCTAAGTTAAATCCAATTTTTTGTGGTTAAGGAATCTAATGGAGCTGAATACATTCTAACTGAGGCATGCTTTACATGATATTGTATATGATATGTTACATGATATTGTGTAAAAATGCAAAATACCCAACTGGATCCCCTTACTTCAGATTTCTGTATTTGCCCCGCTATAAAAGGTTGGCCTCCAGAAATATTATGTATGACCCAGTATGAATATAACATTTTTGCATGCCATGATGTTTGGTGGGGAAGTCAGGCCATTTAGGGGGTGCATTGCCCGCCCCCGTTCCTATGCCTAGATCCGGCCCTGGCAGGTACAGTATATAGCCTATATAAAGTATCTTCCTTCATGTAAGGATGAAAAAAGATTGGCTGCAAGACACACAAGATACAGACAGCGACCGGATGCAAACATGAGTTCCCGAACTCACAAACACAAACATATGGTACAGGCCGCTTGGGCGACAACCAGCCTAGCCACGTAGGCAGCCTGTCTCGTCTCCGCTTTGCTATATTTTGTCCACATCTCTGCCATTGGCCATCCAATGATGCACTTTCACTTTAACTGCCGTTGTATATTACCTTAACCTTTGGAATCAGGCGGCAAGCCCTGTCAGTGCACAGACATTCGTCGGCAGCGCTCATTAGCCTCTAATGGTAGACATAAAAAATGTGCCTTTAGTACCTAACCGGTACCCTGTTCTAGAGGTCTTTTTGGTACATAATATAAATATGAAATGAGCCCAGCGCTGCTGCAGGGGCTTCATGGCTTGACGGTTTGGGTCAGGGTGGAATTTGAGAGATTACGGCAGGCAGCGGAAGCTCAACTTTCGCAGCCTGCCAGGAATCACTCTTCACTAAAGCTCCTCCTGCCTTCGTGTCGTTTCTATACTACCAGATGCAGTGCAGTGCTGCAGTTAAGTTCTAGTTCGTTGATTTCCCTCTAAACAACAGACGGACAACAACAGCATGCAGTTTAAGGCGAGTCGGGAGAGAGACATTAAACCAGGCCTTACAGGCATCTCCACAAGGAACCAGCAGCTGATTCTCTTCTGAGTCATTTAAAACCCCCAAACACACCCTCTCATTTAGATTTTCCTCCCCAACTTAAAATGCAGAAAACCTGCAAATGGGTTAAGGTTAGCTTGTTCTAACTCAGTGGTTTTCGACCTTTTTCATACCAGGGCCCACTATTTATTCAGCATTTGAGCCATGGACCACCATTTTAGCCCCACAGACCCCAAAACAAAAGATTTCTTTTGGTTTTGTCCACATTTCCAGGCTGGATTTGGGAAACAAAACAGTCAAACAGACAGATCAAAATGACCATTACTGTTCTACATTCTCTAGTTGTGTGGACTTGGGTTAATTCACATGATATTATATATTCTGATCATTTTAACTTTTGAGAGCGTAAACATGAAACCAAATGGACCCGCATGGGGGGACCACTTGGAAGAACCCTTTCCAGGACCACTGGTGGTACCCGGAACACGTACTGGTTGAAAACCACAGGGGGTTTGTAGTAGACCACTTTTCCTAGACTCTTTGCAGAAAATACCTGATCTGAAAGCTTGTAGATTTGCTATTTTCCTCCTACATTATAAACAATGTTTGCGTTCAGAACATGCTGCAGGAAATGTTCAAAATCAAATCATTCCCTATACCACGTCAACCAATCTATGTTTGCAAACAGCCAGGCTCTGAGGGGCTATAGCTCACATAATTGACCTCTGTACCACGTGCCGCCCTGAATGCATTCCCACTCTGCCTCCCAGCACCTCGCTAATTAGGAGCTTGACTTGATCCCGATTGGAGTGCTCCCTGTTTTCCACTGGATCAGTGTGTGGGTCAAGATTGGTTAGATCCTTCAACAGTGTCAGCAGTGCCCGGAGAGGCTAATCGGGAGCACTAGGGCATTCCCACTGTGGGCTGGACGCCGCGTAAATTTACTAGGTTGCAACGATTTTTCCGGAGTGATTAATCTTCCTGGCAAGTGGTGGAAACCTTCCGTTTGAAGTTGGAAGCGAGCTTCACAGGCCACCCATGATCACATGATTTGTACGCACACACGTACAAATGTAGGTACTGAACAACATTATGTAGGCTCCCATGGATCATGTTTGGAGACTACCAGTTGAGAGATTTTTGGAATAAGGCTGTGGACTGTTATTAGCAATTATAGCTGTCATTATACTTGCTGCTATTGTTGTTGTTATTCTTCTTGTTGCTGCGGTCCATCTTATGTGCTTCCTCTCGCTTTCCCCCTAAAAAGGCAGATGGATGCTCATCCTTGAGGAGCTTGGTTTTACCAGAGATTTCTTATAGCTGTCCTTGCTATACTGCAGCCACCTGATTCCACAGGAGAGATCTCTGCTCGGTGTTAAAATGCCTTGTGTGACAACATGCTGTTGTGATTTGGCACCAAAATAAAGTGCAACTGTGTGTGGCTGTGAAGATGTGACAGTAAAAACTGCTGGTCCGGCATACACAGATTACTATAACTCACAGTATTCTCAGACAATTCTACCGAAAATCAAGTGATAATTCCCAGTAGATTGCTGTCAAAACTAGTGTTGTGAACACAACATTGAAGTGTAGGTTCTGCTGTAGTAGGAACGGCTGCTACGGCAATCAGGTTTATCCACAAAGCACGGATCGATCTCCCGTTGCCGTAGTGGAGACATTGTCGTCGTACTGCTTAAAGTCCCTAACTATGGCTGAAGACACATTTCTGTAACTTGTTTGTTTCTGTAACTTCTGTAAGTGCAAAATACCACATGAGATGCGTCAAGGAGTAATACATCTCCCATTTTTGCAGTTCATTGCGCGACAAAGTATATGCATATACTGTAGGGCTTAAGTGGGTATATGTTTTGGCCTTCCACTGCAGTAATGGTAATGATGCAGTTACTAGCAGCACCATGGTGATATAAGATAGTGTGTGTGCGGGGGGGGGGGGGGGGGGGTGTCTCATGCTGCAGCAGAAAATCCAATGCATAATGAAAGAGAGACTCACTGATAAAATACAGATAATATTAGGTCTAAAAAAACAGTTGTGGACGTCTGTGTCGGCGTTAAAAAAAAAAAAAAAGTCTAACAGGGCACTGGTCTATTGCACATTTATATGCACCGGAATGTGTAACCGTTCAGCAAAGACTTTGAATTTCACAGTTGGAAATGTTTTATTTGCATTAAACACCCTATATGCAGTTATTCTGTCGGTGAGACCGCGCTGCAACCGGCAGGAGGAAAAAAGTGCCCATAAGCGAGGCACCAAAGAGCTTCGCGGTGCTCTAAACCAGTATATCAATGCATCGGAGGAAAAAACAAAAATATATAACTATATAACTATACATTTACTATATGAATATATGAAAACAGGAGGTTATGTCCCTGTTTTATTATAAATATACATATATTCCTTTATCACTAATGCATGCACTCTATAACATTTTCGTAGTATGCAACTTTAAAACAAACCCGCCGAGTCAAATAGAAGAATAAACTAGGTAGAGAGCTACCACATGCTGGAACCTCTAGGAGTCTTCGATGCTCAGACTTGACGCAATAAAGGATATTTAATATGGAAGGAGTTTTGTGTCGCGAGCTCCAGGCGCTCCCTTTTCATATGTAAAACTTATATCGTTTTTTTTTTTTTTTTTTTTTTTTTTTTTTTTTCAAAAGGTAATTGGCCGATGCTTAACAGTACACCGTGCACCGGCGCTGGGACCTTGAATCACCTCAACATTCTACCTCAGGGGGCTCCATTCAAAACATAATGAAAACCTCCTTCAGGTGAGGAGAGACTTTGAGACTCTCTGCATCTCACAGAAAGCTATAGTACTACTAGGGCCCAAAACCTAAAGCGCTGTCCCCCCCATTGTATCGTATTCGCTTAATTTGTTTTCCTTTGTTGCCACAATCAGTTTACCAACCCCGCTAATTAGCACCATTCAAGGAGTAGAGCCACAATTAAACGAGTGGGCAATTACAAATTCCTCTGTCGAGACTCCAGTGGCTCTCAACAAATAATATCAATCAGCGATAATGTAAGTAAGTACGTGACGGAATCGCATTGGGCCATATGGAGCAACAGTAGAACATTGCCGAGTGTGTGTGTGTGTGTGTGTGTGGGGGGGGGGGGGGGGGGGGGGGGGTTGCTCTGTGTGTGTGTGTGTGTGTGTGTGTGTGTGTGTGTGGGGGGGGGGGGGGTGCTCTGTGAGGAGAGGATCGTAGTAAAAGCACCAACAACATTGTATAACAAAGACTTATGGGTTTGCTAAACACGTAACCGCTTTCTGCTCTGAGCCAGACAAGTAGGTACTCTAGCAAATCTTAAAATCATGTAATAATAATCTAATATATGAGCCCAGCGGGCTGGCCTTATGCTTCCTTCAATGCATGTGGAGTCCAAGTTGCCTTCTTTTCATCTGACAGGGGGGAGTTTCAGTTACATGGAAGGAACACATTATTCCTTCCTGTCCCCTCCACCAGGAGTCCCGGCTGACCAGGGGGAGGCAGTCTAGAGCCCAGGATTACTGCATGTATTTTGTGAGGGTATGGGGCATGGAGAGCACATGCAAACTCCACACAGAAAGGCCCTTTTGCCAACCAGGCTGCATTCCTGGACAATAAACCAATATTTGACTAATTGAGGTTAAAGGTAGGGTAAGTGATTTGAAATTCATCCTGTAGTACCAGCCTGGTGCACTATGGGCGCCAAACAGTAGCTACACTATGTGAGCCTGCTGCTCGATCCTGATTGGAGGAGAATTCGCCACCACCTGGGGAACTTTTATTAGCTCCTCTGCTAACTTGGGGGAGGGGGAAACTCCATATATGGTTACCACACCTTATAATAGAGCATTTTAACAGAAAAAAAAAATGTTTTGGGTGATATCTGACAAAAGTGAAATCACTTCCCCTAGAAGACCAGCAAAATCATTTTTAAAATATTGTAATGTTTTAAAAGCCACGGACATGTTTTAGAAGCCACGGACAGAGTACTGAAATGACACTGTTTATTGGGTCAGGAATGCAACAAAATAAATAAATAAATTCAAGGCCAGTGTGAGTAAGTGATGGTAAACAAAAAGCTCATTACCTCTGTGCTTTGGTGACAACACTAGAAAGTGTATATGCAAACTCTTAAGGGGCACCTTTCATAAAAGCCACTTTACAAAAAAAATACTGTACTGGTGGTAGGTAGGTGTATCTGTTTTTGAATGTCATATAATTATTATAAATTACAAAATCATATATGTTTTGTATTTCTTTAACTTTACAAAAAATACCATGGATCTTATATTAACTTTATTCTCTTATATGAGGATTGTGTGTTAAGTTGGCATACATGACATTTACAGTATATAACATCTTCCATATGGGAAATGAAATACGAGCATAGCTGAGGAGTGAACCCTGAGTGACAGAAATGCACAAAGTGTGCAGGATGTGTTTCTGAATGGTGCGTGTCATCATGATGGTGACGTACTCACCATGGACAGGGGGAGTATGGCCTGGATGTCTCTCTGCACCACCGTCAGCTCCGTCACCACCTTGTCTGAGTCGGGCGGAGGGTTCTGGCCCTTGTAGTCGATGTTCCAGTTGATCCTGCGGGTCACCGACAGGCTGGTGAAGTTCTCCATCTCGAAGTCCAGCTGCATCACCTCCACGTTGCCCAGGAAATCCCTGCATATGGGGGACAAGGATGCAAATATCACGGTGCTGTACGTTGCAATAACCTGGCGTCACTTGTAACCAGCCTGTTTCCTGGAATTTCGGAAACATAGCAGGCAAACATACAGATCAAAATGACCATTAATCTTCTACATTCATATTTTAACTCTTGAGTTAACTCTTGACTCTCAAAGAGTTACACCTGGTTAACCAACTTTCCATCGTTCCAGCTAGGTTGCCCTGGAACCCTCTCACGGACCACTGATTGCAAACCAGTGATTTAACCGAAAGCCGATATCGATACTGTTATATGCCTATCTCATTTTTGTTGTTTCTTATTATTCCCTCCTTTTGTGCCAGACAAACTATACATCTGCAATAAAATAAATACATGTCCAGAATCTACAGCTTGGTAGACAACAGATCACCAACATAATCGATGCAAAATGTATGCTCATCAACAACAGATAAACATCGGTTACCGCCATAGGTTAACAGCAGTTTTTTATATATTTTTTTGCCGATACCGACCGATAACAGCAAATATCGGTCGATACATCTGAGCATCACTAAAAAACCTGTTATTCCCGTTACGATGCCGTTGATCATAGGGGATTTTGGGGTACTTCTGTTTTGTAGTTTCCCACCTGATGGTCTACAAATCATTGAATACGACATGATGTTAAGCTACCATCCGCTCCAGACTGGATCATAAACCCAAAAAGGGACACTCTCCACTGGGCTGACGGTGCAATATGCTGATTGAACTGCTCCTTGGGGACGCGGTGGTCCCCGCCTCGGGGTCAGCAGGAGTCAATCTGATCATCAAATGTGTCATTTAATCACTCAGCTAGTTCTGTTCTGAAATAGGTATGATGTTTTGTGATCATTCTTTGACTTGGTATATTATAAACACTAAGACTGTTTTAATTCATTCATTCATTCATTCATTCATTCATTCATTCATTCATTCATTCATTCATTCATTCATTCATTCATTCATTCTTTCATTCTTTCATTCTTTCAGTATACGGTAGCTCTATATTCTATAGAGTACTGGTTTTCAACCATTTTGATCCCAGGGCCCACTATTTATTCAGCATTTGAGCCACGGACCACCATTTGATAACATGTTCACCCCGCAGACCCAAAAGTAAAGATTTCACAAACAAAACAGGCAAAACATACAGATCAAAATGGCGTTTTTTCTACATTTTCTAGTTGTGTGGAGTTCTTAATTAAGTGAGCTAATTCAGATGATGAATATTTTAACTCATGAGAGTGTAAACATGAAACCAAATCCATTTGGTTTCATTTGTACGCTCTCAAAGAGTTACATCTGGCTCACCAACTTTCCATCATTTAGCTGGGGACCACCTGGAACCCTCTCAAGGATCACTGTTGGTCCTTGGACCACTGGTTGAAAACCACTTCTATAGCAAATTGAAACTGGAATACTATAAATACCCTATTGGCCTCAATTATTTCACATAAAAATGATCTTTTTTTCCACAAATGAGTCTAAAAAAATTCAGAGGTCGTCTTATAATAACCATCTTATAATCCAGACACTCTGGTAATTAAGCTCATAATCCAGACACTCTCTCCTGATTGGTTGAAGCGCTGTCACCTACCTGAACACGCGTGTAGAGAGACCCCTGTGAGTGACTAAACACACACTCTAGAAATAGAGCATTATATTCTGACAATCACAATAGAATGCTTAAATGCTTACAAAAAAAGCAGCACTTTACCCCACAATGTTCCCAAATTATCTGCTCCTAAGATGTGTAATTTCCTGAACAAAAGCGGAGGCACTTTAGAGTCGAGCAGCACTACTAAACGGTCACTGAAAAACGACATTTACAGTGAAGCAAAATGCATTTATAGTCTTCTCCACGCTCCCGGCTTCACAACGTTCCTCGCGTTCAATCATTCAACTGGGCTGTCGGCGGAGGCAGCCATGCGAGGCCGCGGCCCGACTCGTCAGGAGCAGTTAGGGGTCCGTCGCCTTGCTCAAGGACACTTTGACGCCGCGCCAAAACGCCACCCGGGATCGGAACGGGAACTTTCCATTTGCCAGATGGCCGATCTACCGTCCCGAGCCATTTCTTTATTTTCTCTTGCTAACCCTTTGGGGTGCCCCCGATCATTTACTGTGTACAGTTTGAGCTCAATGGAGTGCGGCATGCGCTCGTTTATTGGCGTCCATTGTGACGGCCATTTTATGAGCAGCTGACGTGTTCTGCTTCAAGGAAAAAAAAAAGTTTTACAACAGAGCCTCTGTTGTATTACGGTGTTGTTGTGCGTCGATAAGAGAAGATTTACAACGCCAAAACCTATCGCACCCATGCGGTGTTGTAAGCTTGTAAAGTCTTGCATGTTCATTCGTCTATCACGCTTAATTGTACATGTTCAGTGTTCACATTCACCTCGCCACACCAGAGTGCTTCTGAGTGGAGTGCTTCTGCTAGCAGATTAGTAAATGTACTAAATGCACTCAAATATAATTTAAATATTTATATTTGAATTATATTTTTATACTATGTGTGCTGACCATGGAGAGTTTCTCATTGCCCCTCCACCTGACACCTGCGGCGTCAAAAACCCTTTTTGTTTTTGGCTAGAGTGCAGGTGGGCCTTTGGTACACTGTGGCACGCCCTCCTCCCCCACTGTAGGACATGTGCATGTGGAGATTGTGGACCAAATCTTGAAATGTTCCTTTTGATTTTGATTCAAAATGATCAGTAGCTTACAGCAGCCTACTGTGCGTTGTCCAGCCGTTTTGATAGTTGTGACTGCAACCATTTTGAGGCTGGGCACTGTATCAGCAAGATTATATTGTGATATGAGACTCGATATAGTCTGATTTTGGATATGGCAATATTGTGATATGGCATACTTTATCCTGGTTTCAACCATTTAAGCCTATATATTTTCTAAAATCTCAAGACCTAAAAGTTCACAAACACTTATATAAAAAAGAAACTAATTATCATAGCTCAGTTTAATGGACAGATTGATACAGCCACAATTCACCGCGATTGCTGTTTGATACTGTAACTGTTAGACTCTTTAGTGACTGGGCCTCTGTCCAATCAGCTGTATCTGTTCGGACGCAAGTTCACGCAACTGACCCCACTCTGGCTCTCATTGGATAAATACATCTTGGTACCAAAGCAAATTATAGGTTGACAACAGAAGAGTGTACTGTCTCTATGGGGCTTGGACCAGGCTAGACAACCATGTTTCCGTGTGGAACAACACGTGTATCGTATCTGAAGGGGTGAGCAGTTGTAAAGTACAGTCACATCATCTATAATACTGTCACATTTGATTCTGTCCAAATCACCCAGCTGTAGAATACATGCTGGCCTGTCGTTGCAATGCAGATGGCAATCTAACAGCCTCCACTGCAGCGCCTGTGACCGTGACACCAAGGATGATGGCTTCACTGATGCCTGCTGGGCTAAAGTTCAGCAAAGCCCTATATAAAGATCTACTCACTGCTGGCGAGGAGCCACATTAAATTCCCACCTATGACAAGAACCATTACACCTCTACACCCCTCACCTGATGCCCAAGCTAAGCGAAAATGATCTCTCAGAGAACCGTGATCTCCTGCAGACTGCATGCTTTCTGATGAACGCTATAGGAGCTTGACGGAGTCATACGATATAAGGCTCTTCCTCTCATGATGAGATCATTCTGGGCTGATTCGTCTCACCGTCGGTCAGTGGAAAAAATGAGCTTCATGTTTGACACCAATATGCCCCCCAGAGCGGAGTACATATAGCACGTATACCTTTTGCCCAATCACTAGCACCACGGTCCACGTAATGAGTTTTAAAATGAATGTTTTTAGCAGTCAACTATGCTGGATGTACTATTTTTGCATTATATAACAGGGCCGGATCTAGGCATGGGCATGAGGGGGGCAGGGAAGGATTTTCCAACGGGCACGTTGGGCCAGAGGCCCAGGGGCCCCTGAGCTTGAGTGTCCATGTGATCGCTAAGAGCCCCCCCCCCCCCCCCCCCCCAAAAAAAAAAGGGGTAACAGGTTATTAAATTGGCACACACGGTCCTTGTCACTGTTATTAACAATGGGTTTATTCATTTTGTGTCAACAAAAGAACCCCCAAAGTCCTAAACCATCATGATATGGTACATTACTGCAAGTGTTTTCATTTTTCATTAAGTCTATGCTGTAAATCCTGACAAAACACAATGGCATACAAAACAACCCACATTTTAAAGATTTTCAAATTAAAGCGCTTGTATATAAAATCATTTGATTATTTGAAACACTATGCTAACTACAATTGTGGCACCACTAAACTATGGGCATCATCATTCAAAAACGAAAAATCAGACCTTTAGCTTTATGCATGCTGCGTGCCTGTAGCAACAACAACTGATGTTATTATTGATGCTTATTATTGATGATGTTATTATTGATGATGAATAAATTGGGAAATGCTACATCAAAGTTTTCAAATGTATAAAAAAAGTCGTTCTTGTGAATGTTCAAATTATTTAGAGTAAAAGTACAATATTTGCCAATAGGAATTGGATTTGCCAATTGTAATAGGATTAGAAATTTGAATTACTCAAGCAAAGTACAAATACCTCAAAATTGTAATCAAGTGCAGTACTTAAGTAAATGTACTGATTACAGTACTAAGCAAATGTACTGACTTCCCACCACAGCAATCAGCCAGCAGACAGTGATTGCTGGGAGCTGTGGTAAATATGCTTAAACCAGTGGACGGTGAACCCCTGACTGATAAATAATTGAGTAATTGTACAGACTGTCAGGAGTCAGGAGAGGGAGAATAAAGCATGTGCTTTATGGACGTTAGCGGATGTTAAAGCCTTAATGATCGCCTCCCCGTATAGTGTAATAATATTTATTTTATAAGCTCAGCTTCAGGGTTCCTCCGTGGTGGTGGAAATTACTTAATCCTTTGATCCCCAGCCCTGTTAAACTGATTAATATGGAGATTCCATGAATAGATCATGGTGCAAAGTTCCCAAATAAAAACATGTTTACAGTATGTTATAATTTGGGATGGGGGGCGACGACTATATTTCGGTCCAGTTGTAGAACTCTAGTTTTTGCCAGGCACTTTGCACTAATAACTTTAAGGCTCGTCGAGAGTTTAAATAGACAGGTACCCGATTTAATATTATGTATATCTTATTTATTTATAATTTAAGCTCAATTAGTAGCTTAACTCAGGAAGGCCACTCAATAAGCCCCTTTGGGTTCTTTTTTTGGTCCTTCCAGCACATTGTATGTACTGTATTCATGCTCTATTGTATTCTATTTTTTTTTCTTATTGTTGTGCAAATATACTAAACTAAACTTCACTCCCCTCCCCAATCCGGCCTTGTCCAATAGATACGCTAAAAGAGGAAAGCTTGACCAGGAAAGCTCCTGCATAGCAGGACAGCCTGCATAACAGTTGCTAAACTATTTGGCTCGGCATTGGACAGTGACTAAACCCCACCCCAAAGGGAAGGACTAATGGGAGGCATCGAAAAGGAAGGACTGGGGAAGGATCAACATATGGAATGACAGAACAGGTCAGCTCCATACATGGAGATTTAAGTGTTGGAGGTCATAATTATGCTGGCTGCCACCACATACAAGTATGCGGAGGCACATGGTGGTGTGAGGAATGGCGGCCATATAGCATGGCGTATACAGATCAATGGATGGACTGACAAGTTATTCAGCTTTTCATAGTAATTTGCAACCTATGAAGCGATAAGATATTAGGATGATAAGTTACTGTATATCCGTAGTGGATAATTTTTACTACAGCATTTGACGTCATAGGACATGTTGGGTCATACGATTAATTGTGGACGCAACAAACACCTAGATGAAACACAGACAGAATCTAACCGTACAGACTGATCATCCAATGCAGCTCTTTAGAAGATAAAACTGCAATGTAATATAGTATCCATCTATCCATCAATCTCTCTCTTCTCCTTGCTCTCTCTTCCCAAATCCCGGTGTCAAACGCATGAGGTAAGGGCAAAAAAAATCATAAAAAATAAGTAGCTAACTTTGAGATTTATCAGCAGAGGCAAAGTATTTTCTGCATTCCGCCTTCCAAAGCAAGAAGTCACTTTGATCATAAACAACCATTGGTTCACAGATTAAGGCACACTTCAGGGTAAATCAACCAAAATACACATTCACGCATGCACACAAACACACACATTATAAGGCAAAGGAAAAACGGATATGTTTTGTGTTTTGTCACACACACACACACACACACACACACACACACACACACACACACACACACACACACACACACACACACACACACACACACACACACACACACACACACACACACACACACACACACACACACACACACCCCTACAAAGGTGCGCTGTGCAATGCGTATAGCCCCTACCCCATAAACAAGGGGAGTTCCGATAAACAAGTCATAGTGTTTGAGAACCAGCCGGTTCTCCCCCTCCCCAGTGGCATCTCCCCTGGCTCCCCACCCCCTGTCTATAAATAAAGCATTCCACTGTGCCAACAACACACTATGGAAGCCAAAGTGAAACAACTTTACCACCGCTGGCACACTATCAATTGTTGTTTTAGTTATGTTGTGCGAAAAAGCTAGACATATCTCTCAATTAAAACCTCTACTGAACGGAAAAAATATTCAACGATTTGTGCCACATTTTCTGTTTTCAAAATATCAGACCTACAAGCTCGCTATGAGCTTGTATTTTTCAATAACTAACGTAATGCCAATGATACTAAGTAATGCTAATGCTGGTAATGATATATATATATATATATATATATATATATATATATATATATATATATATATATATATATATATATATATATATATATATATATACTGTATGATTGTATAGTATATACAGTATACTAGGTTATACCATTACTTTAGGAGAGAGCAATCAATGTGCTATATGAAAAAAAAAAGTTAGTAATTTTGCTGAAGTGACTTACAATCACAAGTATTTTACAAGTGCAATATGATTTGAGTAATATGACGCAACTGTAAACATGATAATGGTATCTATAAATAAATTCTCAGCTTCTGTAGACAAGCCAGAAAAAAACAACAACAACTAACTAACTAACAAGTAAACAGTATACAGCATTCATGTTATAAATAGCATGTATCTCCTGTTAGAGGTCATCTCTGCACTGGAAACCATCTACCTGCACAGCAGTGTTAGACCCAGGTGTGGGAGGGTAGCACAGAGTATCTGAACCAATCTGACAGGAGATCTGGGACGCGAGCCCAAAGTCTTAACGGATCAGTTCATACATCAAAGATTCACACGCTGGAAGTCGGAACTGAAAAACTACATGCAAAATCCAATATGTACGCTCTGCAAAACTCTGACACTTCAGAATCAACCATGAATCAGATGCAATGCCCTTCAGCTAAACTTCTACGACTAGAGACGGCGTCGTTTCTCTTCTAAATTTGTTGTGTGGCATAAGCATTTGATATGAATTAAAAGCCGGCGATAGTCTTTCACAAAATGCTTTGAAAATGAGGGGGAAACAATGACAACATCGTCGTTATTGTTACGAATGGGATACTTTGGTGTGAAACCCATTATTACAATAATAGCAGTGTGTCACAACTCACAGCAAAGAATGAACTGACGTTTCTAACAAACCCCCTTAACAAATGGACCCTTATGGGGTCAGGGAAAATCTCCTGGCTGTGACGTCATACCTATGACAGGCACTGTAAAATAGCGCCCCAAGGGATAAAACATAAACTAAGAACATCATGTGTTTTAAAAGTTAAATGGCAAGTATAATGTACTTATCCATGAGACCTATTAGCCTGGTGGTCGCCCCTGTGCCCCCCGACCCCCCCTTTCATGTCCCCCGGCAACTGCCTAGTCTGCCTAATGGCAAAAACACCCTGCTGGAATCCAATATGCATGTGATACATGTGTTTGTAAATATAAGGTAAGTCTTATCATATGTTTTTGTTTTCTTCTGAATGCCATGTCAATACAAATACAAATAGGCATTTTTTCCAAGCCCTGCAGTGTTGCCTTGCTTCACCCTAAGCTTAAAATAAAATTATCCAAAGCAAAATTATGCTGATTGCAAATTGGCTTATAAGAGCAGATTAAATTAGATTTTTTTCCCTGTTGTCCTGAGAAGACACTTTGTTCTCGAAAACCATTTAATCACAAATTGGAAACCATTGGCCAAATTCAATAACGAAAAAAGAAATCAATAATGAATCAAATTGTCGCTATTTACAAGGCGCTATTAGCAATAATCTCCTTTGAGTTAATTTTCAGGAAGGCTTGAAAATGGATTACAACGTGGATGTTTGCAACGGTGACCAAACCTGCTACTTGTTGAAGACACAACAGTGGACAAAAGGCCACTGCTCTACAAAACAACCATAATTACATTTACGCTGTGAATGAATAAAAGTGTGACCTCTCTTCCTCTCGCTGGGAAATCCTTCTGAAGATAATTAAAACACTTTTAACCAAGTCATGACAACGTGATATTTTGGGCCAAACAAATCATTAACAAAAAAGTAATTACAAAGAAAGTGTTCGGCCCAAAACGTTTTTTTGTTGTCATGGTTGCCATTTGTAGTGATTTTTCACAATCCCAGTTGTCTGCAGATAGACAGTGTACTTCCACAGGGCATTGGCGATTTGAAGGAGGTGCCAGGGGGCCACTTGCCTCCCCCTGATGGCCAAAAAGTTGGAAAAAAGCTATATATATATATATATATATATATATATATATATATATATATATATATATATATATATATATATATATATATATATATATATATATGGAAAAAATGTTTTTTTGTCAATTGTAACTTCATTGACATGTCATGCCAGTGTAAATAAATCATATAGTGTCGAGCAAGTAATTGTCATATTTAGTTGCATATATTCTACAGCACTGGTTTTCAACCATTTTTAATACCAGGGCCCAATATGTGTTCTGCACCATTTGATGCTGAGTTCAGTGACAGTCTCTCGACCCAAAATTAAGGATTTTCAAGTTTTGGCCACAATTTAGATAGCTGGCAAAACGTTGATCAAATCAAAAATAACAATTCTTCTACCTTTTCCAATTGTGTATATTCTTGAAAATGACATAATTCAGATGTTTACATATAATTTAAGAGTGTGAAATGAAACCAAATGCCGCTGAGAGACTAAAATAGCCTATGACCATGGCAGATAGATGCTGAGGGGGAGCCCCACACCTACCATCACCTCACAGCACTTACCGGACAACTTTATGTTATTTTAGCTGTAGCTGTGTTATTGAATGTTGCATTGTGGAACACACACAGGTGATGGCAATACTAATCACCGCAGTTTTTACAGCGCATCACATGAAAACCTCTGTCGGACGTTAAAGCCAAATGAGTTGGATACCGCTTCTCTGTCTGCAGACTGTAGATAATTTAGATAATGTAACGCATTTTTAGAGCGCAGAGCGTAGTGAAGGTCTTGTTGACTAGACGTAGAAGACATTTTGAAGCTTTTCGCCACTGAAACGATGGATTATTTATGCTCCCGTCCCATCTCAATGGGCCAGAAGAAGCACGTAGCTTCTCCTGACCTCGGACTCTGGCAGAGTGGAGTGGGAGGGGCTTAGCCAAGGGTCAATTATGAAGTGCTCCTTTAATGACGCCTGGAGGTGGTGACTGTCGAATGGTAATGTTGTGGATCTACAGCAGGGCTTCGGCAAGGTTAAAAGTGAACTGCTAGCACATAGAAAGTTGTCTCATTGTTTTTTTATGACCACTGTCAAACGCCTAACAGTATTTTATGCTGTGCCAAATAAACCTTCGGAATTGGTTGTCAAGTTCTATTGCTATGATATAACTTGTTTCAAGAAGTTCTGGGAAGTTCTGTTTTTAGCGCATGTTGTGTACAGAAGTAAATGAAAACAGCATTCTTAATCTTGAATCTGAATTGAATTGTTTTTTAGTTTAAACATGTTTAAATGTGTTGCCAAGGAAATACTTTTTTTGGCGTATTTCTTTTGTATAATTATGCGATCGTGCAAGCTATTGCACGACCACATGCTGTGGTCGCAAATTGATGTCATGAAGATAAACAAAAGTTGCTATTTTACAGTACACTGGTCCTGATATTTTAAAACACAAAGGATGGAAAAGGGACAAAAACAGTACAGCACCTCCCTAAGCAACTAGCCATTTTGTCAAAACCCCATTCACTTACTGTATCTGGTCGCCTTTAAACAAAACAGTTGTTTTTGCTGGTGTTGAGCTTCCAAAAGAGAAGAAGTCTCTGAGTTATTTGATCTCAATTGAATTTCCATCCAGTTGAATGGACCCATCATTCTTACATGGTAATGAAACAAAGCATGAATCGGGCAATTCCAAACGTCATGCCTTACATTTCACATTGTTTTATGAGGATTCGCCCTACATTTAATAGCGATTTGAGCAGTAGTGACATATTCCACCTTGTCTTTGTCCCTATTACTGAAGGACTCCGAGGTAGTTTCCCCGCGTTATGATAATTCCATGAGATTTCCAAGGCGATTTCCTCCGTTCTCAAGAGCAGGCAGGTACTGCAGCCCAGAGTACAGAGCGAGGGGAGGATATATCCTCTAGTGTCCTGAACGCGTTTTGGTGTTTTATCTGTTGAAAAATAGCAGATCAACAAGCTCATGTCGCGCCACCGAGTGGCGCGACATGAGCTTGTTGTTCTGCTATTTTTGAAAAATTGTGAAAATGTGCTGCAAATCTCTGAATACATTATTTTGGAAGCAAACATTTTATCTCAATTTTTCGCTTCTGGGGAACCCCGAGAACAACATGTTTTCAGATGGGGGGTCTGCAGCCAAATATGGATAATTCTGGTGGTCCTTGGCTAGAAATATGTTAGCATCACTGACACAGGAGCACAGATTTTTCAGAAAAACTAGAATCTAGTGTCAGAAACTATAGAATCCAGTGTCAAAAACTCGATTCTAGCGTCAGAAAGTAGATTCTAGTGTCAAAAAGGAGATCCTAGCACCAGAAACTATCATTTAGTGTCAATAACTAGAATCTAGTGTCGGAAATTACTGTAGTGAATGAAACTCGAATCGAGGGTCAGGACTCAATGGGATATATTAGCTGTTGGATGGGACACTTTATTGACTTGCTTAATATGCACTGTGCATAATGATTACCCAGATTTCTGATACGCTGGCTGTTTCACCATTCACATTAAGTCACACTTAGCTGAAGGTCAACCGCGCTTGCAAAATATCAACGTTTTTTGTCAAATACTGTAAAATATTGTTAATCTAAATATTAATCTAAATATTAATTTAGATGCTGTGGAACTGCAGGCCGCGTGTTGTGTTCACTTGGATAAGCCCGCAGCCACACACACACACACACACACACACACACACACACACACACACACACACACACACACACACACACACCACACACACACACACACACACACACACACACACACACACACACACACACACACACCACACACACACACACACACACACACACACACTATATACTGTATATATAAAATTACTGGTGATATATATGGTATATATAATGTATACTTCCTTATATCCTATTAAAAATCATAGAGTACACACTATCCAGACGGGGAATAACTACAAATGGTTCAGTCACTCAGGGTAGAGCAGCTGCTCCTTCGCCTGGAAAGGACCCAGCCAAGGTAGTTCGGGCATCTGGTTAGGATGCCTCTCGAGCGTCTCCTTAGGAGGTCCTCGAAGCACGTCCCGCGACCGACCTCGGATAAGCGGATGAAGATGGATATATGGATGGATGGCTCTTGAATGTCTTTAGTTGAATGTCTCTACTGTTCCCTATCTGTCCTGCGTTTTAGGATTATTCTGGTCTTGTGTTGCCAGACGATTGATATCTCAGCCTGTATAACCAATACATCTGGACTGTTCCAAATGCATGGTCAATCATATCATCACTCCTATGTGAAAGGTCCGCCCTGGAGAATGTGTATTGGTATGAAAGCTGTGAGATTGTCCTTGGTCTCCGTTGAAGCGTTTAGAAACTGACTTGTGGACCTAGATGCATACACAGCTGCATCCCCCCACAGAGTTACTGTAAGGTCATACCGGTATAGTCTATTGAATATGAAAAATATCCGCCTTTTTTGTATACAGGACAAGAGAGAAGAAGTATCAAGAGCTTCAGCTGCGGTGGTGGTTATATAGCAGGGGTGGATGTAACATTTCCCAATTGGGGGGGAGGAGGTGAAAATGGTATGGGGGCGACTTCATCGCCTGTGTCGATTCACGCCACAGGCGGTGAAGTCACAAACATACCATTTTCTGTTACGGGACTTTTATTAGTCAAGTAAAGCATCAATAATAACACCATTTGTTGTTGAAGTTGCAACAGACATGCAGCAAGCATAAAGCTAAAGGTCTGACTCAGAGAGTTTTCTGTTTTCAATGATGAAATGCTGTTGGTTTAGTGGTGACACAACTGTAGTTAGTTAGTAGCAGTAGTAGTGTTTCAACTCATCTTAAATATAGGCACTTTCATTTGAAATATCTTTGGTGGGGCAGTCGGGGGATTTAGGGGGGCATTGCCCCCCCATGCCCATGCGTTTATCCGCCCCTGTTAGATAGATGCGCTGTGTGTGTGTGTGTGTGTGTGTGTGTGTGTGTGTGTGTGTGTGTGTGTGTGTGTGTGTGTGTGTGTGTGTGTGTGTGTGTGTGTGTGTGTTTAGGCCTGCGGCTGTTGACTTACCCCTGCTTCACTCCTTTGTTCTTGTTCACATCGATGGTGGTGATGGAATGCTTGGCCCCAGACTGCAGCTCCCAGTCTACCTTCCACTGGGCGTTTTTCGATTTGGTCTGCCGCAGGTTCACCCCTTTCTTCGCCTTGACCCTGTGTGGAAATAGAAATGGGGGGAAAAAAGGGGGGAGATAAGTCAATTTTATTAGAGGCAAGTGATTTATGAGCAAGGTCAAAAGTTGGGTGTCTTACGTTGGGGCCATATTTCTCCTCATTGTAGCGCGTCATGGCGAAAGCAATTTCAGAGATGAATCAATGACAGATGGAAGTACTACGGACGACAGTGCGTCTAATACATATTAGACCATAGGGGGACGGAGGTTATTTGGGTTACTTGTATCATGTGGTGATGTCTTTGAACAGCGTGTAATTATGATGTATTACATGCGGCGTTTATAAAATAAAAAAATATTTGCGCTTCAACAGGACCTAGTGCCAATACAGTGCTTGCGCCATGCTTGTACAGATAGCGACTAATACTGTACAACAGGGATGTCAAACTCGAATACAAAGTGGGCCGAAATAGAACACATTCAAGGGCCGGACCCGCCGGACTGTGTTTCAACACACGGGGCACCGGTTTACGAGGACGTCCCAGGAAAACAGCAAAAGTAAGTTTCCTTCAAAAAACATGAATGCCCCTTAAAAATGCAATGAATAGTATGAAACTGCATGCTTTCAAAACTGCATCAGTTTCCTGTTCTATGATCCTCACTGCTTTCATGGTAAAATGTGAAAGTTACTCAGTTGAGCTAAGAAATTAAAACAATTAATTCCATTCGTGGTGTGTACATAAACACCAACAGCTTTAATAATAATTAAATATCATCCCGTTGGCCAAAGATAATTAATTCGTGGGCCTGATTTGGCCCCCGGGTCTTGAGTTTGACATACAGTATGTGCTCTACAACATGACAAGAACGCCGTAGGTTTGAGTGCCGCCGCTGCTGCTGCTGCTTGCATTGCTTAATGTGGAGAGAAATAATAGACACGCATATGTGTGAGGATGTGTGTACTGTATCCTGTAGCTCCGAGGTGTAATGCTGTACGAACAATTTTGCACTTTGAGGTATGAGGTAAGGATTAACATCCGACATGTCACCACGATACCATCTACTAGGATTTGGAGCTGCTTTGTACAGAGAGGGATATCGCATGGCAAACAGAACACGTGTCTGCAGGCATAACGGCGGGGCTGTTTCCGGGCGATGATGAGGATATGTTGCCGCGGCGCTAATAGAGAATAAAGCTCAAGCACCGTAGGGGTCCATAAAACAGGTTTTCCCCCCGCTTTACTGTATAATATACAGAGACAATATTATTGTCTCTTTCGGCAGCTGCGCGTTTTACGGATGGCACCGCGTCGCCCCCCTGTTTATGTCCGGCATTAGCCGGGCTGTCCTAAACGGTCCCGCTGTGGATCCATCACAAAACGATGGCCTGTAGTATACGGGGCTGTCCGGTACTACAGGAGTAGCAGCGGTGGTCATTTCTTTTTCAATCTGAACTGTAAAGGTGACTTTAATGCTGGGCTCAAACACTTTTTTTGACGGGGCGTGATATCATCCCTAGACGTTTTGCTGATTATTGTAGATATCCGTTGCCAGCAGCATGCAGGAGGGAAATAAATAAATAAATAAACCCACGTCCCTCTCAGTCATTTGACCACAGACCCACCGAACCCGACTCCATCAATGATGCATGGCGGGGGACCATCCACTCGCCCCGCGTGTGCATCTAGAGACAATGGAGGTTATTGATTTATTCTAATGTTCTCCATCGTTGCTCCATGAAATAGGATATGGAATGAATGATTAATATACTACTAGGATTCCTCTTTGTCTGTCTGGTGTCTCCGAGCCATTCTGTTGATAAACAAAAAGAAAGGCACTCTCCGTGGCTTTCACTCGTAAATGTTTTTGCCGGAAAATTTCGAGGATCCCGCGTAACTCGTAACAATTTTTTCGCAATATAAATCCCAGATGAACACAAGGCTACCCTTCCAATAAACGATCGGTGCAATTTCAGAGTGCTGCCAAAGGGTAGGCAAGGTTGTTATCAATATGCAAGTGTCTATCTCTGTATGAGGACATTAAAGCGCCCCCCCCCCCCCCCCCCTCTCGCGGGACTCTAATGACATTGCTTTGCTTACAGGGAAAAAAGCGCAGCCTGGCCTTGTGCCTTTGTTGCTCCAGTACACCACTGTGTTCGTTTCAATTACTTTTTTTCTTTCTTTTTCCTCTGAAAGATTCAGAGAACAGTATGTCAGTGAAATGTCCTGCTTTTTAGTTCCGCTCGCACGCCGCTTTGTATGACACGGCCGTTTGATGGAGCTGCGCCGCTAAAATGAGCCTTCAGGCGACTCTGGTGTGTTTTGGATTGACCCTTTGCAATTAACAGTGGTTTTCAACCTTTCTGGCACCAGGGCCCACTATTTCTTCAGTATTTGAGCCACAGACCATCATTTGAAGGCATTTTAGCCCCACAGACCCCCAAAACTAAAGATTTCTTTCGCTTTTGTCCACAATAACAGGCTGGATTTGGGAAAGAAAACAGTCAAACATACCTAGATCAAAATGACCATTAATCTTCTGCGTTCTCTAGTTGTGTAGACATTCACATGATGAATATTTTAACTCTTGAGAGCGGACCGCAAGGGTCCATTTGGTTTTAATTTTACACTCTCAAAGAGTAATATCTGGTTAACCAACAGTCCATCATTAGCTGGGGACCACCTGGAACCCTCTCAAGAACCACTGGTGGTCACCCGACCACCGGTTGAAAACCACTGATATACAATAACGGGATGCAGGTATTTGTCCACAATTTAGGAGATAAACTGCATGGCAAAATGTGGGTCAAATAACAATTCTTGTACATTTTGTCAAATTTTGTCAAAACCTGAAAATTATGTATCACAGAGGTTTAAATATAATTTGGGTCCATTTGGTTTCATTTTCCCGCTCTCAAGAGTTACAGATCTATAAGGGGGATCCAAGTGCCCCCTCCTGCTGGGAGAGCCTAAAATTGCCTATGATATGAAGAATAAGGCATATTTAGGCTTTACACTCTACTGGAGCCTATGTGGCGCGCCTACCGTCGCCGACTCCTCAATTAATCTATTTCACAAATAACCTGATTATAAGTACAGATTATTGATATTAGCAGAGCACGACCTCTCCCTTTGCGCACAATGAAGAACGAACGCGCTCGCGTAATGAGCAACATCTGCATTTATATTCATTACGTAACACGGCGGATAATAAAGTCTACTCTGTATTCATCATAAGCTTTTGAGAGCCCGCATATTGTACAGTCCCAATGTTTTTAATCAGATGATCCATTTCACAGACTCCAGTTAATTTCCACCCCCCCCTCCCCACAAATGAGAGGGGATGAGGCATTACCCCTGGGAGCACAACATGAATGGGGCGCAGTACTAAAGCTGATTAATGAAAGAGCATGGCAAATGGAAAAAGCCACGGCGTCGACCAGCAAATAGCACGAACCCGGATCCTTCCTTTTAGGATCTTTTTTTTTTTTTTTTTTTCGGGCTGTGCTGTGGCCCTAACAGAAGCAAACCGAGATGCAGTCTGAGCCAGGCACCGGATGTAACATTTCCCAAGTGGAGGAGCAGGTGAAAATGGGATGGGGGCAGCTTCTTTGCCTTCGTGCCTGTGGTATGGGTGCGATAAAGTCGCACCCATACCATTTTCGGTTAGAGGACTTATATTAGACAAGTAGTAATATTCAGGCACAAAGCATGCATAAAGCTAAAGGTCTGACTCAGAGCTTTTTTTTGTTTTTCGATGATGAAGTGGTGTTGGTTTAGTGGTGCCACAATTCTATTTAGTAAGTTAGTTAGTAGCAGTAGTAGTGTTTAAAATATATATATATATATATATATACAGTATATAAGCACTTTAATTCGAAATATCTTTGACATCATGTTTGGTGGGGCCCCCGCCCATGCCTACATCCAGCCCTGCTGGGCCACTTGAACATGAATACCACCGAGTTACATTCGGACACCCAGTTTGCCAAAAAAAAACAACCAGACCCACAAGTGCCTGTGAGCTTGTATTTTCGGTGTGGGAGACCAGCCCGGCAATGGACTACAGATTTGGCTGAAGACTTAAAGTGCTATTACTTACTCATTCCACACAGACGCCCCGCGCCATGGCAACACCTAGTAGAAGCCAGGGTTTGTTGGCTGACTGCTAAACAACAGGGCTTTAGCTCTAAACACTTCCACTCCTCCACGTCCAGGCCAAACTTGTGAAAAGGGAAGGCTGGCTTGGCACATTGCTAGTCTGACACTCATGCCATAATAATCTCTCTATTATTAATGCTCAACTGCTTGAACACACATCCTGCATTGTCTTTACTGTACTCTAGCATCTCTCACACACAATATTGGCTAATGTGAGCTGTTCTATGTCATACTAGTTGTAGTAGTAGTTGCTACTACTTGTATTGTGAACAAGTAGAACGCTGTTAATAAAACATTCAGTCAAATCAATCAATCAAAGTGACTAGTAGTAGTGCATAGTACAATGGTTTTCAACCTTTTTCATACCAGGGCCCATTATTTATTCTGCATTTTAGCCATGGACCACCATTTGATGTTGAGTTTAGTCTCTGGGACCCAAAACTAAGGATTTAGGAGAGATAACTGGCAAAACATTGGTCAAAATAACAATTCTTCTACATGGTCTAAATGTGCAGGTTCTTGAAAATCAAGTAATTCAGATGTTATATAATCTAACTCTTGAGAGCGTAAAATGATACCAAATGGACCCATAAGGGTCCATTTGGTATCACGGTATCACGATCTCAAGAGTTACAGATCTACATTATAAGGGTCCATTTGGTTACCAACTGTCCATCATTTAGCTTGGGACCACCTGGAATCCTCTCAGGGACCACTGGTGGTCCCCGGACCACTGGTTAAAAACCCATGGCATAGTACTGGCATAGTAGTAGTACAGTACCACCCTAAAATGCTGCATGTGTGAATTACAGTAACAGCTCCTCCCCTGTAATAGACAGTGCCTAGAAAGTGATGGGAGCTGCTCCGCTCCAAGATCACAAGACAGCCGTCTTAGCAATCATCCTCAGCTCTTATCTTGTTTATCACTGCCAGTAAAACCCTCTTTGAGATTTCCTTTTTTTCTTTTCCCTTCTGTCTTTCTTTTCTCTAACAGTAGCTTATAGAGACATGCACGCAGCTGGTAGAGCCAGCAGGGGGTGTGAAACAGCAAGGGACAGATTTTGTTTCCATTTTAATAGGAGGCTGAGGGGATGAGCAGATAAGCTATAGGCAAAAGATCAAAGATGAGATCAAAGAGCAGATGACACGTTTTGACCCGCAGCTGCCAATGGGTGCATGTAATGCTGAAGCCATTATGTAACACAACCCCTCAACATCCACGATTGTACAAAAAAAAAAAAAAAAAAAAAAGATCACAGATACGGTACTATAGACAAATCCAAAGCATGCATTTTACAGCATGGGATAACAGGTGGTGGTGGATGGTTTTAAAAACGGTGCATGTGCTGTACTCAAGTGCTGGGCTTGTATAGTCATTATGCCAGTGAAGCATTGACCACACTGTTGTACTCTACTGTACCCTACTGTACTGTACTACCACCTGTGAAGTCACACTGCCTATATCTGTCCTATTTCTCCTGTTCAACCCTGCTTCCCATCCTTTCAAGCCCCGCTAAGATCTGACAATAACACCAGGTGACTCCATATACAGGGATTTGAGTTTTTTGTTTTTTGAGATGTGTGGACATAACAAAAAAGTTCTCGCATTGTGTGCTTCTTAGGAATGGAGGTCTGAAAAAAATAACATGGAAAAATACAATGGAGAAACACAACTTGATGACATCATCATCATCAAGTTTTATACAAAAACTTGATGTATACAAATGGAACCAAATGGAACCGTTAAGGGACTGTTCGTAATTTACCGGGGGGGGGGGGGGGCTGGTGCGTAGGGGGGGGAGGGCCATGATGAAAAAAAATGAGGTGAGGGGAGGGCCATGGCAAAAACAATCGGAGTGGAGGGGAGGGCCATGGGGAAAAAAGGAGCGGAGCTTTAGAGTATAGACTGAGTTACGTTTACTCATAGAGCTAGTAGACCAATGGCGATTCTTCTACATTGACTTCAACTGCAGTTTGTCCCTATTCAGGCCATTTGAACAGCGCTCAAGCGCTCAGTTTCTGACTCCTCAATGTCGTGACTCCGGGTGGACTGCTGGAAGAGTAGGAAAGAGTACTAGTTTTGCCATTTGCACAGAATAGGACAGGAAACGGATCTGCAGCATGGACCCTCCTCCCTCCATGCAGTTGAGCGAGATCCTGTCATGGCGTCCACCGCTCTTGTTTACAACACACGTAGGGAAAAGAAAACTTTGCCTTTTTACCAAGGACTGCGTTCGGTTTGATAAATAATGACAGCAGAGCCGTTTTCTAAAGCCCGATACGGGCGGATGCATGGCTTATAAAGCAGCACGTCGAGCTGTGGTGAGTAGCCTCAAATGAGCTGTTTGTTGTCCCCTTTGCTCCATGAAGTGAACGGTGTCTGCATTGCTCTGTCTATACTCCAGGCTTACATAGCTACTCTACCCAGGCTGCGCTGGGTAGAATCATGCCATCTAGTAGAGTTGCGACATTGGGGGGTCAGAAACCGAACGTGCTGGATGGTATTTTCTGTTGCCGACCACTGCAGATAGCATTGCCATCGAAGCTGAGAGATCGCACAACGGGGCTATAGTTTTCAAATAGGCCAGCGCAAATAAGTAAAAGCCCTTTTAGACACGTGTAAAAACATGACAACTATTGGGAAATCAATGCTGATAGTTAAGTGGCCATTCTGATGGTCTACTCTAGTGTCATGTTTGCAAGACTAGTTTTTCAGAGACACTGACAAACTATATTTTTCATTTTATTTATTTTATGGTAGTGCTTTGTCGTAGTGCAATCGTGTTTCATGACTGTATGTTTATTTGTTCTGTTGAGTATAATATAGTCTTTATTTGCTGTATAATTGGAGCACATACATGTAGCCATTTTCTCCAATTAGTGTGTTTTTTGAGCATGTGAGTGTGTGCTTAATATGCAACTTTGGTGGGGAACTATGAAAAATATTGCCCCCCCTGAAAACATGAATGCCCCACCACTGATAATTTCCTGGCTACGGCAGTGATGCTCACGACAGCTGGCATGCTCATTGAACTGAAGAAAAAATCTCAAAGTAAATGGCCGGGCAATTTTGTACCTGTAGGGGGAGGGCCATGGGAAAACAACATTGAAGTGGGGGGAGGGCCATGGGGAAAAAATTGAGGTGGGGGGGGGGGCATGATTATTTTTTTTTTGACCGGACTTCCAGCGCACCAGCCCCCCCCCCCCCCCGGTAAATAACGTACAGTCCCGTTAAGGTTCATTTGATTCCATTTGAACTGCAGGAAACACTTTTTTTTCCAATTAGCAGCAGTCAGCAAGATGCATAATAATCTCCAATATCACAGAAATCCCGGTTTAATCTTTAACTTACGGCTTGTATCACAATCGAATCGCCTGGCACATGCTCGGTAGATATTTTTATGGTCACAAAAGTAGTATGGTGCCGCTAAGCCTCAGAACAGTTTCTCAATGGAAATCCTTTCCCAACGTGTGTGAGAAAGATGCAGCGCAGCGAACATATCTATTGCATTAACCTCCAATTGTTTTTTTTCCCTTTCATATACACATTTTCGCTTTGCTTTTACTTGAACCGCAGTTCAAAGCCAAGCGCTGTGCTCCCGCTGCACAGATCCGATAAAGTTTCAGTTATACTTCAAAGCCTAAACTTGATGAATAGCAGCAGCTCCTTTTAAACTAGGCCTCCCTTTTTCATGCACATCCCTGATGCTCCACTTCCATTATTGATGATGTACGACATTCCTATTTTTATTTTATTTATTTTTTAATATCCAAGGAGCAAAACAGATGGGATCTGTGTATTCAGAAGCAATTGTGAGAATCTTATTTACAAACTTTTTGGAATACTGTAAACTGTTGTTGTTGTTGTTGTGTCTTAAACAGGAAACCCACAGACACAGCTGTGCCGTGTTTGCTGAAAAAAAGTTGTTCACCTCAAATCTTTTTTGTTTCAAGCTCTTTATGGCACATTTGACTTGTTATTCAGAGACTGTTATGTTCAGAACTAAAACATGAAGGATAGAAGAATAACACAGTGGCATTTCTAAGCAATTTGGAGCCTCAGGCAAGAGATCCCTGGAGCCCCCTTACCAAATGGACCCTTACAGGACCACTGTGTGTGTGTGTGTGTGTGTGTGTGTGTGTGTGTGTGTGTGTGTGTGTGTGTGTGTGTGTGTGTGTGTGTGTGTGTGTGTGTGTGGGGGGGGGGGGGGGGGGGGGGATACTGTTCGTCAAAGGTGCTATCGACATTCATATAACATACAGTACCTGGGCATGTCCTGATGAACATCAGCTAATACTGAAACAATGACTACTCATAAAACATTACGATTTTTCTAAAACCCCAAACATATGTTGTTTGGGATTTTAAATAAAAATTCGTCCTGATCTTTCCCCTCCTTCGAGTTCCTTCGGCGTTCCAACTTTTCTTTTAATCATGATACAAGACTCCCTGTTCCAGTTCCTGTGCACATATCGCTTGGAAACCACAATCCCCGAGTGAAATTACCAGTCAAACATGACCGGTCCAGGACGAGACGCTCCTTACTGCGTGCCAAACCCAAACACTTTGGATGCCAGTATCTGGGTGTTTGCTATAGTGACAGTCAACGCGAGGTGGTTAGAAAAACATTTGATCATGGATGGCCGTGACAATAGCCTGCTGCGCATTTTGTAGTGCCACCGGTGCATGCGCCCCTGATAAATGGAGCCAGACTCGGCGCGTTGGTCCCTCTTGCAGCGCTGCACAGATAAAGGCACAAAAAGTAAATAAACAACTAGAATGTCAGCACTAGAATGTCTCAAAGGCATTAACTGCACTCGGTTTTGCATTATAGCAGAAACCAGGCCCTT
Organism: Benthosema pterotum; assembly: GCA_039105355.1. Lineage (NCBI taxonomy): Eukaryota > Metazoa > Chordata > Actinopteri > Myctophiformes > Myctophidae > Benthosema > Benthosema pterotum. The sequence continues at coordinate 14,181,403 of CM076975.1, read as the reverse complement.
CTCCACTAGCTAAATATGGCCAACGAAGCCTTTTTTCCCCCTCCACTCATCTTTGGGCAGAAGAGGCTCCATTAGTTCCTCCGAGGAGGAGGCACTTTTATAGACAACTTTCACCACTTGTGGTTTCTGCAGACGCAACAAATTCCATTCTGTGACAATATGCATAATTCAAAATAAGTGCATATTTGTATTTGTCCTTGGCCCGCTGCGCATGCTTTTTCCGTGTCTAGCATGATGTGATCCAACCGCATAACTCCGCTTGCAAATGATACTTTTAACCTCGTCTGGGGGCCGCGCAGAGAGCTACTTTAGGTGCAGTAAAACTCTCTTTAAGGTTCTGAGAACTCCGAGCAACCCACCGAGTGTGCCGAATCCAAGGATTTATAGCAAAGCCACTGCTCATGACCAATGTCAGTGCCAATGTTTAACAAGGTCCAATTCACATCCTCCGTTCTTGCCAAGATCTGTGGCCATTCGGGGCCAAGGTCAGGGAATCTTTTAGCGTTACACAACCCCGCTAAGTGTTCTAGCTCGTCTTGTTTTGGTTCATGTGACTGTGTTTTTTTTATGGATTCACATGGGCTCAGCCACACACAAACAGTCCTATAATGCTTTTTGTCCTGACTACAGGATAATATTTATCTGTAGCCAGATTCTCAGATTTCCAAATTCTAGTTTCTGATAGCAGATTCTGGTTTCTGACACAAGGTTCTGGTTTATGACACCAAATTGTAGTTTCTGACACCAAGCTATGAGCTTGCAGATCTGATATTTTTTCATTAGCTACAGTTCAACATAAAGTCCCCATAAAAACACCTTTGCCGCCTAAAACAACGACTCAAATGCAGTAGCCGCTGAGTAGGAGGTCGATGTTCATGTCATCTGTTCGTCATATGGCATCCATGATAGAGGCGAGAGGAGCAGCCCATCGCGGCAGATGTTCATTTTGCACAGCGTGACGTACGGCAGCACTAGAAGACCCGACTCGTTACTGCAATCATATGACAGAGCAGCCATCTAACTGTGAGCAGAGCAGCTGGGCCATGTGAAAGTGGCCGGGCCAACTGGGACATTAGTGGCATCGGCAGAACATTCCCGGAAAATAAAATAGCCTATAACACTGCAACGGGCAGGCGCAGCATTGCCTAAATAGTCGGGATTCCAGACTATTAGGCTCTGGATTTGTCCTAATCTAATCTGATTCATTAGAGAGAGAGAGGGGGGGGGCATAGATAAATATGTACAGCGGTTGTTCTGATGAGGTTTTATTTGGTGCTTGCACGGGTGCTCACTGCTGACCTAATGTGGAACTATGTAGGCAGGCATACAGACATGACACAGCAGGCATTGCATTGGGTTTTAGGACAGTGGTTTTCAAAGTGGTCGTCCAGCGACAGGGGTTTTAAATCTTTTTCCATACCAGGGCCCACTATTTATTCAGCATTTTAGCCACGGAGGACCACCATTTGATGTTGAGTTTAGTCTCTACATCAAATCCAAAACTAAGGATTTTCAAGTTTGTGTCCATAATTTAGGAGAGATAACTGGCAAAGCATTGGTCAAAATATTTTTTTACATGTTCTAATTGTGTAGATTGCTGAAAATGAAGTAATTCAGATGTTTAAATATAATTTAACTGCCTAATGATAACTCTTGAGATCGTAAAATGAAACCAAATGGATCCTTACGGGTCCATTTGATTTCATTTTACGCTCTTAAGAGTTACAGATTATAAGGGTCCATTTGGTTACCAACTGTCCACTTAGCTTAGGACCACCTGGAATCCTCTCAGGGACCACTGGAGGTCCCCGGACCACTAGTTGAAAACCACTGGTCTATGATATGGATTTCAGTGCCATATGTACAGATTTGGGCTGTTTTCAAGGTACATATGTACAGTACACACATCGAGTACAGGGGTCAAAAACATTTTCCGATTTGGATCCGTGGACCAAATCTGTGAAAAAGTTAAAGTTTTGAAACGACCGATTTAGGAGAGTTATGGTTATAAACTGTCAAAAAAAGGAGAAGATTGTGTGTATAAAAGAAATCTGCACAGCTACAGAGAGGCTGCTGATGTCTGGGCTGTAGACTGTGTAATTATGGTGAATTAGAATGCAGAGAGAGGCTTATGCTCTGCTTTTCGCTCAAGTTTAGGTGTCTAATCATATTCCCACGTGCCTTAACTGGATTCTGAAAACACAATTATAGGCTTCCAAACGGTGGCAAGTGCTGGTAAAGCTGTTGGGAGGTGAGTAGATGATTGTGCTTCCCTCTTGAAGTGCTTGGCGGATGTGACAAAGTCATTTCAGTCCGTGGGTAATTCCAATGTTATGTGCATCTGTCCCTTTGGCTATGTGGGTGGTATGGAGATGGTAATTAACAGCACAGGGTGTTCCCGTTCTGATTTTGGGGGATGAAGAAAAAATTGTATGACAAAATGTCTCTCGAAAAACAAATAAATAATAAATACCAACGCCCTTGATTCATTATTCCTAATGGACATATCCATTAGACAAAAGCTCTTTAATTGATCGCGCTCTACAGGAGGGTTCAATAATAAACTCATAATCATTTGTACACCCAGTTATGAATTCCCCACCGACTCAACTTTTAGACTCAGCTGTAAGAGCGGTTATTCAACGTCACGAAATAGCAAACATCTCAAAATGTATAATAATAATGTTTAGTCATTGAAAACGCAGCTGCGAAAAAGCTTAGCGGCTTCAATTAATCATTTGAAGTTACTAGGTTCATTTATTATTATTGTGTTGTTTTCTTTTGCAAGACTCTACAGACATTCATCCTCGATGAAATGGCCTCCTTTCGGGTTGTGTGTGTGTGTGTGTGTGTGTGTGTGTGTGTGTGTGTGTGTGTGTGTGTGTGTGTGTGTGTGTGTGTGTGTGTGTGTGTGTGTGTGTGTGTGTGTGTGTGTGTGTGTGTGTGTGTGTGTGTGTGTGTTTACACACTAGTCTTTTCTTGACACGCTCATGCCATAAGGTTATTATTGAGGCAACAATAATGCTTTGTCTGGTATAAACTAACAAGCTAAAGCAGCTTCCATACAGCACATGAGAGGATTGTTATGCTATCAACACACAGTGCTCACGCTGCCACTCGATGGGATCTTTTTATAAGACATGTAAAATCCCCATAGAGCAGTGGTTTTCAACCTTTTTCATACCAGGGGCCACTATTTAGTCAGCATTTGAGCCACAAAACACCAGAGAGCAAAATGACCATTAATCTTCCACATTCTCCAGTTGTGTAGACTTGGCTAATTCAGATGACAAATATTCTAACTCTTGAGGGCGTAAAAATGAAACTCTTGAGACACACACACACACACACACACACACACACACACACACACACACACACACACACACACACACACACACACACACACACACAACACACACACACACACACACACATCTGGTTAACCAACTTTCCATCATTTAGCTGGGGACCACCTGGAACCCTCTCAAGGTCCATTGACTTCCATTGTAGTCCTGCACTAACACATTTCGCCACTAGTAGCCCCACAGCTTCAACACTTTAGAGCTTTACTGCATGGGGCTTGTAAAATCCTCATAATCAACATGTAATTTCGCCAGTGTCACTGTCCCCACTACATTTGTAACTCAGCCAGTATAACACACATAACCAAATGTACTAATTACAGTTCCATTCGGTACCATTTGGAGTTTTAAACAGACACACTGCGCGATTACAGTGTGGCGTCTCTGTAGCTTTTTGTTATTCCCCAATTCTCCCTAAGCATTTCAGGTATGTCGTTTTTAACAATGCACTGCAGTTGCGTTCGGATACGCACACCGGGAATGTGCTCCGTTTTTGTTTGGGTGTTGTTGTTGTCTTGGCTGCTGATTTTGTGTGTGTGGCTGCTTTACAAACGACCAGTTAAAAGGACTTCCAGGCTTCCCTATGTGAGAGGAGGTCTGTACATCCAGGTCTGCCTGTGTGACAGGTGGTCTTCCGTAGCTTCCAGCTGCATCCTGGAGCGCTGCGTTTGAGCTCGCCACATGTCCTCCTCATAGCAGCAATGATTGCTTTTGCTCTCCCTGGCAGACCAAGCTATACAAACATACCCAATATCTTCTGTTCCATTACCAAAAAAACGGTGAAATTGGCCCAAAATGCCAATACTAGAATACAATAACATTTATCTCTTTATGTTTTAGTTTATTTGGATAGGCAGGTGGCAGGTTTTATCATGCTGGGAAAACGGAAAAGTACAGTGCCTCTTAAATCTACCGCAACTACATGCTACAGTGGACACACAAAGCGAGCCATTTGAAAAATATTTGCACAATGATGAAGGCAAAATCATAGCCGCTGCTTGTTATGCTAAAACCAGACTCCTGGGTGCAGACGTCAGAGTCTATGCAGCAGCAACCAACGTGTTTGTTAGTGGCAGAATTTATTGCGTGTGGGACAGAAATGGTGAAACACGACCAAAGTGAAATGTATCCCCGGCTGTGCCTCTGCACACACGCGCACACACACCACCCACCCCACACCCACACACAACACACACAAGGGGGGGGCGGGGGGGGGAAATGTGTTGGCTGGGAAGGCTCAGTCCTGGAGGACAATTATTCTAAGTAGTTTTCCCATCAGCCAGAGCCATGGGTAGAAGACCCCTCGGGTGAGTCAGAACCTTTCTGTGTGGAGGCAATCGGGGAAATAGCCACTGTCCAATTTATTTGATAAGGCGAGGGGAATTCAAGAACCTGCCAACAGAATTCAGACAGAAAGGGGAGCGAGAGAGAGAGGAGACCTCTCTCTCTGAAAAGCCCAGTGGCTGACATTTTCCCCGAGTTCACATCGCTATGCATATAATGATATTTTCGCCGCAAGAGCTCGTTGGTTGAAAATCAAAAGTTCAGGGGTTCAATGGACTGCCGTTTTGCTTTGTGAATACACACACCCCAGCTGGCGGGACTCGACGAAATCTATTTGGATGCAACGAACGACGCGCTGGGGCATGAGACACCGAGTCAGACCTTAAGCTGCCTCGTGGACAGCAGTAATTACCAACACACTGATGGCGTGCAATTGAAGCTTTGCCTTAAGTTACCTAAAAAAAGAGAGTCAATTTAAAGAGATCTCTTTGAAGGCAGCAGCATTCTCACAATCTCCACCCCCTAAAGGTAGACTGTCTCCACGGGGGGAGAGGTTGAGTCAAGGACTACCTCCCGCTCCGTCTTGGGGCTCTCTCTCACCGACATTAACGCAGGAATGTGTGTGAGAAAATGTTTGAGTTCTCCCCTGGGACACCCCGCCATTAAAAGGCCACTAAGCCATTACACACACACACACACACACACACACCACACACACACACACACACACACACACACACACACACACACACACACACACACACACACACACACACACACACACACACACACACACCACACACACACACACACACACACACACACACACACACGGGGAGACAATCACACTTGTGTCTACTATTCATTACTTTCCTAGGATCGATGCATTTGAAATTAAGCCTGTGTTTAGTGTGTTTGCCCGATCGCCACGGCCGGTTCTGTGTGCTAACCGCACACTCCTTGTGATTGGCCACGACCCCCGGGGTTTCAATACAACTCCAGGCATTAAGTCTCTTTATATATACTGTAGGCTTAACCTGCCTGAACCCGACCAGGCCCTGCTCTGAATGTCATAGTAGTAGGCAAATATTCTAGAGACAGGGAGTTACACAGTGTATCCTGGTGTTCTGAATGAAGGCCAAATAAGGAAATCGCTTCCACTTAACCTGCTGAGAGATTCTGACGAGGAAAACTGACAAGAGGAAAAATGCTTAATGAGATGAAATTATTTGAGGAGATTCTGACACTCAATATAGAGCGTTATGTCTTAGAGATGGGTTTTTTATGGATGTATCAACTGTGCTGTGTATCAGTGATGATCGATAAATGAGTGAACTAAAAAACACACACAAATATTTACGTTTTACGCTCCATGTCCATCCTTTGTCTGCTGTTTGGTGCAGAGAGAATAAAAGGAGTGTGGGCCCACACCATGGATAGATTCCTTGGGGACGCACCGGTCAATGAAGTATAGAGGATTTAAGTGTGGTTAAGGATGAACTAAGCCGTTCAAAATGAGCGGCTGGCCTTCTTAACAGAAGCCACAAAAGGGCTCTGTTGAAATTGGCCATGGCCGCATTCCTGATCATGGTGAAATTTAGAAAAGAAAAAGAAAGAAAGGGAAAAAGATCTCAAGAGTGCAGGTGCATTCTTGATGAGTGTGAAATCTAAAGCCGTGCTTCAGACCAAAGCACCAAGACGGGTTTGGCGCATGTCGGCGCACATATTCACTTTGGTGTGATATGAGCCGTTCAAGCACCGTACCGGTGCAAGACGGCGCAAGTGTGAAAGCGGCTTAAAGAACATCTTCAGGGTGTTCTGGGTAGGAACATCCAGGCGTGGTCAGTTTAGAAGCCAAGCTAAAAGTTAGCGGTGGAATTTGACATAAAATGAGCGTTATGAGAGGTTTTTTTGCAAAAAAAAACCCAAACATTCTCAAAAAAGCTTTTTTGTCACATTAACCCATTTTTATCCCAACATTGACATTGTAGATTCTACAAAACATTCGCTCTGAAAGAACATACTGAAAGATTTGTGCTGCATTCTCACATTCTCCCCCCAAAAAATAGCTGGCGTTCACGGCTCATAGCGCCCCGCAGAGTGCCGCACTATGAGCCGTGAACGCCTGCTCTTTTTCAATGACAGTTAAAACACCACAAGCACAGTACATAGAGTACACATTGTCAAAAAATCCGCCAAAAGCAGAAAACTGTTGATATGTCTTTCCCATGCCATCTTATTTACATGCACTCTCCCTTCTGGCAGGGACTATGAATGTGTGCTGCTGGGCCAGGCATTAACGCTCCAGTGGAGATGCTCTGCAGTGCTAAACATCATGATCACGCATGCTGCTGAGCAACTCTTCCGCTGACGCACAAAAACAAGGAAAATCTCAAGTGCGGAACGCAAACTGCACAACGTTATATTGCTCTTCATCAAGACAACAACCTCTTTATCGCATGGCCTATAGGATTTGCTGCACGTCACCACAAAGAGGCTGTAAAGAGCACCATATGCCTCTTAAAGGACGACGAGTTTGTTAACAGATGGTGCTGCGTACGTGTCAATCCACTCTCTATAGGCTGCACCAGTGGTTTTCAACATTTTTGATACCAGGGACCACTATTTGATGAGATTTTTAGCCCCACAGACGCCAAAACTAAAGATTTATTTTGCTTTCGTCCACAATTCCAGACTGGATTTTGGAAACAGAACAGTCAAACATACAGATGACCAATGAATCTACATTCCCTAGTTGTGTAGACTTGGGCTCATTCAGATGAATATTTTAACTCTTGAGAGCGTAAACATGAAACCAAATGGACCCGCAAGGGTCCATTTGGTTTCATGTTTACGCTCTCAAAGAGTTACATCTGGTTAAGCAACTGTCCATCATTTAGCCTGGGGACCACCTGGAACTTTCTCAAGGACCACTTGTGGTCCCTGGACCACTGGCTGAAAACTACTGAGCTACACTACCAGCATTGTCAAACCGTACTGTCATACTTTAAATTGAAAATATTCATGTTGGGCTAACAAGTGTTACATAAAAGTTTAGCCATTAGAGAGATTTTTTTCTCAGTATGAGAATAGCTCTGTAATTAAAATAAACAAACCTGTCTGTGTGTTTATAACTACTATTTACACCGGCGTCGTTGCTGACAATTTTAGCTGTCACTCACAGTGGTTGTTACATGCATAGCATCTCAAAACTCGGCGTTATACAGTTCTTTATAATGTTAGGTGGATCACAATGATACCAAGGCAACCAATGAGGTTCACTGTACTAGTGATAGGATCAAAGTTTTACATAATTTGCTAAATGAGCAACTGATCTGTGATTTAATATCTACCGTGAGGAGGATTAAATTCGTAGCATCAAACACGGTAGGTGTTGGATCTGCAGGTCATCTTGTATTCACAAACAACAGACTTCTGAGATCTGTTTATCCATTAGCTATCATTCTTGCGAGAGCATGAAAGGGTTGTGTAGGTGTCTGTTGGTTTGTATAATGATGTTCTATAAAGGTAGTGAAGTCTCGTTAATAATCAATATTCATAAAACTACACGTATATTTAAAAGTAGCCTATATTCAAGCATCTTTATGTTGTAGGTTAATTAGGGCTATTTTATTCAGCTGTCTGGAGGTGGAGGTCTTGGCTCCCACCTGTAACTAAGGTGTGATCCCTGATTATAATCTCTATTGTTTTAAGACGCTCCAACCTGGAGCCAGGACACATTTGTGAGACAATAAGGGTGTTGACATAACAAAGGACATATGTTTCAAAGACTTTCTAGAATGTGGATTTGCATCAGTTGAAAGAACGTTTGTGCCAACTTGTCTTGAATGTATATTGTTGTCACCATTCTGTCTGCACGTACTGCATGATTGTCACGTAGGCAACGTATTTTGCATGTATAAATACCCCATGTCAAATGTTGTGATCAAGAGAATCAGTCTGTGTGTCCCCACGCCGGTGGTCACACACACACAGTGTTGTCCTGGGCCCTCCGGCCCAGGCGTACACTGCCTGCTGTAATGCTGCCGATGCTCTGAAATAAAGCTTCAACCATCTGAGGAACAACATCTCTGCTGCCCAGAACTCCATTCTTCTCCGTGCTCCGATTTTTGGTTTTTGTATATTATTACAAAAAAATATACGACAGTGGTAATATTAGGGCTTGTTTGTGTGTGTGTGTGTGTGTGTGTGTGTGTGTGTGTGTGTGTGTGTGTGTGTGTGTGTGTGTGTGTGTGTGCTGGACGATAGTTGCGCGAAAAATGCGCCGGTCTGGGCCAAAATTCGCACAAGCCCCTGTTTTTTATTAAATTGTGTTGACATGAATGCAATGTAGTGTCGTAATGTAATACCTGCAATGAGCCCTTCTCAAAACCCCACCCTTTGGGGCGGAGTTTAGTCATTGTCCCATGCCAGTCTAAATACTTTAGCAACTATTACTATGCAGGTCAAGTTTTCCTAGACAAACTTTCCTCATCTAACGAGGCTATTGGACAATTAAGGACATATTGGGGAGGGACTTAGTGAAGGGCTAATCGCAAATTGTCACCATTTAAATGGCTTTGTGTCTGTGGATATAGTATGCTTCTTGTACAGGGCAAAATCATGAGGCTTCATTTAACTCAGCACTCAGGATATTTGACCGTGTGTGCGTGCATGCAGGGGTAGAAAAAGGCTGTGATATTGACATGATTTCACGAGGACATTGACAGACACTGACATTAGTACAAGGAAAGTCATCCATCTGTCCGTCAATCTGATAAATGCACGCCAACGACATTAAAGTGCCAATTACCGTCCACCCCACCCCCACCCCTAGCCCTTCCACAGACACATGGAGCCCAGTAAACAACGTGAGCTCCGCTCCAGTCCTCAAGTCCTCCAGCTCTTCTGCTTCCCATGCTTAATTCTGTTTTACAATTAGCTCCATTCATTCAGCGCTCTTCTTTTTCTTGTTTTGTTTTTTTGGCATTCGTTGGGGTTGTTTATCCACCGCCTGCTCAACGTTTGCATCCAGAACACCACAGTGAGTGGAATGTCATTGCTGAATATAGTGACTGGTTCATTATGTCTCTGCTGTTGGTTCATAAATCGTCTGGGATGAAAATAAACCCAGGGAAGGTCCTTAGTTTTGGAAAGCTGAACGGGGAGCACATTGTATAAACAGTGCATTAAAGCTGTATTAGTAGGTTTTTGTGAATGCTCAATGCAAATGTTGAAATGAAAATAACATATGCAATGAGGGTGTTTGCATTAGGGCCACCTGCTCTTCTAGTGAGACCTTGAAGTCTTCTGTATAAGCTAGAAATTATCTTAAGCCCCATTCGCACGGGATTAGTATTACCCCAGGACCTCAGGTAATTGGAAATTACCCCCCGACGTCTGTGTTTCACAAGGCGGATTCGCACTGGATAAGCGATGTCTGTGTTTTACTTGAAATTACGGACATATGTAATAGGGCTGAAGACCTACACACACTATATAGTTAGTTGCATTACCATATGTTTATTAATATTATATTAAATGTGAAAGTATTTATTATATAAAAGAAGTATTAAAGTATTTATATTCATTATGAAAACAATAAAATAATTCTGATTCTGATGCCGGTGAACGTGATCACATTGCGTCCCAGACCATCGGATGAAGTGGAGTTGCATATCATTTATAATATCACATCTTTATAAGTAAAGAAATAACGCGCCTCAAAAGTGCTCTTGTACATCGCGTAAGATACGATGATTGAGGCTTGACGAACAAATATTTGGTATGGGCATTTAATAGCCTACTATTGATTGCAGCTGTGTTTCCAGTTCATCAATGCAAACGAAGCGCTGTTGACTACGCATGTTTTAGTCGCTGTCTGACATGACAACAAGTCACGGGATGCAGGTTATATAACTTATTTTGTATATATTGTAATATTGTAATATCAATAGCCTCGGTGGACATGGGGGGGAGAGACAGACAGAGAGAGCGCTGGTGTGTTTTTTTTTTTTTTTTTTTTTTTTTTTTACCTGTGTTGTAAGTTATTTCACATTGCTGAGTGGCCATGTGATGTACAATAAGTTGTAGAACAGGGACAATCTGTCGCGAGGAAAATAAGTCCGTGCAGAATTTCAATGTTCTCTTCAGAAGTTCATATTTTTGCTACTGTAGGCTGTATAAGCTGGTCTGCATCTGATTAAATGAATGAAGGAGGATGCAGCATTCGTGCGGTCCATAGTCCTGAGTCTTGACTGCTCGCATTTAGACCACGTGTCGCCAATATTGTGTCCCGCGGGGCTCCTGTTCATAGCCCCTCGCTGCATAGTCTAATTATCAGTGATGTTTGGAACTTCAGTCAGTTGTACCCGGGCGTCCCGGGAAACCGGGATCCCGGTAATAAACCCTATGAGAACGCTCGTATAGACGCGAAATAATAAGTGAAGACGCGACGCCACTTTTGCGTCTTCTGTTCACATAGTCTCCGTGTAAACGTAGCCTCAGTCTCAGAAGTTTTCGTTTTCGTCTTTTGTGGGTCCTCTGGTGGATCCCAATCTCCTGTAGGGAGATGCGCCTCCCAAAACGCTGTCCAGAATTTCTAATAACATCGATGCTGCATCCATTGTGGTTGTGTGGTTGGAAATGCGCGCGATAGGAAGGGGAAATAGGCTACTAAACAAAACTACGGGGTCCTAAATAGTCCGCTACACCCCAAATCGAAAGGTAATACGAAACACAAAACAAAAAAAACTCCATTACACCCCAAATCACCGAGGTGGTCGATTCGCACGGGATAAGTATTACCCCTGGACCCCGGTGTTGGCTGAATTATGGTAGGTAATTTGGCCTGTAATAATTACAGGCCAAATCACAGACATGGTCGATTCGCACGGGATTAAAAACACAGACGTCCTCGGTGATTATTCCATATTACCTGAGGTCCTGGGGTAATACTAATCCCGTGCGAATGGGGCTTTAGACTCTGGCCAGAATACTATATATTTCACCAAAACCAGAGCAGAACTAAAGGAATAATGCTCACTAAAATCAATAGGATTCAATTTGGCTTCATAGCAATGTACTACGTAGCCATGTTGTTTCTGAATGGATGGTGTTCAAACGGACAGGAACTAGTGTTTTAATCCTCAATCAAACCGCAGACCAATCAGAACACTCGGTTGCATTTCAACCTTCATATGCCCCGCCTACTTGTTGGGATAGGGTCCTGGCCAGATGTGCGTAATACAGCGAATCAGGGCTGGAATCCAGGCTACAGTCAAAATGAATGCCCCTTTTCGGTGGACAGGTTGTATGCAAGCTGATATGCAAGTGAAAGGTTCCGGCCGCAGGCAAAGCCTTCAGTTTGTGGTAGTTTGGTACAAAAGTGAGGGAACGAACGGATGGACAGACAGACTTTATTTTGCTCCTGCTATGATAGACCTCCATAATATTTCCCAAAAATGGGCGATACAACAAGTCCCTCTGAAAGCGCTGCACTACACCCGCGCCGTGCATTCTCGAGAATGATGTCGATTAGCCGGCGACAAAACGACAGACAGCGCTACTCCCGAGAGCAGCTGTGAGCAATACAACAACGCGCTCTTACCCTTATGTAGGTCTATGTCTTTCAAATGCAAATCCAGCTATATTAACCCTGGGCAACAGGAATTCCCTCCCGGTTTACCGAGCGGGTATATATCACAGCTGTTAAAAAGACATCTCCAGAGAAGCATGAACTGTATAAGCCAGACAATAATCTTCCCCGCTTGCCCAGAAAAAGAAGCTGTACACAAAAAATTCCGTGGAGACACAGTATGTCTCCCGTATGCAAGGGCCGGTGCAGCTGTACTGTAGAGTTTGCTGGCGGGGGAACTGCTTAGACAGGCACCTCCAGCAGTCCAACCACATGCTTTCACATGAGAATCAGAGGTACACTTAGGTTCCACTCGGAGAAAGATGACATTACTAAGAAGTAACTTTTTTTTTTCCGTCCCTTTAGCTCAACCATGGCACATATCTATAGGGAGACCAGTGTGGACACTACAGATGCACACTTCCCTTCCCTGGTTCCTTTTGAAAAGCCCTATAAGGTACTTACAGAGCTTATACTGCACACCCCACAACCATATTTTCATATAGGCTAGGAATTAACGGTTATAAAGCCGAGTTTGGAGCATAAGATTAAGTGCGGTTGTAAATAGCAGACCTAACAAGCTCGCAAAGTGGCTTGGTAATGACGTTTCAAAGATGTATGCACACAGAGCAAAAAAGCACATTACCTTGACTGAGCCATGCATGCAAATAGGCCAACAAACAACACGCACATTTGTGCAGGTTGGGAAATGAAAAGGATGCGTGGTAACTGCTTAATTTCCGCCATTTCACATGGCTGCCTGTCGTTTAATTTACACATGCCTGGTGTTGGGGTGTATCTGTTTGTGACTGTTTATGGCATGCAGATGATGGGTTGCTGCTTTTGTCGCAAACATCCACATGCCCATAGTGCTGCTAAATAGAAGAGAAAAACAAAAGAGAAGTTTTAATAAATCTGTGGACATGATGAGCATGATGTTTGCTTCTATAAAACGCCTGGGCTACTTTTGTTACTACCTCTAGTAGAGCGCGTAGTGGACACTTTTTGATCGGCTGCCTCTGCCTAGATTGGGAGACTTACCCATGAGAACCATAGTCAGTATGACTATGTGACCCCATAATAGTACCCCATATTCTTCACCGAAGGGGATGCCAGTTGTTAGGTTTTTAGGTTTTATTCGCACATAAAAAGGTTAATTTCGGAGGTTCCCAGAATATCCAGAGCCCCAGGGCTCATAATGTAGTGTACTATAGTATGTTCCACTTAACTTTCACACTACTGGCCACTTTTCACCTTTTTTGTGAGGGTGACCACAAGGTTGCCAGTTTGAACCAGTACCTTGCATGGCTTCCACCACACAATCTATGTAAAGCGCCTTGGATAATGGCACTAAATGCACCATTTACCATTTTACAGCCCGTGTTTCCCTGCAGTTCCAGCCAGACAGAATCACAGACGGACAGATCTATTTCTAGCTCGCCACCTACAGAGCACACAGAATAAAAGAGCTAATAATTATCCAGCACAATCCTACTCTCATCTGTATGATCAGAGTTGCCATTCTCTGTCATTATGAGATTAATCCCCTAGTCAGCCAATCTAATATAGGTCGCTCCATTTATGCGCAGCTCAGACACACGCCCCGAAGCAACAGAAAAACCTCTGGGAAATCCATACGATCAAAAGGGGAGCCGCGCTGAGAACGGAATAAAAACCACCTCAAAGCATTTAGATGGGAGGGAGAGGGCTCACAACACTGTTGTGTGTCCCATCTTAATGCATTGAGGTCAAACAGAAACATTGAAAACACCATAGATCTTCAAGTATCACAATAGACCATTAAAACCGTACCACACATTACGCATTAATAATACATAAGTGTGCCACTTTTTGTATCCTGTATTACGTTTTAATATTTTAGTAGGATATACATTTTCATTTTCTGATGGCTTCACATGAAATAAAATCTCTAAAATCTCTGTGAGGTATTCTTAACTTTCTGTAAAACTGCTTTACGATGAAAATGTGCCTCATTAGATTCGAGAAGATTCAACAACTTCGTTGGCGTGTCAACAAGTTGTCTGATAGCTATAGGGAAAGTGGTATCTCCGAAGCGATATGCTGAGCACTTAACGCCTCTGTATCTGACGCCTGATGGGACGAGATTGAAGAGGTGGTGTGAGAGTTGTCGGCTATGATTTTATTTGCCTTTCTGACTATTATTATTATTATTCCAGTGGAAAAGAGGGAGGAAAGAGTAAGGGAGGCTACGGTACATCCAATGATTTGACATGCACGTCTACTCTTTGCAGCTTGGCCTTGTCCTGAGAGAACGTGTGACCAAACCAGTCAAGCATGGAAAAGGTGAGAACACTCTCTTGATGGTGGCACTATAGAAGTGAGTCATCACTGCCTGGACAGCTTCTTGAACCTTCCCTAGGAAGTACAGACACTGTGAGATCTGCTTATGATGAGACTGCATGGTGTGTAATTCCCATGATAAGGATTCATGGATGATTGTCCCATCAGAATTTGAAGGAGGCGACTCTGTCTACCTCTTCCCAAGAGGGGAGATCTGGAGCCAAGGCCTTCCTTCTAAAATCAATGATCATCTCTTTGGTTTTAGCAATGTTCAGGATCAATTGTTTTCCTCACACCAACCTCACCGGCTCTGCCATTTGTCTGCGGTAGTCGGATTCATGCCCCTTTGAGATGAGACCCACCACAGAAGTGGCATCTGCAACCTTTACCATGAAATGGACCCTTGCGGGTCCATTTAGTGTCATGTTTACACTCACAAGCGTTACATCCAGTTAACCAACCGGAAATGCTGAATAAATAGTTGAGCTTGATATGAAAAAGGTTGAAAACCACAGACATACACAAACAAGAGATATATTGGCCATCATAACATCGATCGATCAATAGATCGATAGATAGATAGATAGATCGATCGATAGATAGATCGATCGATCGATTGATAGACAAGAGCAAACTCCTGCTTTAAGCCTCAAGGTCAACTGGAGGACAAAGGATCTCTTTAGTGTGACCTTATTGTACACCTGTATAACGCATCTTTCCTGAAGGTAGCACCTACTACTCTCCACACAAACCAAGACTAGGGTATCCATCTGGACATCAACGTAGGACATAATGTGACATCTAATGCCAACACATTATTTGTAAACATTGTTTAAAAGCCTCACAGCGTTATACATGTGGTCTGTACACTGCACAGAGACACCTGCCCCTCCCCAGGCCACTGCCAAGTCCCTCAGTGACGAGAATTGCCCGTGAAGCACTACAGACAGTGTACCAATAAAACCAATTACCATTCTCTTCAACGCCCGCGCGCTGATAAAAATCTTCAGGGCTTAAATGGACCGTATCCTGCACGAATCCAACCATCGCAATCATAATTCAGCACACGCGCAACCCCTGCTATAATACGGTGGTGGAAATCTACAGATAATGGACTTTACAACACTCGGGAGCAGGCGTTTTGATGGCCCAAAAACCCTGGCCCTCTCCCCCGTCCCCCGTGCATGAGAGGCTCTGCCTGGGAGGGACGACCATCATCCACCCTGCATGCAAACACTCCTTGTTTGCTGCTCATCACCAATTAAAAGGGGAAAAAAATGCTCAAACAAGTAAACTAAAATCCAAGCTGTGCATGTGTTCGATTTTAATTTAGCCAAATTACGTTTATTAGCTCTTACATAATTGCCATTTTGTCGGTAATTATGGTTTATTGAGATATCTGTTAAACATTTTGGACAGAAACCATTATGTAAGCAGTGATTCATGACTTGAACTTGGAAAAGCTCTTACTGGGGGCCCATTACTGACGACAATTCATATTTACACATGCTTGTCTTCCAAGTCATTGGGTTCGTATTAGATCCCCATCAGAATGTAAATAGTTTATAATCATTGTGTGGTAGGCTGTACGATCATTTTCTCTAAAATGAGACACTAGTGTGGTAGAGTGAGTGTATCTAAATTATATTATAACTAAGTACATTCTAATGTCAAGTTAAGAAAAAAAATAATTTCCTAGCTATAGTCTTGACGGATTCATCGGGGAAAAGCGAGGAGATTAAATTGTGGTGAGATTTGGAGTGTTGATATTGGAGTGCAGAGAAAACTTCTCTCCACTTCTTTTATCTTCACTTATCTTTGTATTCATTCTCATCTCTCTGCCCTTTCGCCAGAGAGCAGAAAACAATGATGGCCCATATTAATCTCAAGAAGATATAAATGTCACGTCAGGCACTTATTGAAGATCAGTGAAATATCAGATTCTTTGCATTGCATACTGAATGTCAACGGGAAAAAAAGGATATATATATTATATACACAGGGTTGGTGCTGTCGGATGGAAGTTTTATGATGTCCCAAACCGTTGCTTTTGGGTAAGATGAGATGACAGGGTGATTCCCAAAGATAATGACAAATAAGACAAATATACACAAATGGCAAATATAGGTAAATTAATCTGATCTGAATGAGTTCACTTGCCTTCGCTGGCCTGGTGGTTTTCAACCAGAGGTCCGGGGACCACCACTTGAGAGTGTCCCAGGTCCCTGGCTAAATTGGTTAACCAGAAGAAAAGTTGGTTAACCAGATGTAACTCTTAAGAGCGTAATTTTTTACACTCTCAAGAGTCCAAATATTCATCATCTGAATTAGCCCCAGTCTACATAACCACTAGAAGATTAATGGTCAATTTCAACTGTATGTTTGACTGTTTTGTTTCCCAAATCCAGGCTGCTATTGTGGACAAGAGCAAAAGAAATCTTTATGATGGTCAGTGGCTTAAATGCTGAGTCAGATCTTACAACTTTTGAAGGAAATACCCTTGACCCCCCCCCCCCCCCCCCCCCCCCCCCCAAGAGACCCCTAAAAGCCCCCTATGTCTTAAGTATAACATCTGCGTACTTTTCCACACCTTGCTGCTGCTTCAGGATGAATGGGCTAGAGCATAGGGAAAACATCCACAGAAGTACAATGGCGAAAATATCCCCAAAGGAGTGGAGAGACCAAATTATATAAAGTATATAAAAGGATTACAGGATTAACAGTAGTTGAGGGGAGGTGTGTCTGTGTAATCAGCCAGAGTACACGATTTCCTCAAGTATTTAGCCTTCATTTACATACATTTACATAAAATCACTGGGCAATTACCAGCAAATCACAGCGAGTGGTGCACCCGGCGACTTGCCAGTGGTGCAGATCACTGTACTGTTACTGTACCGTTGATGCATGGTTGATGTTCTCATTACTACAGAATGCTTTGAGTCTTTGAGATTGACTATATACATTTATTTAAAAAAAGGCGATACTGCGGTCACGCAGCGGCTCCACGCGAGATGAGGGAACATTCACATTCGATCTATGAGAGACTCCTGAAACCGATGCACTTGCTTATGGAATGTGGATTTCGTTTATTGATTGCCATGAGCCTGTAATGGGAGTTCCATGTGTCCCTAAGTGCAGTGCAGTGGCAGGCCATGATGATAATGATGTCCCTAAAAAACTCAAGGAGGGAAACGGAGCAGATGGCCACAGACAGACTGCAATGCCAATGACCAATGCAGCGCTATCCTTTGGTGCATGCTTTAGTGCAGCTGTGCGTGGACATTCTAAGGCCCCGGTGTCTATCTATCCACCTGTACTTTGGAGTTAGATATCACACAGTCTTCTACTTTGACTTACTGAGGATAGATCCGTATAAATCCAACAGAAATAATCCATGAGTCACGTAAAAGCTCACAATCGCCGTGCTAAGCCGCGTTGACATTTCGTGAAAATGTTGCCTCGGAGAGAATCTTAAGTTTGTTGTTAAATTGCCGATTTGCTGAAGGTCACACGGCTTCTGTAAATTATGGGATGGAGAGGCGAATAAAGACGAAAAATACAAGAAAAAAAAAGACAAATCCTTGGAGGTGGACTGTGTTTTATCGTGCATGAGTAAATGCACATCCAACATCACACAGAGCACGAGTTTTCTCTTCTGAACACAGCCAGACAACAACAACCAGTGGAGACACCAGACACATCATTGAGTCACTGTAGGCTAATGTCTGGTTATTTTTGCCCTTCAAAATACGTGTTGAAAGGCTGGAAAACATTCTTTAAAGGGGAATTCCACCCATTTTAACATTTTACTATGTCATTAATATACCTTACAGATGTGGTGTGGACATGATGAAAAGTTCCCCCCCATTCTGTATTTCCTAAAAATGGAGGTCTGAAAAAAAACATTAACATGGTGAAACACAACTTGATGACATCATCAAGATGTATTTCACCATGTTAATGTTTTCTTTCAGAGCCCTTTTTTCTGAGAGTGTGCAAATGGAACCAAATGGACTCGCTACCCAGATAGATAGCAAAATGCATTGATTCAACGTTGAATTCTGGTTAGATAACCAAAATTCAATGTTGAATCAATGCATTTTGCTATCTGGGTAGGGCCCATTTGGTTCACATTTGCACACTCTCAGGGAAAAAAAGAAAATGGGTGGAATTCCCCTTTAAAGGTAATAGAGCTACAAGAGCTATATTTTGTCTCCTCTATGTTGATTCTACTTTGATGCTGCAGCTGTTTCCCTGCAGACTTGCTTCGTCCTTGCAGACGGTCCAGAACTTTGTTGTTGTCAAGAAATCATCATGAAAACAAAACATTCGTCGGGCTCAGGAAAGGTGGTTCTAATGTGTGAGGGGGAGGGGGATCGTGTGGCATGAGACAGCATTTTATCCAATCTTAACTGAGCAGTCTCTAGCAGATTAAAAAAATGAGCCAATTAAAGTGGGGGTGAGGTGGAGTTAGATTCTGTTTCTAAACAAATCTGCTTGCAAGCACAGTGTTTGTACACACTAAAGTTGCATTATGCAAGTTGCATAATGCATTCATCCAGGTCAATACACCTCAGACTGTCCTGAGGTGGACGAATCGTCACGCTCCGCTATTTTCCACCCCTCAAGACCGCTCCCCCTCCATACCCCACCCCACAACCCCCCAAAATAAAACCCTGTCTCTTCATTGTTCATTCATTCCACCTTCCCGTCTTCTCGCCCCACCAGTCTAATTGCCTTACTTTGCCAAACCATCCGACGAACTGCGCCGCGAGTTCAAAGCTACAGTAATTATTCTGTCTGTTCTATCCAATCACCCCCCCCCCCCCCCCCCCCCCCCCCCCCCCCCCCCCCCCCCACCCGCACCCCCGAAACACTTTTTAGCTGGGGGCTCTAAATCAAGAAGGCAGGAGACGGTGGATGAGTCAGTCAGCTCTATGACTGTCAGTTCTGACAGCAAATTGTTCTGTCTCTTATGACAGCCAGAGAGTATAATTAATTATCTTCTAGCAGCCCCTAAATATGTTCCGCCAGTTATGTCTTTTTTTCGAACATTTCTTGATAAGACGATGTTGCGGCATCCGGAGATACAAGTGCTGTTATATTTCTAGATCTCCGTTAGATACTTAGATCCCTCAAGTAAATCATGGCATTCAATTAAGAAAAATGTCACTGGTAAAAAGATAAACCCTCATATAGGAGCTCACGATCTCCATGCTAAGCTGCGTTGACATTTCCTGAAAATGAAAACAATCGAAATATACCGACATGTAATCAGAAAATATTGTATTGAATTGTTTCACTTTGTAGCTTATCATTTTACAATCAAAAGAATCATTGATTCGGTATTGAATCCTTACCAATACTAAGCATTTGTGCATTTTATTTAGCAATTCTAAAAAGAAAAAGATGTGGTTAAATACTTCCATTCTATATAGCTATACATAAAGGTGTGTATTCTGTGCTCATGTCAAGGCGTGGGTTTGCCCATCATGTGTTCAAATACAATGTCTATCTATCTGCCAGAGAGCCATGGAGTTTACTTATTTATATCCATAACACATCCTTCCCTTAAACAACCGCACTATCCACAAGTTTCACACACAATGAAAGTATTTGCTAAATACTGTATTGATTTCGAAAGATCAAATCGTACCTCAAGAGCAGAATGAACCAATATTGCATCGTATGGTTAAAATGTAGCTTACATCCCTAATATACCTGTACATGGTTCACAGTTGATGATGGGCGTGGCATCATGCATCTGAGAAATCAATAATAAGCTCAATCAATAATTATTGAGTTGTGACAGGCTGAAATACAGAGGATCACTTATGCTAATATAGTGTGCTAGTGCTCATTCTTTAATGCTTCAAAAGCATTTTGGGTCAATTTGCTAATTATTCGCTGAACATGGAGAAATACCTAAATATGCATTCACTGAGCTCAAATCACACTTCTGAATATACAACATTCGAGTCATAAGTAATAGTTTATTATTGCTATCGCCATGATCAATAACCCTGATCTTCTGTACTGTACTGTATAGTATAGTATAGTATATCCATGAAACAATAACATTGCTTTGTTAAAACGGATTATATGCAGGGGCATTCCTGTCCCTATTTATGATAGCACAAAAAAGGAGAAATAACTGGAGGCAGACATCGCTATTAGACTGAAATTACTTCATCGGATGAGCCAAGTGACCAAATAAAAGCATTGAACCCATTCCAGGCTCCCAGGCCGGTGCAGACCCCCGGAGGTCAGCCATCTAATTAGACGATCACATGGAGTGTCTCGAATCACACACTGCTGGGCCTCATGCCCCGCACTACATGTAATCAACAAAACATCCCCAACCCGATATTCTGCTGCTAAAATACGGTCATATCATTAGCGCCTGGCTTCTGGAGATATTAGCAAGAAGTGCCTTTGAGCTCAGCCCCAAACATGTGCCTCCTTTTTTAATCAAAGAGTTAAAACGAAGTGCTGATTCACTGTGAAAATATCCCAAGATCCCCCTCTGTGAAAAAAAAAGCAGGCTGCCTTTTGTGTTTTTCCCACAGGCTTTCCCCCCACAAGATAAGAGCTAAGGACACTCCACGCTGAAAAATCATTCCCCGTATCCAGTAGATTTTCTTAAAGGCAGTGCATATTTAGCTGTTGGATGGCGTTGGTAAAAGAAACATTATTATTAAGGCTCGGCAAGAGACCCCCCCCCCCCCACACACACACACAGATTCATATGCCAATCTCTTCAAAACCCATGCATATGTAACCACTTTAACAACCATACTTCTTTCCCTATACACCAAATCTCTCACTGAATATACAGTATCTGATCTACAAACTCACTATCATCACATTGATGATATGTCATCACATTGATGACATTGAATAGGAGTTGGCAGATCTTTCATTTTAAAGCTAATAGGGGCAACCTTTTTGCCAAAAATCTAAATAGATATACTGAAGCTATATATATGCAGACAGTCCAGAACTTTGCTGTTGTCAACAAATCATGCGAACAAAACATTCGTCGGGCTCAGGACGGGCGGAGCTAATGTGTGAGGGTGAGGGAGGTAGGTTGTGTGGGGTGAGGCACCGTTTTAGCCAATCACAGCAAGGCAGTCTCCAGCAGATTCAGAATGAGCCAATAGAGGAGGAGAGGTGGAGGAGGAGAGGTGGAGTTAGATTCTGGTTTACAAACAGTGTTTGTACACACTAACGTTGCCGCTATTACCTTTAAAGCAGGATATTTATCTATTTGTTCAGAATGTTCATGCTGTATTATGACACACAGGGATTCTAGGGTTCTAGACGGTAAACAATGGCTAACCTGAACCTATGGAAAAACGCTCAAAGTGTTTTAACTAATACAAAATAAAAAATAATCTCTACCGCAGCTACCTATAATATACTGTATATTGCTGTGTTATACAATTGTGTGCTTTCTGTATTCAAAGGGGACACATTTTCTAGCCTTTCCATGGCACCAAGCGTGGCTTCTCCTAAGAGCTTTAGTCATTATGTACCCTCAGTTTTAACAGAAATGTATGGGATTCTGTTTGAATCCCACGGGTGAAAAAAAAGAGCTGATTCATCAGTCAGTCTGGTGTCAAACAAACGGATTATGCTTTTCGCCCTGTGCTGGAGAAAGGAGAAAGGAGGAAGAGGAGGAGGGAGATAAGGTAAGGCTGAAGAAAATGAGAGGACGAAAGGAGTAGACAGAAGAAAGCAATGGGCGATAAAAAGAAAAGGATTACGGGACAAAGGGAGAGAGACGTTAAGAGTGCAGGCGAGGAGACACATGAGAAGTAATGGAATGCAACAGTAAATCACGAGTTGTTATGGTTTTGTCCCAGTCGACTGTGTGGAAGAAATCAGCACTTGTTTGTGTTTGTTTTCACGAGCCGAACACGAAGGAGACAGGTGGGAGAGAGATGAAATCTTTATAGATAAAACGCTGTCACTATAGGCCTAACCTGAACCGCTCCGATCTCTAGTCCAACCTTTTCTGGATCAGAGCCGTTTGGCCACTTAACACGCCGACCGAATGGCTGCTGGTCAGGATCCCCAATTCCCCATAGTCTCAATCCAGCCTTTGCCAGACTAGACTTAATCTTATACTGCAGGGGTTTTCAACTTTTTTTTCATACCAGGGCTCACCATTTACATAAACTAAAGATTTATTTTGCTTTTGTCCACAATTCCAGGCTTGAATTGGGAAACAAAACAGTCAAACATACAGATCATACAGACATGAAACCAAATGGACCCGGAAGGGTCCATTTGGTTTCATTTTTACGCTCTCAAGAGTTACATCTGGTTAACTAACTTAACTGGGGACCACCTGGAACCCTCTCAGGGACCACTGGTGGTCCCCGGACCACCTGTTGAAAACCCCTGTTATACTGTATGTTCGTCTCAAAAGCCTTGACCAACGAGGGAAAACTCCCATATTGGGAGAAATACAACAAGGTGCAAACACAGCAGCAAGATTTGTAGATTTGTAGAAGAAGATTGACCAATGGAATAAACCCACCCTAAGGACTAGGGTGGTTGTATTCCACTACTATCCAGACTTTCCCATGTAAGCATAGCTGTTACATTTATACATTTAAATAGATGCTAAACTGGTTTGTTCTCTTTGTTATTCTGCATAATTTTCCCTGAAGTAGCAAATAATTGATTCTTTTTGTTTATTAAAAAACAGAAAAGATGAAAGAAATTTCTATGCCCTGTGATAACATGTATAAAACAATGCAATGTAACATAACTCTGTTTACAAACCCCCTCCAACTGTATATATTTGTCCCCATTTTCAACTGTTTTTTTGTTGTATTGTTTTTTGTGATAGTTGCTTTGGCGTTTGTTTTCTGATATCAATAAAGCTCCTTTGGATTGAATTGAATTGAATTGAGTTGTTTATCCCTTTAGTGTACTGAACGCATTTTGGTGTTCTAAGCATTATGTTTTAACTATTGAAAAATAGCAATCTACAAGCTCATAGCGCCACCGAGTGGCGCGCTATGAGCTTGTATCTCCGCTATTTTTGAAAAATCGTGAAAACGTGGTGCAAATCTTTGAATATTATGTTATTCAGAAACTAGAAATCTAGACAGGACACAATGGTTATGTGACCTGGCTGATATTTGACATTTGCTCAGTTTTCTAGACGAACATTTTGCCTTCGTTGGTTTGGGTTTCCCTTTTGGTCTCTCTGTTTTCCTCATCCTGCCCACTTTTTTTGCTGCTGCCTAGCTGCTTTCTGCTTGTTTGACTTATTAAAAAACTCTGCAAACAGTGTTGTCTGCTGTGCTCTCCCACGGTGTCTGACAACAGTTCAGTTCAAACTTTATAGCATTCAGCAGTGCAGGGGTACAGTCAATAAAAATAAAGTTGGGTAAACACTAACTTTGTCTGTCAGTCTCTCTCTATACCGATATTTCACTATGGCGGTCCAACTGGGGAGGTGACATTTGTCTCCTTCGGTACATTGCGCGTCTCAGTGTTTCTTTGCCACTTGACTCGCGTTGTGCTATCGAGTCCGTTTCTCATCTTCTTTCTCACCATGTTTCTACATGTCTTGAATCAGCTGCCATTCCTGAAACCTTCTCCTACACAGGGGCGGATGTAACATTTCCCAATTGGGGGGGGCAGGAGGGGCGGCTTCATCGCCCGTGTCGCTTCGCACCACTGGCGATGAAGCCCCCCCCCCCCCACCATTTTCTGTTACAGGACTTAAATTAGGCAAGTAAAGCATCAATAATAACATCAGTTATTGTTCAAGTTGCAACAGACACGCAGCAATGCATAAAGCTAAAGGTCTGACTCAGAGTTTTCTGTTTTCAATGATGAAATGCTGTTGGTTTAGTGGTGCCATTTAGTTAGTAGCAGTAGTAGTGTTTCAAATCATTTTAAATATAGATATTTTAATTTGAAATATCTTGGGTTGTTTTGCATGCCATTGTGGTATTTGGTGGGGCAGTCTGGGCATTTAGGGGGGCATTGCCCCTCCATGCCCATGCCTAGATCCGCCTGATCCTACATCTCTGTCTCGACTGGCTCCAGTACTGCATCAAGTCTCTGTTAGACCAGAGAGAGAGAGAGACAGAGAGAGAGAGAGAGAGAGAGAGAGAGAGAGAGAGAGAGAGAGAGAGAGAGAGAGTTGCACTTCACGCTTTGATCTCGCCACAATGCGTGGATGTTGCCTCCTTACTTCCAAACATTCGAACTTCCTTATTGAGATATAGAAAGGCAACTTCCACACTCCATTCTTACAAAGGAGTCTAGGCTAGTGACGCAACTCTGTGTGTGTGTGTGTGTGTGTGTGTGTGTGTGTGTGTGTGTGTGTGTGTGTGTGTGTGTGTGTGTGTGTGTGTGTGTGTGTGTGTGTGTGTGTTCCTGCATGGTCTCCATTTCTTATCTCTTTCTCAACTCTTCCTTCGCTGTCTGGAACTGGAAAATATACCGCCCCGGCTGGTAACCGAAAGGTCACTGGTTCCTCTCCGAGTCCCGGTCTGTCGGAAGCGACCATGAGCAAATTAAGCCCTCCACTGAGGCCGTGACTCAGGGAAACTCGTTACGGAATTTAGTAGCCGCTTGGACAGAATGTGACAGCATCATCGCCTAATGTGTGCTAAAATGTCCCGGTGCACCTTTTCTGTGTCTGGTTGATTGAGGGCGTTGGGCTTTCTCCGACATGCACATTCATTATCTCAATCACACAGCGCTTTTCTTCATCTCCACCCTGTTGGGTTGTAAAATGCACAGTGTTGCCACCTGCCAAAATCCAAAATGCACTATAGTCGTACTTCCAAAATGCACTAGAATGCGCAAGAGCAGTGGTTTTCAACCATTTGCATACCAGGGCCCACTGTTTATTCTGCATTTTAGCCACGGACCACGATTTGATGTTGAGTTTAGTCTTTCGAACTAATTCAGGAGAAATAACTGGCAAAATGTTGGTCAAAATAGCAATACTTCTACTTTCTCTAAATGTGTACATTTTTGAAAATTAGGTAATTCAGATGTTTAAATACAATTTAAATGGACCCGTAAGAGTCCATTTGGTTTCATTTCACGCTCTCAAGAGTTACAGATCTATAAGGGTCCATTTGGTTACCAATGGTCCTTTCTAGGAAGGAAGGAGGACTCTATCATAGGAGGAAAAAGGATGAAAAACAAGGGTTTGATCTCTGGTGCCTGTCAACCAATTTCGCCCCAACTCACCAGCAAAAAAAGCACTAGATTTTCCTCCAGGAGTTTTTCACTAATTGTACCGCTGGGTGGGTCTGGAAAAAAGCTAAATATAGCAACAAATGCGCCAACTTGGCAACATTGCTCATGAACCACAACAAGACACAAGGCCAAATGCAGCTACTGGATAAGATAGTATGGTTTGTTTTTGTTTCCCAGGAATCGTAACTTTCTGGATTGTCTTTATTTTTCCCCACCATTCTTCATTTTACAAAGCAAAACTCCCCAAGCTTTGGAAAACTAAACAAAAATATCCCTCAGGTAGCTTCAACCTCAATTCCACCGGGGTGTGTGCGCAGTAGTGACAAGCACACGCGCCGGTGTTTTATTATGTCAGGCCCTAGCAGGGAGCTTATGTAACTATACAGTAATTTACATTGTTGACAGCGACACACGATAAACAATACGAGCTCACTGACAGAATAGACCGTCATTGCTCCGTGCCCAGCGGAATTGGTGGCACACTATCAAATTCTCTTTGCTAAGAGGGGGAGAATAAAAGCAAGATGACTGTAATATTTACCCATCCAGGGGGTTCACACCGGATGGGTCCAGTTTCATGCTGAGCAATTTGACAGTTCAGAATCAGATCAGTACAGGGTACAGTCAAACACAGCCATTGTGATCAGCGAAAAAATATTCCTTGAGGTCTTGTCCCCATTCAGGTCCTGTATATATCCTGCCAATCCTCCAATATGCATCGGTGGCGTTTATACAGCACAGCTTCTGTTAACTGTTTTTGCTTTGCGAGAATTACTCTTTGCAGCAATGAGCCCTTCTGAAAAAAAAAACACCCTTTGGGGTGGGGTTTGTTCACTGTCCAATGACAGTCCAAATACTTTAGCAACTGTTGCTATGCAGGTCAAGCTTTCCTCTTCTAATGTACCTCAGCTTAGGACTAATTCACAGCACTTCTGTGAGAGTGAGCACCCGTCGTGACTGCGCACAACAAAGCATAATGCATTATCGCTTATCACCAAATTAGTGGTAGAACAAACACAAGACAAAACTAAAATCAAGGAATTGCCGCTCTCATTATTATTATTTTTTCTTACTTTATTCCTACAACAACGCAAGCCTGTGTAGAAGTTGTGAAGCAGACACACACACGCTTGTCTTGCTTTGAGTCATGTAGTCTGTACTTTTAGTGTAAATACAGCGCGTTTCCATTCACTGTGCACCTGGCCAGTTAAGTGCGAGGCGCTCTCTTTGCCAACTCATGACAGGACGGTAATTTGACAACCACGGTACACTAGCTGAAGGGCTGCAGCAGTGTGCTGCACTCCAAACCACACGGAGAGAGCTAATATATCACCATGGTGAGTGGATTTAAAGGAGAGGGGAGACAGCATAAAGTACATATTCTTCATTAGCGTGCCGGCAGTTGCAGAAATTATCAAGAAATGTCATTTCCCTGAGTGTTTTGAGCGGAGCTCGGTGCTATTCACTGAAGCAAAAAACACAGTCGAACATTCAGTTAGAGCGTTGTTTTTCAACCTTTTTCATACCAGGGTCCACTATTAATTCAGCATTTGAGCCACAGACCACCATTTGAGGACAGTTTAGCCCCACAGACAGCCCCAAAACTAAAGATTTCTTTTGCTTTTTGTCCACAATTCCAGGCTGAATTTTGGGAAACAAAACATTGAAACATAGATAAAAAATGACCATTAATCTTCTACATTCTCTAGTTGTGTAGACTTGGGCTAATTCGCAAGATGAACATTTTAACTCTTGGGAGTGTAAAATGAACGAAACCAAATGGACCCGCAAGGGTCCATTTAGTTACGTTTTTACACTCTCAACTTACATCTGGTTAACCAACTTTCCATCATTTAGCCTGGGGACCACTTGGGATCCTCTCAAGGACCACAGGTGGTCCCCGGACCAGCGGTTGAAAACCACTTAGAGACATCCAACCAATGAACTGACTCTGACATTGTTCATCGACTGATGGGAGTCAGTTGGAACATGTAGCAACGGCACACACTGTATTAATTACTCGCAGTTGCCAAGTCTGCTAATTATAAGTGACTTTGGGACTTGTTTTTCTGTTGTGGGTTGTGTTGTTTTGCGGTCTTGTTTGTGTAGTGTTGTAGACTTTGCTTAATTGGGGCGTGTTTCCATAAAACACATAATAAAAAGTGGTTCTCAACAGCTAACCTCCAGCTAAAAATGTTTCGTGCCGTCATGGAGCCCCCGTACCACATATGCGTTGTTAGAAATCATAGAGTGATTCCAAAATCTGCCACATGTAGCATATCTACAAGCTTGTGCTCATGACGTGGCCTATAATAGTCGCTTCTTTTGGCTTGTTTTCCTAGACCTGGTTGCTTATTATTTATCCTGCAAAACTGAGAGGAATATACTGTATTATTATTGTTATTTTATTCAATTCTGCATAAGAGCAGTCTCGCTTTTTCGAAAGGTGGCACCCCCGCCCTTCCTGTTGTGGTTCAGTCCACCGATACAGCTCTTGAATGAGGTCAAAGGAACAGACCAATTAGTTTGAAATTGCATCCTAATTGTAGATAAATTATCTGAGTCACAGCTCAGTGTGATCCTTTTCCACACTTCAACCGCTCAGAATAGCAGCGAGGGTTGGACTGACCTTTTAATATGATTTTAAAAATGCCATGATCAGTGACAGGAGTTGAGCATCTCTCCTCCGTATGGTATAGCATCTGATTACATTTCATGTCAGACTGTAATGGCTCTGATTAAGGACTGGGACACCTCAAGACAGCAAGACATTTTTGGTTGTTGTTTTTCATATACAGTGTATACCTGTATTAGCAATGCATTTTTTGTAATTCTTTGCCATTGTTTTAAAACGTAAAATACTTTTAGTTTTTAAAATCAGCCTCATGCAGGTCTGCCACTTAAGCCTTAATTCAAATATAATTAATGAAGCCAATCTGCAAGCTTCATTATTTATTTTATTATTATTACAGCAATGCATTCATAATATACTTGGAAATGTATGCTTGAGTATGTTTTTTAAGCAAGTGCCACGGTACTTTAAAAGGACATTTCACTGTTTTTGCCAAAAAATATATATATGTTAATAGGATTAATAATTGACCAGCCCTTCTCTTATCCACAGGGAGACGCAGTGCAGCATAGAATTGTGGGAAATGTAGTCGAGGACGTAGTGTCGATGACATCAGAGTGTGCTCTTCTGAATCTTATTAAAAAATATATATATATATATATATATATATATATATATATATATATATATATATATATATATATATATATATATAATATATATATATATATATATATTTTTTTTTTTTTTTTTTCAAACAGTGAAATGAAATGTCCCTTCAACTCAAGTACAAATTTCACAGAGCCACTTTCCATTTAGCTGAGGATATTCCTGCTGCTCCTCGTCTTGACGAGAATGCTGCTATTCCTCATACAGATCAGCTATTTTCACTTTGTGTGAGGACACACACGCAGTCAACGTGTTGCCATACTCGCAGTGAATCGTACATACACTATGTAGAGACGCCATTGTTTTTTAGCCAAAACGCCTGGGTTCCTGAGGCTACTTTGACTAGAGTGATATCTACTCTGACTCCAGTGGTCTACAGTACTTCACCCACCTCTGGCTGTACCTCATGGACCGTGACTTTGTCGTTGCGTCCAGCATGTCTGCTTGAGCAGGGGATCCAGATGCATGTTTTTTTTGCCAACTCGTTCATCTGCTGTTCTGTGGATGTCGCTAATTTCAACATGTTTGAGGTGCATATGTTCAGGAAATGGACTTGCCAATCATTTTTTCTGTGCGATACCACGCTCACTTGGCCCACCTTGGGTTTCTTCTAAAACAAATGTACCAAGATTTCTATCTATCCATCTGTTTTTAGTAAATCTAATGAAGAACTTTAAATTTTATGCAACACATATTGCACCGCCAACAAATTGTAAAACTGCTTCCCTAACAATAACGAGATGCTTGATGCTTGTGTTTCCATTGGCTACTCTAATACACATAATCTGTTTTAATTCATACAGGTGATCTACTGGACAGCTATGGACATGAGGCGTGGCTGGATGATGTTACGCTTGAAAGGGCTCTAGAAAAGGGGTTTTCAACAGGTGGTCCGGGGACCACCAGTGGTCCTTGAGAGGGTTCCAGGTGGTCCCCAGCTAAGTTGGTTAACCAGATGTAACTCTTGAGAACGTAAAAATGAAACCAAATGGACCCTGGTGGGTCCATTTGGTTTCATTTTTACACTCTCAAGAGTTAAAATATTCATCATCTGAATTAGCCCAAGTCTACACAACTAGAAGATGGACAAAAGCAAAAGAAATCTTTAGTTTTGGGGTCCGTGGGGCTAAAATGTCCTCAAGTGGTGGTCCGTGGCTCAAATTCTGAAAAGATGGTGGGCCCTGGCATCAAAAAGGTTGAAAAACCCTGCTCTAGAGCACAAAGGCTTCCAAGTCCAATTGAAGTCTATGGTGGCTTTCAATGTCCAGCGGCCATGAGAGTTTGTAGTTTAGGTGATGAGGTAATGGCGACGCAAGTAAAGGACTTTATAGCTAATGAATATTATCCAACTCCACTCATGCAGGAGTAAGCCATGGCTTACTTGTGCGCACTCTACCGAGTGCTAATCTAGTTTTGTATATTGCTTTTAATACTTATATTCAACACATTGAACGCCCTATCCATCCTGGTGCTCTAAATAGCCAGTCTGCTGACATCGTTTCCTCTGTCTTAGCCTTGACCTCAGGACCTCTACCTGTCCAGACTGGTGACAGAGACTGATAATTAAATTACCTTCATTTGTCAGCTGGAGATTTGGTCGCCTGCGCCAAAACAAACTACACTAATTGGTCTGCATTGTTTCCTTGAATCAGATAAATGATAACATTTGCTGTCATAAAAGACAATGCAGAAAGGTTGAGTGTAGGTGGAATAACAATAAGCCGCAGGTGCGCTACATGGATTTGAAGGATGCAAGAGGAGAACTGCATTATTAAAAAAAAAAAAAATATATATATATATATATATATATATATATATATATATATATATATATATATATATATATATATATATATATATATATATATATATATATATATATATATATATATTAAGTAAGACCCATAGACGTGGGAAGCCAATGCAGCTCTAAGTATCTATAATAAATTATCGCAGCTGTAACAGGATTGTTGTTGTATTTGAGGTCCGTTGTCAACATTACTCTGTATATTTGGTTAAGCTATGCACGGCTTTCTGTAATTTTCCTTTTGTTGTAACTCCACCCTCTGGTGGCAGGTGGTGTGAGCGCAGCATGACACACACACAGAGAGGTGTTCTGCCTGGCCTACATAGTTAGTACTCACTGCATTAGCGAATATCATTATTATAATTATTACCCTTATTATTACCGTATCACATATTTTTGGAGAAACAAGCACAAACAGGACTGACCAAATAAATCAAAATCAAATAAAAAGAAATCTTGGAATGAAAAACGCAAATGCGTCATGTTACATTTTCGTGCCGGCTATTGAAAAATAGAAGTCACGTGGGTCACGGTGTGTCAGTTCGTGCTGCGCTGCGAGATTATGTGCCATTTATTTATGTCACTTTTGAAAAATCTTCAAGGGTGAAAACTACTGCTTTAGACGGCATTTGCAGCGCATGTTTTAGGTCAAGGATGTTGAAGTGACAGTGTATAAAGGTCCTTACTCATGAGATAGAAACACTATCTGTGTGTGTATGCACCCAGACCTCAACATCATGCCTTTTAAATGTGCAAGAAAATATGTTCTATCATTCTTTGTGGATAACATCATCACTCAAAATAAATGTCAAATATAATGCCTTCCTCTGAAAATGTACGGAAAGAGTTTTCCTGTTGGGCCAACGTAACCCACTTTATTTGGATTAAGCCAGTGGTCTTCAACCAGTGGTCCCCTGGGGACCACCTGGAGGGTTCTAGCTTGGTTTTAACAGGCTTGCCTTTAAAAGGTATTGTAAGTGATTTGGAAAACCCTCCGGTCCCCTCGGTAACAAGATGTGCACATGCACACACTCTATACAGTGAGGGGAAGTGCAACAGGCCAACATCATAATTATAGTGGAAGTGAAATGTAAGTGAAATCACTTACTATACCTTTGCACGTCTTGAAGATGTGCAAGACCATTTGGTTTCATGTTTACGCACTCAAGAGCACTCAAGAATTCATCATCTGAATTAGCCCAAGCCTACACAACTAGAGAATGTAGAATTCTGACCTCATGTTTGCCTGTTTTCTGCAATCCAGCCTGGATATGGTGGACAAAAACAAAAGAAATCTTTAATTTTGGGGTCTGTGTGGGGCAAAGACGTCATCAAATGGTGGTCCGTGGCTCAAACGCTGAATAAATAGTGGTTGAAAACCCTGGATTAAGCCGTTGTCTTCTTCCTGTTCCTCCTACTGCCCTTTCCTCTCGCTTGGACGAGCCGCTGTGGAGGCATTCATAATTTTTTAGAAAAAAGAAAATCACCCCCTCCACTCCTCAGGGCGGATATAACATGTCCCATTTGGGGGGGGGGCAAGAGAACATGTTGGAGGGGCAAGAGAAAATGGTATGGGAGCGGCTTCGCGCCACGGGCGATGAAGTCGCACCCATACCATTTTCAGTCACAGGACTTTTATTAGCCAAGTAAAGCATCAATAATAACATCAGTTGTTGCAACAGACACGCAGCATGCATAAAGCTAAAGGTCTAACTCAGAGAGTTTCCTGTTTTCAATGATGAAATGCTGTTGGTTTAGTGGTGCCAAAATTGTAGTTAGTAGCAGTAGTAGTGTTTCACATTTTAAGTATAATCACTTTAATTTGAAATATCTTGGGTTGTCTTGCATGGCATCGTGTTTGGGGGGGCAGACTGGGTATTTAGGGGGGCATTGAACCCCCCCCCCCCCTCCATGCCCATGCCTAGATCCGCCCCTGCCACTCCTCCATCCGTCCATTCGTCCGCCCATTCAACTAACTAAACGGTTAAATGGTTCGTAATGGGCACACACCGGCCAGCACAGGCTCTACGGTCCAGCCATCTTTAACACCACATGTCAGCATAGATTATACAGCGCCATGTTTTTTTTCCGTCTGGCCACATAACCACTTAGAAGGAAAAAAAATAAAGTGTTTTGCATGAACAGCCCATCAGGCAATTAGTATAAACTAATCAGGGCCCTCTCAGTGTTATTGCAGACAGAGTAGAGACAGTACAGTACATAAATCTGGATTTCCCAGGTTGTACTAATGCGATATGTGCGGGGAGGACGGTGAACTGCTCAACTCAGAGATCCTGCTGCTGCTGCAGAGTCTAACTGAGCTGCTTCAACTTCAACTACCAGCAGAACGTTGAGTATACAGTCAAGTCACCTGATGGCATTAGACCAGGGGTGGGCAACACTGGCAATGGAGAGGTCCACTGTGTTTCCACACTCACTCCTGTCTGCAATGCCCCATTGTGTCCTGATTTCTAGTTTCTGACTAACATAATATTCAAAGATTTGCACCACGTTTTCACGATTTTTCAAAAATAGCAGAGATACAAGCTCATAGCGCGCCACTCGGTGGCGCGCTATGAGCTTGTAGATCTGCTATTTTTCAATAGTTAAAACATAATGCTTAGAACACCAGTACACTAAGGGTTAAATGTATAGTAAATGATTTCACTTAACTCAAATATTGTTATTTGATTCTTCTGTTTTGGCTAATCCCTCCCTGCTACAGAGTGTGGCGACCATATAAGGAGTATCTTCCTGTCCTCAGGGTGCCCCGGGGGTCAAAAAACCCTAGTTTCAGTTTGGGATTTGGGAGAAAAGCCTTTCGTCCAATCAGGATTGAGTGGGGGTGGGCCTGTTGCACTTCCCCTCTCACTGTAGAGTGTGTGCATGTGCACATCGTGCTAGTAGGGGGACCAGAGGGTTTTCCAAATCACCCAAATCACTTACTATACCTTTAAAGGCAAGCCTATTTGTTGTTAAAATTCTCCATCTTGTGATGGGAGTATTTTCTTCCGGTAGGTTTGGGCCCTGCTCTGTTCTCCTCCTCCCACTCCCACAGTGTAGGTTGTGAAAAGTACTTGCCTTCAACTTCGTTAGCGTGAAATCGTCCGCCGGTATGTTAGTGAAAACATTTTGTTTTATTTTGGCGTTGTTTTAATTAGGCATGGCTAATTTAAGTACAGACCGTTCTGCTTCAACCGGAGCGAGCAGGCTGTTATGATTCTTCCAAAACATCTTTGTACTGTTACGGCACGGTATCCATTTCTAAAGTTTCTAAAATGTCTTATCAAAGCAACACACGCACACGCACACGCACACGCACACGCACACACACACACACACACACACACACACAGCATATGAATGAATTACAAAAAGTTTGATAACCACTGAACTAGTGAATGTGGAAGAAGAATTCAGGAGAAAGCCGTGGCTTATGTATGCAAAGAAAAACAGCCTGCGCAGCTTTTTCCTGCAAGCTGTTCTCCCAGAAAGATACACCAATCAGTGAAGGGCTAAATGACTGGAATAATTGCCAGCAATTACTCAAGAAGCACAAGGAACAGTCCGGAAAAACATGCTAGTCGTCGTCGCACACACGCACACGCCGCCACGGAAGTAATTACAGATTCTCCGCAGAAAGGTGAAAACACTTAGCGAGGCTGAAGATAGTTCAGAGTCAGTGGTTCTTAAACATTTATTTATTTATTTATAACTTCAGATTCAAGGACCCCCCAATTTGATATGCATTCAGCCTCAGATGACCGTGCACTTATCGGTCCGTTTCAGTGGTTTTCTCAACCAGTGGTCCAGGTGATCCCCAGGCTAAATGATGGAAAGTTTGTTAACCAGAAGTAACTCTTTGAGAGTGTAAAAATGAAACCAAATGGACCCTTGCGGGTCCATGTGGTTTCATTTGTACGCTCTCAAGAGTTAAAATATTCATCATCTGAATTAGCCCAAGTCTACACAACTAAAGAATGTAGAATTTTGATCTAACGCTTTCCTGTTTGTTTTCTGAAACCCAGCCTGGAATTGTGAACAAAAACAAAGTAAATCTTTAGTTTTTCTGTCGCTCAAATGCTGAATAAATAGTGGGCCCTGGGGTATCAAAACGGTTGAAAACCCCAGGTCTACTTGTTTCCAGAACGTACTTGTACACTGAGCGATTGTCGTAAAAGAGCAAGTTGGTTAGTCGCGCAGTCGCTATCCAGCAGTGGCCTGCAGGTTTGGATTCTACTTGGCCATGCAGTGTCAATATGATGATGATGATTTCATGCAGGTGCACCCATTAGCCACAGTTCTACAGCCACGCTTGGTGGTGGGTGCTGGTGGGTGGATGCATATACAGATCTGGCCTAAGGCTACTGAAGGGATCATGTCCCTGTCAGGTGGGGGTGGAGCACATCGCTTGTCAAGGGATATGCAGTAAACACTCTAGCCTGGAGCGCCAACAACATGGACGCCGGCAACGTTTTAGTATTATTTAGTCAAGCCTTCAATAATGACAATCTGTGTGTGTGTGTGTGTGGGGGGGGGGGGGGGGGGGGGGGGGGGGGGTGAAGGGGTCATCTAATAAAGCCTGGCCATATTAACACTTTAAAGTTGGGTTAAGCAATTAAACTGTTAAGTGATTTCCCCATGGCATTCAAGTCAAATGGCCAATTTGGCTGGTTGATTGGTTTGGGAAGAGGAGAACCATGAGTTGATTTTTAATGGTTAGGCGCCGGTGTCATGCGTGGAAAATGCCAATAGCAGACCAATAGCAGATACAAGTTGCCACCATGCCTTTATGACACGCAGTGCTTGTGTTGTAAGTCAGCCACATAAAGTACATATTTGGCTTCTCGGTGAGAGGATAGTGAAAACATGCAAGCCAGGTTGGCGAGATGAAATGACCTTGTGCACTATATCAGTTGTTCTACGAAACATATTATGTCCAGAAGACTCCAGAATGGAACCACCTGTTTGAACCCCACTGTCTGCACTGGATGTCTTGAATTAATCGGAACGTTAAGTGCTCACTGTTTGGAGCCATCATGTAGTCCCTTTACAGTAGCTGAAACAGAGGGTCTTCAGTGGTTTCAGGCCAAGGACCCCCTCAGTCGAGGAGAGTTGAAGCAGCAACCACGACCCCATTGTACTATAACACTGGGTGGAAAATAACCAATCTACAAGCACACGAACGGCCCCTAGATCTGATATTTATGGCTAATATTCCCATCAGGAATTGAATAGCGATAACATTTTAGGGTTGAAGTGGATTTAAAAAAAAACTCTATATCCTCTATATCCAATGGTTTACGCCCTATGTGTTCAGGATGCCCTCTGAGCTGGATGTTGTGCTACTATATTCTTGTCTATTTGAAGCATGAACATGTATGCACTTCATTCATTATTATTGTTCATATAATTTATAAGGCTGTTGAAAATTACAATTTAATTAGTTAAATTAATTTGTTGATTAATCTGATTATATTTTAATGCAATTAACTAATGTGCACAGACTCCACTGAGCATTTTCTCATTGAAAAAAATGGGTAGAGCACGGTAGAGCACAGACATATAGCTGTGTGTCTCCCTGTAACCAGAACCATAGAGTATAGCTCAGATGTACAACCATTGAGGGCTTGTGGATCACCTTTTTGATAAATATTCAATAAATAAAATAGATATTTCCCCCCCAGATTCTTTTTTCTGTTTTAAATGTTCTAATCCTGTATAAGAAAACAGGCATAGTTTGGACATAGTTCAAATGGTGATTAATCATGATTAAATTAATTCTGAAGCTGTGATTAATTTGATTAAAATTTTAATCATTCAACAGCCTTAATAATTTATATCATCTGCAGCAATAAGAAGCAAGAAAAGCTGCGGCACAAACGATTCAGTTCATTGCCTCTCTATGAAGACTAGCAGGGCGACATTGCATGTGCGACAATGATTTACCATAAGGAATTAGAAGAATGGAACTCTTGAAGGCAGACGGTATAGTCCATCGAGTTGTCGGATATGCAATATTCCAGGAGGCAGTTGCAATAAGCATGCATAATGTTGAAGTCGTATCTAAAGACATTAAAGTTTATTTCATGAATAGAGCAGTCTTCTAAAACCGGTGCAGGCCCACCAGCCAGAGAGAGAGATGTGCTCTAACAGGCACAGGGAGGATTCGTCAATAAACAACGCATCAATGACTGTCCCTGCCTCCGGTTCTCCACGGTATATTCACCCCCGGCAAGTGGGAAGGAAAAAAAAATACAGATTTTTAGAACACTGGAAACTACCAAAGTGATCCAATAATGAGGAAACTTTGCGCTAGTTCTCTCCTCATTATATCCAAGCGGTCTTCTACTATTAATGATCGGGTCGTTCATATCCTTATTAATAAACCCACAGAGCAGATGTCAACTCCTCCACCCTGATTCTTTTACAGTGCGTGTTCATTGAAAACAAAGGGTGACAAACGGTATTTCACAAACCCTTGTAAAGTGTTAATTAACTGCAGTACTATATGAAATGCCATACAGTGCCGTATATACGCAGTGTAATTGTGGAATAGGTACTCAAATAAAAAGTACAGTTCTAAATATAGCCTATACTTGAAAGCACCAACAGCAAAAGCACTCATGCAGAACAATCTACATTGTTTTGCATGTCTGCAATATATTAAGCTCTTTTGAAAATATCAAATCTACAAACTCACAACAATTCGCCATAGATCAACTATATTCAAACAGACACAGTTGTAAAGAGGTTAAAGTATGTTTTGTTATAAATCAAATCTACAAAGTAACTATTATATAAAGTTTTCAAATAATTGTAGTCTAGTAATGATTTTTTGAAAGCTGGAAATGCTTGAGTACCGTACAAGTACTTGAGTAAATGTGCTTAGTTAGTTTCCAACACTGGGTACATGGTTAAAACAAGTATTGCCTAACACAAAACTACGATTCAACATACAGTAACTTACGCAATAGCACAGCATTATGTCAATGATAACCATAACCTGACTTAAACTTAAAGAAGATGCAGAGGAATCTCTCTCCTAGAGAGGAGACATTATTATGGTCTCCACCAGGGCAAAGGCATGGGGAGAGACTATGTTTTCCCCTCCCTCCGTGTGTGTCCGTTCATCTATCCAAGTGTGTGTGTGTGTGTGTGTGTGTGTGTGTGTGTGTGTTGTGTGTGTGTGTGTGTGTGTGTGTGTGTGTGTGTGTGTGTGTGTGTGTGTGTGTGTCTTTTGATGGATGGAAACCCATGTGTCAGAATGCCGCAGGGCAAGAGTTTCCGGGAACCCGACCGACGTGGCATTCTATCGCTAAACTGGTGTTATACGTTTAATACTGTATGTTTAATGGAATTTCTCTTGTCTCTGAGCCATGCTTTATAAAAAATACCAATATTATGTTAAGTACATTTTAATATGAACCACATTTCTGTATTGTATTCACAATGCATTTATGGAACCTCTTAAAGTCTCTGAATAACTAGGAACGCCTATTACATCGTCATAATAGAAAACAGCCATTGAACAAACCACAACACCCCTGCCTCACGAGCCACACACACACACACGCACACACACACACACACACACACGCGCACAGCGCACGCGCACGCGCACACGCACACGCACACGCACACGCACACGCACACGCACACGCACACGCACGCACACGCACACGCACACACACACACACACACACACACACACACACACACACACTAACTAACTATACTACTTCTAGGTGAAGTCACAGATATTGTTCCGGCGATTTAATTGAAAAACATTTCCACCTCCAAAGATCACGATTCTTGAGGGAGCCTGTTTGGCCTTTCTTTCTTCCTCTGGTTAAGCCATCATCTCTGGTGATGAAGGCAAATCATCTTTATTAATTTCCAATGAAGCTGTCTAACTGCTCTAACACCTTCCAGGCACCAGACAGGAGGTAATTACGAATTAGTCTGGGATCCATCTAGTCTGTGCTCCATGCTCCACACACCAGTGGTTTTCAACCTTTTTCATACCAGGGCCCAAAAACGGCAGATCTACAAGCTTACGACATGTCTCAACATGTCCAGTATAGCGAGCTATTATTGCATAGCCGTTATTTCCCTGCAAAGAGGTTTGTCCAAGTGACAGCTTGCTTTGACGTTGACAAAGATGTAGTTGCCTTCAAACGCTGCCGTTGTTTGCCGATTCAATATTTAAAAGACCTGTGTTCTCCAGCGCCCTCCTCTAGTGAAGTTACCCCCAGTGTGGTGGTATATCGATCTGTTTGACCGTGACTGGAAGCATTCAGATCTGAAGAATGAGGATGTCTCCACCTTGGAAACAGTGATCCCCTGTGTGCTTATGGACTATTGAGTATCAAACCTGAATATTCTGAAGCATTTTGAGCATCTCTCAGAACATCTGTGGCTCCAACGGTTTAGAAGGTAAAGTTATTTCTGTGTATTTTGCCCCCCAATAACAGCTCCCAAAGTTGTACATCATGGTCATATTAGCCGAGAACATTTAGGATTTTCTTTACGAAATGAAGTGCATGCATAGGCCCTAGACTAATACAAAGTTTAATTTGCACTTGTTGCAGTGGCAGTGGTCAGTGGCCTTGTGGTTAGACTGTCCTCCCTGAAACCGGGGTTCGATTCCCGGCCGGGTAATACCAAAGACTGTAAAAGTGGGACCCAGGTCCTCCCTGCTTGGCACTAAGCATCAAAGGGTTGGATTGGAAGTCAAATCAACTAATGATTCTCGAGCGTGGCGCGCGCTGCAGCTCACCGCTCCAAGAGATGGGTCAAAAGCGGAAAACTAATTTCACTGCGGTAACGTGAGTGACTAAACGGACGACTTTGACAGTTGTTTGCAAGATTATAGCTCTGAACAGAATGCCGTCAGGCATTAGTCCGACAACACTGTCGCTCTCGACATGCGTAGCAAATTACAACTCACCCATGACTCCTGACATACTGTACATTACATTGACCTGTAATAGTGCAGCGGTTAAGCTCATGAAATGGAAGGTATTGTGCATTTTATGACTAAAGCATGAAACTTTCTACAGTGTTTCTATACACCATGAAGTTTATTTTCAGATGTGGAAGCACTTCTCAGTTGAAGTGCTTTCATGTGTTAGAGGCTGTACAAATGTAAGGTGGTCAAAAACATGGATTTTTCACTTTTTGCAGGCATAAAGACAGTATATCAATAAGAAGAGTCCTGGAACACACTAATCACCATAAAATTGCTTTAATGTGTTAAATCAGCAGTATAAGAAGTGTCATTTGGGTTTCAGGGTCCATTAGGTCACCAAACATCTCTCATAAAGAAAGACCAAAAAATCGGATTTTGCATAATTTGTGTTAATTTGGATTGAGCATTTCACATTTCTTCTAGACATTTCCTAGTTGCAGTAAAGAGTGTCTACAATGCAATGACACTATTAGCGAGGACTAACAGTCTCCTGAGTAGGGATGACACGGTATGAGATTTTACAGCATTGTTATGCTATTGGAAACCTATACCTAGGTGTTTCATGGTATTTAAACTAAAATACTGTATTTGCTATACTTACAGCAGAAGTGAACAGTGCATGTTCAGATCTGCATCAGAGAACTGTCACCACTTTCAGACTGACCTCTGGTGACCTTGAGGAGTCATTGACCTCAGAATTGCATTTTGGCACGTGTTGTTCCTCTCTCTATTATAATAATATGTTAAGTTTGTTAAGTGGAAGTTTTATTCTAATGATAACTTAAAAGTAAACAATAGACTACAGAAATGATGAGTTGTGTTTGATATACATTTTATGACATTGTGTATGACATTGATATGACATTAAAAACATCTAGGAGGAGAGTGAGCATCAGCAATAAAATAAAGACAGAACATTCATTGTTTATGTAGTTCTTATGCAGCTCCAAACAGAACTGTATGAAGAGATATAAGTAATTGGTAGTGATGGTCAAAGCCGAGAAACTCAGCTTCACTATCGTGCCCAGAAGGTCTACAGAACACCCTGTGGAAACCCTCACAGACCTGAACTACACTGACATCTGCCTGCTGAGACTGAGGTTATGACCTATAACTTCCCCAAGGACATCTGCCCCTAATAACAATAGAGGCTGCATTTCTGGTGAGATCAATGGCTAATGGTATGACCAGTGTGTGGAAATCCAACTTACCCCAGAACATCAACATCAGTTTCATCTTCTATGGCTGTAAATGCTGGACACTAACACAAGCCCTATAGAATTCCAAGGATGGGTGCTACGCCAGAATGCTGCGTGTGGTACTGAACATCGACCAGGATGAGCACCAACCGGCATCTGTATCAACCAGCGGGGAATTACTGCATGTACCAAAGAAGATAGCAGTACAGCGTACAGATGAGTCTAGCTGGACACTGACACCGATACCAAGAACAACCAGCGAAAGAGTGTGTACTGGATGGAGAGAACGTCCCACACCTTTATCTCTTCATACAGTCCTCAGACGAGCCCTCCATCAGCGTCTCTAGTCATCTTGGTTTTCCATACATCTGTCCACATATACAGTATGTGGACGTACTAAAGGAAGATGAACCAACACACACAGGCAGTGATGGAGAGAACGTAGGTGTGGGACGTCCTCTCCATCCATGCCTGTGTGTTGATTCATCTTCCTTTAATACGTCCACATAGGTAGATGTGGGATGTCCTCTCCATCCATGACTGTGTGTTGGTTCATCTTTCTTTAGTACGTCCACATAGGTAGATGTGGGACGTTCTCTCCATCCATGCCTTGTGTTGGTTCATCTTTCTTTAGTACGTCCACATAGGTAGATGTGGGACGTTCTCTCCATCCATGCCTGTGTGTTGGTTCATCTTTCTTTAGTACATCCACATAGGTAGGTGTGGGACGTCCTCTCCATCCATGCCTGTGTGTTGATTCATCTTCCTTTAGTACTTCCACATACGTAGGTGTGGGACGTCCTCTCCATCCATGCCCGTATGTTGGTTCCCACAGTACCTTTGGTTGGTTGTTCTTGTTATCAGTGTCAGTGTCCAGCTAATCTCATCCTCTGTACTGCTATCTTCTTTGGTACGTGCAGTAATGCCCCGATGCTGGGTGATACAGGGTTCCCCAGGGTGTCTCGTAGACCTTCTGGTCGCGATAGTGAAGCCAAGCTTCTTGGCTTTGACCATCTCCACCAATTCCTTATCTTACCTCCTTACCTCTTCATACAGACTCTTTTGGAGCTGTATGAAGAGCACCTGTCAATTATGTTTTTTCGGTATTGTATTGCTGTTGTGATTCCTTGGAACAAAACCTCCATTTCATAATATATTATAATCAGGACTGCACAGAACTGGCGCGCATGCGCGTCCAATCAAGCACATGGCGCGGTCAATTACGGGCTGGGGAACGCTTTTTGCGCACCACACATGGGGCTCATAATAAAAATTAATATTGTTTATGGCCAGAAGCCTTAGTATACATATAAATTCGCCAACTCCGTTCACTTCATTGGGCCAGTCCAAATACAATGTATTTTCAACTCCAGTTGTCCCTATTCAGGCTGCATGAATAGCAGTTGGAGTGCTCAGTTTCTGACCCCTCACTGTCGCAACTAGATGGCTCTGCCCCCATTGGCCAATCACACCTTGTGGACACATGGGTGCACTGGCCAGTGTTGCCAACCTGACTCATTTGTCACTATATTTAGCTTTTTTCCAGACCCCAACCAGACCCCAACCAACCAGGCCCCAACCAAATGGACGCGTAAGGGTCCATTTGGTTTCATTGTAGTGCATTAATTTTATTCTAATGCATTCGAGTGCGTGTTTGAAGTGACACTAATGCATTTTGGATTTTGGCAGTTGCCGACACTGACACTGCCCAAACGCAGTGTGTCTTTACCTCCTTCCTCGATCGATCTATGCTACTGCTAGTAGCCCACACTGAGACATTATTCTGCTAACTTACAGCTAAACTCTCGTCAAATGTCCAAGAAGCAAGCGCCATTAAGGAATTATTTTGGTGTTCCATCACCGCAATCTCCAAAGAGACTGCACAGAAAAGGCGTCTTTGCTGTAAAGTGGTTGATGCACAATGTTGCTTAGCCCTGTTGCCGTTGCGTTCGCCCCTCATCTTAAACGCAACGGGGCTGTGTGTGTGTGTGTGTGTGTGTGTGTGTGTGTGCGTGTGTGTGTGTGTGTGTGTGTGTGTGTGTGAGAGAACGCATTAAAGGGGAATTCCACCCATTTCCAAACATGTTATGTCATTAACATGCAGAGAGAACACATTAAAGGGGAATTCCACCCATTTCCAACATGTTATGTAATTAACATGCAGAGAGAACGCATTAAAGGGGAATTCCACCCATTTCCAATGTTATGTCATTGACATGCACCTTAGAGATGTTGTGTTGTTCCCCAATCTATTCCCTAAAAATGGAGGTCTGAAAATAGGGGTCGATATGAGTCGCCGATACGGGTCGATATGGGTCGCCGATACGGGTCGATATGGGTCGCCGCATTTTTGGAGCACCAGGTAACATCCCCTGGTGCTCCACTGAGTACCAGACCAAAATAGTTATGTGCAGCCTGATTATAATGGAGACTGGAACATGTCAGAAAGCAATTCTGAAGTCAATCACTCTCGGTGACCCAAGGTCTCCAGATGTCAGTCTGACAGTGTTAACAGTTCCAGGCATGCAGTTCTGAACATGCACACTGCAGTTCTGCTGTAGGTTATAGCACATACCTATGGTATTTAAAAATTGGTATTTAAAATTAATACATACATACTATGTCATAGTATTTATTTATCCATTTTTAAATACCATGAAACACTGAGTATAGGTTTCCAAAATCTCATACCGTGTCATCCCTACTCAGGAGACTGTTAGGCTTCACTAACAGTGTCATTGCATTGTAGACACTCTTTGTTGCAACTAGGAGACACTTTACTCCAACTAGGAAATGTCTAGAAGAGATGTGAAATGCTCAATCCAATTTAACAAATTGGTGAAAATCCGTTTTTTGTCTTTGGTCATGTGAGGTAAGTTTGTGTGACCTAATGGACCCTGAAACAAAAATGACACATCTTATACTGGTGATATAACCCATTGAAGAAATTTGATGATAATTAGTGGGTTCCAGAACTCTTCTTGTTGATATATTATCAATGTGTCTGCAGAAAAGTGAAAAATACATGTTTTTGACAACCCGATATTTGTACAGCCTCTGGCATATAGAAACATTCATGCTCAGAAGTGCTTCCACATCTTAAAACAAACTTCATGGTGTGTAGAAACACTGTGGAAAGTTTCATGCTTTAGTCATAAAGTGCACAATTGGTTTGCTTAACCGCTGCACTATAATGTATCTCTCAGGAGTCATGGGTATATGTGAGGGTATAACCAAACCATGGCTATATGTGAGGGTAAGGCCATCTCTAGTATTCGGTTAGGGTTACACTTAAAACTAAGAGATTCACTGATTTTTTTTTTCAATGCCAGATATAGTCACTGCAACCACGTCTCAACAAACTAGCTAGCCACCAAGTCTGCTGCGTTCTGAGTGAAAAACACAGCTGAAATCTTGTTGAAATCGTGATTAGGCATTAATGTGTGCTGCATGTGACCCGTTTCAACCAATCAAATTAGTTCCTCAAAACGACCTATAGTAGAATAAAAAACAGAACAAGAACTGGCAAAAAAATAAATGTGTCATGCGGAGTGTAACCACCGCACCAGTGCCATGACACCATCATGGTCTACTACTGTATCCCCTGAGCTACACGAGGAATTCAAACCCCCTCCGACTGGGGGCTACCCCGCGGGGAATGTAACC
Organism: Benthosema pterotum; assembly: GCA_039105355.1. Taxonomy (NCBI): domain Eukaryota; kingdom Metazoa; phylum Chordata; class Actinopteri; order Myctophiformes; family Myctophidae; genus Benthosema; species Benthosema pterotum. Next base: position 14,136,662 of record CM076975.1, on the reverse strand, counting down.
CCAATTAGCGTGTGGGGTCCCATGCGCTGCCCATTAAGCAACATGCTACAGGCACCAGATTAGCTGGACCACCCCGGGGCCACACCGACGGCCGCTGGGAACACCCGGCACATGTTCCCCAAGTACGCTGCGGTGGTTGTATCCCTGGCCAGCCAAGGGGCCGCCCCTCATCGTTCTCCTACTCAAGCCAGATAATGCTGCGGGCCCTCTCCTGGGGAGGTGCACTGCACAGCGCGCACGCGCGCACAGACACGCACACACGCACACACACACACACACACACACACACACACACACACACACACACACACACACACACACACACACACACACACACACACACACACACACACACACACACACACACAAAACCAACAATAGCAGGACCAAGAGGTGCGTACCCGAGAGAGGGACCTGTTGCCAGTTCCAATTGTCTTGCTTTTTTACGCACGCACACACGCACACACACACACACACACACACACGTGCATGCACAACGCACACACGTCTGTATGCCACTGAAAGAAGCCAAGTCTCACTTGAAATGGCTGGCTCAAAAGCTGCACTGTATACTGTACAGTATGTTAGGATTGGATTTAGGGGGGTGACACAACAAAATGCTTCACTGTGTACAGTTGATATCTCTCACTACTACTGGCCAGCAAAAGGAGGTTGTTGAGGGACGTCTATACAGTATAGTGCTGTGAAAAACTAGACATGCTCCGATAATCGGCTAACGATCAGTGATCATCCGTATCGGCCGGTAGCAGGGGCAGATCTAGGCATGGGTATGGGGGGCAATGCCCCCCTAAATGCCCAGACTGCCCCACCAAACACGATGGCATGCAAAACAACCCAAGATATTTCAAATTAAAGTGCTTTGCTTATATTTAAAATGATTTGAAACACTACTACTGCTAACTACAGCTGAGTCACCACTAAACCAACAGCATTTCATCATTGAAAACAGAAAACTCTGAGTCAGACCTTTAGCTTTAACAACTGATGTTATTATTGATGTTTACTTGCCTAATAAGTAAAGTCCTGTAACCAAAGTCCTGTAACTAAAAATGGTATGGGTGCGACTTCATCAGAGCCACATCAGAGCGATGAAGCAGTTCTGATGTGGGTTTTGACACATCATATTGGAAAGTTATTTGGCCCTTTTGCGCACAAGATCGACATCTGCCGATCATGAGAAAAAGAATCGGTGATCGCCGGTGACCTCCCCCAAAAAACTGATCAGAGCATCCCTATGAAAAATGTAACTTTCAACCTACACTGTATGGTAGATGAAACTGAAAAAAAAAAAAACCAAAAAATATATTTTTTTTCATATTTCGCCTCCAACGACTGGCTGAAAATACATCAACACCAGGTTGAAGGTGGTGAACGAAGCCATGGCAACTCGAATATATACGGTATGAGGTATATGAGTGATGTGTCTCTCCATAATACTACCATCATTGTTTGCCAGTGTCTACATCTCAGTATATCCCATGAGAGAATACTTGTTGCCATTGTTGAATCCCCAGAAAGTGTTCTATAAAGCTTCTAAACGTCATTAAACACATTCAGTGTCCAAAATTCATTCTCCTTTCCCTTTAACAGCGACTTTTGGTGAAACTGTCGAAGAAAAATTGCCAAAAAGTGCCATAATATGTAGACAATCCACATCACATCATATTGTTGGTTAGAATACTGTTCCTCTGTACTGTAGACTGACAGCTGGAAACAGGGATCAACTGCACCATCATGCTCATCTGTTTCCACTTGTGTCTTTATGCTGCACAGGGGGATTGGAGTCAAACAATAGAGTTGCAAGTGTTACACTTTTTCTCATTATGACTGAAAATTCTGTTGTTTTGCAAGATAAACAATTGCACATGGAGATGTCCGTTTTACTTTTTCGCAGCAACGACAGCACCTGGGATTACAACACCGACACAACAACGATTAGGACGGCTTTTCAAATAGTTTTGTTCGTGTGCTCTTGTTTTAGTACTTCACATGCACTGTGTGTACAGTATATCTGCAGGGGAGTGTCGCCAACTTGACAATGATAGCACTGAATTATCTAAAAGTTGAGTTGGCGGCACCATGCATGCATGCACGGCTTCCACTGAGAGAGTTTTAGAGGCTTTTCAAGTACCCTCTCTCTCTCTCCAAAAAGAAAAACAGAAAATTGATGGGATTCTCTTTGAATCCTGGCGCTAAAAAAGGGAGCTGATTCATCAGTCAGTCTGGTGTCAAACAAACGGATTATGCTTTTTGAGCAGGAGGAGGAGGAGGAGGGAGGAACAGAGATAAGGTGCGGCTGAAGGAAAATAACAGGAAGAAAAGACAGAAGAAAGGAACGGGAGATAAAGAAAAGGATTTAGAGGAAGAGTATAGACGTTATAGGAGTGCAGACAAGGAGACTGATGAGAAGGCGCAGAAGACGACTAAATAAGATTGTTATGTTTTTTTTGCCCAGCCGTATGCGCACAGGCACAGGCGACGAACCCATACCCGCACCCATACCATTTTCGGTTACAGGACTTTTATTGGGCAAGTATAAGCATCAATAATAAAATCAGTTGTAGACACGTAGCATGCATAAAGCTAAAGGTCTGTTTTCAATGATGAAATGCTGTTGGTTTAGTGGTGCCACAGCTGTAGTTAGTTAGTAGCAGTAGTAGTGTTTCAAATCATTTTAAATATAAGCACTTTAATTTGAAATATTGTGGGTTGTTTTGCATGCCATCATGTTTGGTGGGGCAGTCTAGGCATTTAGGGGGGCATTGCCCCCCCATGCCCATGCCTAGATCCACCCCTGGTCTGAGAATCGGTTTAGTGTGCACTAGTGCCGGCACAAGTGAGTGAGACAGATAGGATGAGATAAAAATCTTAATAGACGAAAACACCTTCGGCGTGCAACGCACTGCTCACCACAGTGCACGCTCCAGAGACCACGTTAGAGACCCTGTCCTACCGCGGCCCACGCTGCACCACTCTTCATCAAACAACAATAATTCTGTTCACCGCCTACAAAGCACTCCAATAGCCACTACTGATGGTCTGAAATGCCTCCGGAATGCACTCCTCAACCATCTCAGATTTGCGGCCGGCCTCCAGGGCCGGATCTAAGCATACATGGGCATGGGAGAGGGCAATGCCCCTCTAAACGCCCAGACTGCCCCACCAAACATGATGGAAACATGCAAAACAACCCAGGTTTCAAAGATTATTTCAAACTAAAGTGCTTAAATATTTAAAATGATTTGAAACACTACTAGTGATACTGACTAACTACAACTGTGTCACCACTAAACCAACAGCATTTCATCACTGAAAACAGAACTCTGAGTCAGACCTTGAACTTTATGCATGCTGCGTGCCTGTTGCAGCTTCATCAACAACTGATGTTATTATTGGTGCTTACTTGTCTAATATAAGTCCTGTACAAGATATAAATCTTGTTGGTCACAGAACTACAGATTTTAAATGAAAATGGTATAGGGGCTGCTTCATCACCCGTGTTGTTTCACGTCACCGTTGATTTCGCCTACCCCCCAAATGCCCAATCAGAAAATGTTCCATCCGAGCCTGGCGGCCTCCCCACTCGCCTTCAAAAACCTCTCTTAACCTCTTCAAGACAGCTTTACCCAGTTTCAGGACAATAGTTGCATCTTTAATCTGAAACCATCATCATTATCTATCATCAAGTCTTCTGTCCTTCTGTAACCTCATCTTGCCTGAACCTACAGAACAGCATCGGCCACGCTGTTGAAATAAAACTCGACGCAAAATGAGTATTGCTGCTACTAGCTTGGAGGTAATAGTCGTAACAAGAGGAGGATTATCAATAGGATAGGGCTGTTTTGCTGCAAGGAAGCATGAAACCGCATTGAACAAGCAGACTGTTGATTAACTAACAAAACGAATTGTTGAAAGCATAAGGCGCACTGATGACTACTTCCACGCTCTTTTGTTCGACGCAGCGATTTGGCACAGCACTGCAGTAGGACTATATGCGTTTGTAAAAGACAGGTGCAGAGAAAGATAAGATGCTATTTCTGACATAAAGACAAGGGGCAAGCAGAATTTACCCTCTCCTGTTAAAACGGTTTTGCAGCGTTTTGACAAACAGTATCATGTGTTATAACTGTATATTCCAGTTAATTTTGTCTGAGTCTAGTTCTTGTCTGTGTTACTACTGGTAGCTGCACGTGTGCTGGTACAAAGAACTTGTCCCACTGTTACACTAGAACCACTGGTGGTCCCTCAAGGACCATTGCAAGCCAGACTTGTTCTTTTTGCATGACTGGCCTCTGTTGTATATATTCGGTGCCTGTTGCAGTTGACTCTCACCTGACGAAGACCCATGTAGGGTTGAAAAGTTGTCTCGGATTAAAGTACCCTGGGAGCTACAGTAGTATATGGTGTGTGAACTATTTCTCTCTTTTGCACGCCCTCAAGGACCACCATTGGTCCCCAGCTAAATGATGAAAAATTGGTTTACCAGGTGTAACTCTTTGAGAGCATAAAAATGAAACCAAATGGACCCACAAGGGTCCATTTGGTTTCATGTTTACACTCTCAAGAGTTAAAATGTTCATCATGTGAATTAGCCTAAGACTACACAACTAGAGAATGTAAAGTCCAAGTCAAAAAGTCAAAGTCGCATGATTTGTCACTACGTTACAGCGAAATTGGTTCTCCGCTTTTGACCCATCACTTGGAGCGGTGAGCTCCAAGGAGCGGTGAGCTGCGGCTTGCCGCGCTCGGGAATCATTAGATTAATGCTCATTTTGATCTGTATGTTTGCCTGTTTTGATCCCAAATCCAGCCTGGAATTGTGGACAAAAGCAAAATCTTTAGTTTTGGGGTCTGTGGGGTGAGAATGTTATCCAATGGTGGTCCGTGGCGCAAATGCTGAATGAACACTGGGCACTGGTATGAAAAAGGTTGAAAACCATAAGAAGGGAGCCCCTGGTCTAGTGATCTGAGGGTGTTGGGCTTTCTCTGACATGATTTGTCACATTCATTAACTCAATTATGCTAGACTGATCCTCTCCATCTTTACTGCTTATTCCAAATGTCTTGTGAACCGACCACAACAAAGTGCAAGGCCAAACGCAGCTTTAGGCTATACTACTGGATAGATTTTTTGGTTTCCCTGGAAAAATGTCCAGGACATTTACAATTCAGGATATTATTCATCTTCCTTGATAATTTATTTGCATAGCATACTGAATACAGACTTTGAAAATCTTGATCAGGAGTTGTCAAAGTGGAGAACTGCTGGAAAAGGTAATAATATTACTTTAATATGTAATATGTAATTAGTTACTGCCCCACATTGAATATAACTAATAATCTACAACCCCAATTCCGTTGAAGTTGGGACGTTGTGAAAAATGTCAATAAAACCAGAATGCATTGATTTGCAAATCGTTTTCAACCTATATTCAGTTGAATACACCACAAAGACAATATATTTAATGTTCAAACTGATAAACTTTATTGTTTTTATGAAATTATACAATCTTTTGTAAATTGATCCCTGCAACATGTACCAAAAGAGTTGGGACGGGGGCAACAAAAAAACTGGGAAAGGTCATGAATGCACAAATAACGCCTGTTTGGAACATTCCACAGGTAAACAGGTTCATTTTAAACAGTTTAATATTGTGATTGGGTATAACAGGACCATCCCTGTCGTTCAGAATCAAAGATGGGGCGAGGTTCACCACTTTGTGAACAATTCTGTGAGAAAATCATCCAACGGTTTAAAAACAATGTTTCTCAACATTCAATTGCAAGGAATTTGGTGATTTCATCATCTACAGTCCATAATATAATCAAAACATTCAAAGAATCTGAAGAACTTGCTATAGTAAAGCAACAAGGCCAAAAACCAACACCGAATACTTTTGACCTTTGATCCCTCAGGTGGCTCTGCATTAAAAACTGACATCATTGTGCAAGGGATATTACTGTGTGGACTCAGGAACACTCAGAAAACCATTGTCAGTTTACAGAATTAGTCGCTACACCTGCGATTGCAAGTTAAAACTCTGCCATGCAAAGCAAAGCCATACATCAGAAAGGTTGGTTTGAATAACAACCAGAAATGCGTTAGAAATGTGGACTCATCAGACCACAGCACACTTTTCCACTTTGTGTCTAACCATTTCAAATGATATTAGACCCAGAGAAGGCATTTCTGGTTGTTTTTCTGGTTGTTTTTCAAACCAACCTTTCTGATGTATGGCTTTGCTTTGCATGGTAGAGTTTTAACTTGCAATCGCAGGTGTAGCGACTAATCTGTAAACTGACAATGGTTTTCTGAGTGTTCCTGAGTCCACACAGTAATATCCCTTACACAATGATGTCAGTTTTTAATGCAGAGCCACCTGAGGGATCAAAGGTCAAAAGTATTCGGTGTTGGTTTGTGGCCTTGTTGCTTTACTATAGCAAGTTCTTCAGATTCTTTGAATGTTTTGATTATATTATGGACTGTAGATGATGAAATCACCAAATTCCTTGCAATTGAATGTTGAGAAACATTGTTTTTAAACCGTTGGATGATTTTCTCACAGAATTGTTCACAAAGTGTGTGAACCTCGCCCCATCTTTGATTCTGAATGACTGGGATGGTCCTGTTATACCCAATCACAATATTAAACTGTTTAAAATGAACCTGTTTACCTGTGGAATGTTCCAAACAGGCGTTATTTGTGCATTCATGACCTTTCCCAGTTTTTTGTTGCCCCCGTCCCAACTCTTTTGGTACATGTTGCAGGGATCAATTTACAAAAGATTGTATAATTTCAAAAAACAATAAAGTTTATCAGTTTGAACATCAAATATATTGTCTTTGTGGTGTATTCAACTGAATATAGGTTGAAAACGATTTGCAAATCAATGCATTCTGGTTTTATTGACATTTTTCACAACGTCCCAACTTCAACGGAATTGGGGTTGTAACTCAGTAAATACAACCCGCAATGACCCAAGGCAAAGTATTGGACCTGTGTGGAGTTGTATTTATTTTGATGAGGGGATATCCTGGCAGAAAACGAATAATTGAATGGGCAAATATTGCATACATAAGAGGGGTTAGCAGCAGAGCTAAGTAGCCCTCAGTTAGCGACCGAATTCTCTTTGCAAAGGTAAAGACAAGTGGATGATTGTAATTGTAACTGACCCAGATGATGATACAGATTGCCGGCCATTAAACTGTAAAACACCAGCCAGTGCTAGCCTGGAGATAATAAATCTCAGATGAGATATCGAAACTCAGCAAAAAAAAAGACCAGCCAAGGCCAGAGATGCGATGGCGGGAGATGGGACGGTCAAACTGCCGGCCCAGAATTTCAAGTGGTTTTTGTCCCTCTGTGAACCTGTATCAGAGGCGGATCCAGGCATGGGCATGCAGGGGGGGGGGGGGGCCCCACCAAACATGATGGCATGCAAAACAACCCAATGATTTGAAACACTATACTACTGCTACTAACTAACTACAATTGTGGCACCACTAAACGACACCATTTCATCATTCAAAGCAGAAATTACTGTGAGTCAGACCTTTAGTTTTATGTGTGCTGCGTGTCTGTTGCAAGTTCAACAACTGATTATTGATGCTTACTTGCCTAATATAAGCCCCGTACAAGATATAAATCATGTGGGTCACAGAGCTAAGGATTTTAAATGAAAATGGCATGGGTATGGCTTCACGCCACAGGCCCTGGTGCCATTTTCGCTTGCCCCCCCTCCCCGATTGGGAAATGTTACATCCGGGCCTGAACTGTATGATTGTGAAGCCTTACAAAATCACACACTGCTACCCTAAAACGCAAACCAAGGATACGTTACTCTGACCCAAAAAAGGTAGAGTTCCCACTCTCTCCTTTCCCTCACTTCTTCTACAACAACAGCAACAACAGCAGCAGCACACCTACGCAATTGGGTATTATAGCAGGCAGACACTTCCCGTCTAGAAAACTTTCATGACTTTGAAATGCATACCGTATAGTACTATAGTGTGAATACGGTACGTATCCATTCATTGTGCACCTGGGCCAATTATGTCCGGGGCGCTCTTTGCCAAGGTAATTTGACACACAGCTATATGCACTTTCCCCTGGCTGCCCGGGTATAGAGGTCTGAAGCAGTGCGCCGCACTCCCAACCACACAGAGAGCTAATATATCACCATAGTGTGCGGTTATAGTTCCACAAGAAGGGACGAGGCTTCCCTTAATGTAGCGCCAGTATGGGAGAAGCCTTGAGACAACATGAATTAAACAAGTACAACAGGTTTCGTCCGCATAGATACGATCCAGCGTCGACACTGTGTACCACTCAAGATGGGTCACTGGTGGCAGACAGCTATGGTACCGTTAATGTACACTCTAGAATCTGTGGGAACACCGACATATATACTCTCTGTCTGAGAGGAGTGTGTGATAAGCACTGGGATCTGTTTATTTATCTTTGCTCTTTCTATCAGACTGGCTCGAGTGTCTTCCTGACCCTCAATATTCCATTTGCTAACTCAGAGCTATAGGCAAGCCCAGAGGAAAGCAAAAGTCTGAGATCTCCTGTACAGCTCCGTCTGAAGCATACCAAATCTAGTTCTTAGGAGAAAACAATGAGAAACATAGCTTTGAGATACAACAATTGAGCAATATTTAAGCCATAGATGGGATTGATGTGAGGCAAAAATGAGATATAATCTTATGGCTCCTGTTTTTTTGTTGTTTTCGCCTGAGAAATGGACTGTCTATGTCTCAGATGGATCTGAGATGAGCTCTCTGATGAGCTATACAGAAGCTCTCAAAAATGGCTTACAGCACGCTATAATAACAAATAACAGAAAGCACGTTTGGAGTCCAGAGGGGAAGACACTATAGGTTCCATTTTTCGTTACATGCTAAACCCCTTATCCCAAATCCCTTATTTCGTTTTTACTATTTTGAAAAACTTTTTGGAATATTTCAACATGCCAATGTAGTAACACGTTATGAGCTTGTAGACTGGCCATTTGAACTACTGAAAAATGTTTTTTTAATAGTTTAAAAAGGCAAAGAAGTTAAGGGATAAGGGGTTTGGCGGTAACGACAATGGATCCCTATGTGTTTTTTTTTTTTTTTTTTTTAATGCCGTCAGTGTAGGAAGAGTCAGATAGGAAACCAAGAGCAGAGAATAATAAAATGGACTCACCTATGTAGTAGTAAGAGCGGGACAGGACAGCAGCAACACACATGGAAAAAGAAAGAGAAAAATAAGATTAAAAAAATCTTCATGGCTAAACGAATGCTTTGGCTTTATTTTGGTTTAACCACTGAAACCCACTGAAACCCCCGCAATACGTATTCCGAGTGACACTTCCAAAGAAAGCAACCATTACAAACTTACAATGTTCCTTGGTGTATTGTATGCTCATAGATCAGCTATTAATGTTTGAACGTAAACAGAAAGGATGCCCGTATTGAATTCGGAAAGACGCTCCATGAATGGCACTCAATCTACTAGGCAGCATGCTGCTCCCTCAAGTGTTCCATTTGCTTTGGAATAAGCTTCAGTAGTCCTTAAAAATCAGACCACTGCTTTCCTCGCACGGGTCAATTCAGGGGAAACGGTTTCCAAACACTTTTTGATCAAGGCCGTTTTAATTAATTATTCACTCTGATCTGATTTAGTTATTTCAATAGATTGAGTTTTGAGGATTTTCTGTTCTGATTCATAATAATGCTGTGTAATGTATACAGCTAAATTTTTTGTTAACTCCTGGACCGCCGATCCCGCGGTCGTCGTTGTTTTACTGTGAAATTATGCACGCTGGTCACGACAACGGCGCGTAACACGACAAAATGTAGATTTCATTCTTTAATCCATCTATTAGTCATTAGTCATCACCCATTCAATTCAATGCATTCAGAAGCCTTTTCTGGGGATCTCCAATGTCGTTGCCGTGGCACACGGGTGGATCGTCTGTTGCTAGACGTCACTTCCTGACTTTTGACCCGTAACTTTTTGCTCGGATGGTCAGAGGACAGGTTAGTCAAGACACCAGAAACAGCATGACGTCATCGCACATCCTGTTTAGGAGATCTGGCGCTTCAAAATAAGGGTTTTTACCGATTACACTGGCTTGAGCCGTGGCATAGGGCAGAAAACCGCGGTCACGGTTGATGTGTTAAAAAGGCCCGATACCTCTCAAAAAGTACAGAGTTGAAACAAAGGTTATGATGAAACACACCGGCGAAGCGTTATTATTCGCAGGTCATCAATCCACATTAAGAAGACAGATTACTTTGGCGAAGGTGGTGTAATTTTCCGTGATCATTGCAGTTTGGCGGCGACCGTATACGTGGTTATATTGAAACCGAATCCAATAACATTACTATACCCGCTGCCTTTTAACAGTCCCATCAACGGTAATCAAAGGCTTTAGATCTCTGTTACAGAGAGATGTGAGGCTGCAGGGGGAACTCGGCAGCCATCGGAGAGCATGGGAGGGCATAGCAAATGGCCAGAACAAATCTGCCCTAGTTAGCTGAGAGAGAGAGAGAGAGAGAGAGAGAGAGAGAGAGAGAGAGAGAGAGAGAGAGAGAGAGAGAGAGAGAGAGGTATCAGGTTCCAGAAGTGTGCTCAAAATTCTAATTTAAATCAGTTTCACATAATAATAATAATTAATAATAAAAAACTTCAACTCAGGGAACCTTCACCCTGTTGCCTCCTCTCCACTGCCCCAATAAGAATAAAGAGGAGTAAGATGAAAGGAAAAGCTTTCACACTTGATGGGTGGAGAAACATGACGGGGACAGGGGTGGATCTAGGCATGGGGGGCAATGATGGCATGCAACATGATGGCATGCAAAACAACCCATATGCCAAATGAATGCGCTCATATTTAAAATGATTTCAAACACTACTACTGTAACTACAATTGTGGCACCACTAAACCAACTCCATTCCATCATTGAAAACAGAAAACTCTCCGAGTCAGACCGTTAGCTTTAGGTATAATGCGTGTCTGTTGCAACTTCAACAACAACTGATGTTGTTATTTATGCTTACTAAGTCCTGTAACCGAAAAATGACCATTTTTGCCTGCCTGCCCCCCCCCCCCCCCCCCCCCCCCCCAATGGGAAATGTTACATCCGGGCCTGGCCGTCAAGTGACTTATTGGTGACATATCCTAATAATGTGGACTTAATACTCAGTCCATGTTACCCAATTGTAACAACACTTCGAGCTGCTATTTTATCATTATAGGTACAATTCTTACGTGTTGTGAACTTTTTTTATTAACTTCTACTTAATATAAGTGAATATTCTCACCCCGAAACTTTGTCATATTTGATTAAAATGGTGATGGCTCTATACTGTAGGTACACTGTAGGTTGCTGAAGACATGGGGGCATGCAAGGTGCTGGGCGCTGTGGGGTGACTTCCTATTCTCTTCTGTAATAAATGTAGCCTGTAAAGCTATTTAGCTGCTATGCTTTTAATAATATCACCGGGTGCGTAATAGATTGCAGTTCGCCGTTGTTGGTTTTCAGTCCAGCGTTATTAAGTTGCATAAAAATAGTTTTTTAAGCCAAGAAATGAACTTGGCGGACTGCTTTGAACTCAACATAACCCTCTCCGGTACTTGAGGAGCGTGGAGAAAGAGAAATATCGCACTATACCGTGAGGGAGTGCATACGGGGAGCACTTAAGGATTAAATATGATTCAGGGCTCAGCTTTTAATCATATGACTCATGCAGGATACTGTACAGGAACGCTCAAACCGTGTTTCTGACATTTCGGTAAAATTGAAAGTCACTTGCCAATGCAGTGATCAGTTTTCCACTTTGTCCACGCGAAAAGAAAGGAGACAAAACGAAAAAAGGATTATAGTCACTCAGAGAGAGATACGGCACACATTTAGAGTCTCCGGAGAGTGTAGTAAATGGAACTTGCGTAGGCCAATGGATTTCCATTCAAAACCTTTGGATAATGCAACATAAATTGCAGTAGTTTCGGACGAATCCCGCAAATTAAGTGGAGGCTGATTATGCACACCGAAATACTTACTGTTTTGCATAGCAAGTCCATTAGGAGCTTAAAGCAATGTACAACTGTGCAGTTATTTTACGGTGTCATTGCCCTCGTTAAGAAGAGGAGAGCAGTGATCTTGCTATTTGGGCCACTGTGTTGGGAGTTGCTAATTGTGGTTGTACAATGTACAAGGGTAAATATCCCGAGGGTACACAGAGAGACAGTGGCCTTTCTAAGCAATTTGGAGCCCCATGCAAGATTTTCCCTCGAGCCCCCTTTCTCTGGAGCCCCTTATGGGTGCCTGCCATAGGTAGACCCTTACGGGTCCGTTTGGTAACTGGAGGCTCCAGGGAAAATCTCCAGTGACGTCATACCTATGGCAGGCACAGCAAAATGGCGCCACTCAAGGGATAAAAATCTGAACTATTTTTAAACTAAAGAACATATTATATGTGTTTTAAATGTTCAATTCTAGTTATAGAGGACAAGTATAATGTATTTATCCATATGAGGCTTATTAGCCTGGGATCCTTTTTAGCATGTCTGTTGGTCGCCTCGGTGCCCCCCCCCCCCCCTCATGGCGCCCCAGGCAGCTGCCTAGGGGGCGCCCCTGGGTAAGGTGGTGGGATTATTATGACACTCCGCCGCCGACCGCTTAGTTCTGTGGTAGTATGTTGGTCCGACATGCGTTGCTTCATGCTTGTGGTTAGGGTGTCAAACCTCACGTATGGATCCTGACATGTGTTGCGCTGCCCCTCTCTCTCTCTCTCTCTCTCTCTCTCTCTCTCTCTCTCTCTCTCTCTCTCTCTCTCTCTCTCTCTCCCCCGCCCCACCACACTGCATCATGCTGCAGGCCACTCGGCTGAGTGGATCATTGGCTGTCTGCTACTGCCAATCAATGAGCTGCACGCTAACAAGAGACACTAACCCGCCCGCCCCGGGGCCCCGGCATCAAACTGCCGTCCATCACCTTCATCCGCTCTGCATGTCGGCCAGGGGCGGATCTAGGCATGGGCATCATGTCTTCTGCCCCACCAAACATGATGCTATGCAAAACAACCCAAAATATTTCAAATGAAAGTGCTTACATTTAAAATGATTTGAACCACTACTACTGCTACTAACTAACTACAGCTGTGTCACCACTAAACCAACAGCATTTCATCATTGAAAACAGAAAACTCTCTGAGTCAGACCTTTATAGCTTTATGCATGCTGCGTGTCTGTTGCAACTTCAACAACAACTGATTTTATTATTGATGCTTTACTTAAACTAATAAAAGTCCTGTAACTGAAAATGGTATGGGTGCGATGAAGTCCCCCTACCATTTTCTCCTGCCCCCCCCATTTTCAGAAATGTTACATCCGCCCCTGATGTCGGCCATGCACCGACGCAGCAATCCATGCGACGCTATCAGGCTTCTCGATAATCCCACCTAAGGTTGCCCAACCCCCACCACACACACACACACACACACACACACACACACACACACACACACACACACACACACACACACACACACACACACACACACACACACACACACACACACACACACACACACACACACACACACACACACACACACACAATCCCTCCCCTTCCCCCTCCCCTCCGACCACGTATCACAGCACTGCTGAACTGTTCTGCACTGAAAACAAAACACTTCCTCTCCGTAACACATTGACATCGACTCTGTTGTTGATTTGGAATCGGGACCGTGTCTATGTTCCCTCAGCTCTATGTTCCCTCAGCTCTATGTTCCCTCAGCTCTATGTTCCCTCAGCTCTATGTTCCCTCAGCTCTATGTTCCCTCAGCTCTATGTTCCCTCAACCAAGTTCAATAGTAGTATGTAATACAACATGGATATAGTGCTGGGACTATAACTGATTAATTGAGATGAATTAATCACAGAACCAATAACACAATAAAACAATTAACTCTTTTTAATCACAAACAGATTTTGCACCCAGAAACATTTCCACTGGACGGATTTCAGGGTATACCAACCATGTGATTATTCCGACCTCCCATAATCCCAAAATCCCGTTCTTCTGATGGTCGGAAAAACTGGATGTCGGACCTATGGGAGTTCTTATTTTTTGGCTTTTTTCAGAATTATGGGAGGTCGGAATATATATATATATATGTGCAAAATCCCTGAGAGTATCTCTGAGATTTAGATACAGGGCTAGTAATTTTGAACAAAACAATGGTCGGTCAGATCGTTGAATGCACCAGCATGATCTGTTGACTACGCCTGAAACTAGTCCAGTGAAAAGGGACCAGCACCATTCTAAAAAAAAATGATATCATGGAAAAGTTGGTTTATTTCCACAATTCCATTCAAAACCTTGAACTTCCATTAATTATAGATTCAGTGCACACATTGTAAATGTTTTTTTTTTTTTTTTTTTTTATTTATTTTTTTATTACAGAGTTTTGCCTTCCAGCTCATAAAACCCACCAAAACATGATTTTAAAAAATAGAATATTTTACTAGACCACTAAAAATTATGTTTTAAACAAGCAATGTCGACTATCTTAAAAGTATCTATGCACTATACTTGGGGTACTCTGGGACAAATTACTTTTGAACAAATTATTTCAATAATAATGGGGCATGGCATGGAGGTGATCAACCTGTGGCGCTGTTGAAGTGTTATAAAAGACCAGTTTTGCTTTTATAAATGAATGTAAATACACTATATTGTTCAGTCTTATGTCTCACACCTTCCTCTTGGCCATACAACCCAGATTCTCTGTTGGGTCAGGACAGTTGGCTGCTCAGTTAAGCGCAGTAATACCATGGTCAGTACAGCAGTTACTAGTAGTTTTAACTCTGTGGGCAGGTACCAATCGAGCTGGATAGGAAAATTAGCATCTCCATGAAGCTTGTCAACATATCGAAGCACAAAGTACTCTAAAAAGATGGCTGTGTTGAAGTTTTCAGCCGATAACATGGCCTAAATCATGTGTTTTGCCAGGTCCAGTCTTCAGGCCATGTTATTGGTTCACTATGTTGACAAGCTTCATGGAGATGCTAATTTACCTTTCCAACTCGATTTGGCCCCCTCTCACAGAACCAAAATTACTAGCTGCTGTACTAACCATGGCATTACTGCGCTTAACTATCCAGCCAACTGTCCTGACTTTAAGCGAACATAGAATCTGGGTTGTATTGTCAAGACATAAGACTGAACCATACAAATTAATTTACAGCCGGTATCAAACCAAAACTGGGCTTCCATAACACCTCTACAGTGCCACATGTTGATCACCTCCATGCCACGCGCCCTTAATGAAATAATGTTCAGAAGTAGCCCAGACCAAGTATAGACTGCATACATATATACTTTTCAGATAGTCGATATTTCTTGTTTAAAACATTTTTCTTTTTAGTTGTCTCGTAAAACATTCTAATTTTTGAAATCCTGGTGGGTTTTATGGGCTGGAAACCAAAATTGTGTAAAAATAAACAAATAAATACTCCATTTACATTGTGTGCACTGAATCTATAATTAATGAAAGTTTTTAATGGAATTGTTGAAATAAGACAACTTTTTTGTAGTTACCGTAAATAGGCTGTTGAAAATAGTTAAATAAAAAGTTAATTAATTTTGATTAATCTGATTAAAAAAATTGCACACTGACTCAATCGGCTGACCATTTTCTCATTGAAAAAAATCAGTAGAGCACGGTTTTACAGAGACATAGCTGTGCATCTCCCTGTAACCAGAGCCATAGAGTATAGCTGGAGGATGGGGCTTGTAGATCACCTATTCTGATAAATACGTATTTATCAAATAAGAAATAAATATATTTTTTCAAGATTCCTTTTCTTTTTTAAATGTTCAAATCCTGTAAAGGAAAACATCCATATATTAGAATAAGAGAATAGAATAATTTAGAATAATTAATTGATTAATGGTGATTAATCAATTAATTATTTTTTTTTATATTTATTAATTTTGAAGCTGTGATTAATTTGAATAATTCTTAACTAACAGCCTCCATGTGCATAAGCATGAGGGAACATAGAGCTGAGGGAACATAGAGCTGAGGGAACTTAGAGCTGAGGGAACATAGAGCTGAGGGAACATAGAGCTGAGGGAACATAGAGCTGAGGGAACATAGACATGACTCTGATTTGGCCTGTGCTTCATGTCCAATATGCACCTGGACCAAAACCTGTTCCTGGATCTTCCACACACAATTAAAGGTGTTTCTGAGACATTGACCATACCGTCACTGTGCTGTATTATGACAAGAGTTAATAACAACCAAGTGTTTTGGTTTAACCATATCAGACCTATAGTGTCCCTAGTCTGGGCAACATGTGGCAAAAATAGGCGATCTATGCCAACAAAATAGCAGATCTACAAATGTATAACACGGCACAACACTTGCAGTACAAATTGTGAGCATTAAAGTGAAGAGATTTAGATCAGTGGTTTTCAACCTTTTTGATACCAGGGCCCACTATAACAACGTAATTCAGCATTTGAGCCAAGTACCAGCATTTCACCCCAAAGACCCACAACGAGAGATTCGTTTTGTTTTTGTCCACAAATCCAGGCTGGACTTCGCGAACACACCAAGCAAACATATAGATAAAAATGACCATTAATCTTGCATTTTCTCTAATTGTGAAGACTTCTTAATGAAGTGCTATAATTCAACTGATACATAGACTGTTGTGGGTCCATTCATGTTTACGCTCTCAAGAGTTACATCTAGTTAACCAACTTCCCATCATTTAGCTGGGAAACACCTGAAACGCTCTCAAGGATCACTGACCACTGGTTGAAAACCACTAATTTAGAACCTTTTTTTAAAAATACATATTTGAATACTTCAAATGGCTGATCTATAAACTAGTTCAGCAATAGTTAGTTGAGCAATTGTAATGTTTTGGAAAAAGTTAAAACAAAACAAAACAAATAATTTTAGGCATAAAGGGTTTAGCACTGATGAAAATAGAGCCCTTAATCCTTGGAGGCTAAGGATAGACCGCTGCAGGCAAACCCCAGTCAATGAAGTACAGTTTAAGGGCTTCAATTCTTCTGATAGTCAAAGTAGCTCTCTGGCCCTGTGTCCCTGTATCCATGCATGAGCCAGACACATTAGGTGCCCACATGACCACGCACACACGCATGCTGGCTCTGCATGTGTGTGTGTGTTCAGGGTGTCTTACCCTACGCACTCCAGAGAGCAGCGTCTATCTCAAACCGCCATAGAAGATACACTTATACTGCAGGGCCGGCGCTGCTGGAAATATAGGCCTATAACCTTATCTGGTAGCCCCAGACAAGGCCACCTGGGAAATACTGCAGCGTGGATGTGAGGGGAGGAGGGAGACAAAAGAGAGTATATTGGCCAGCCTACACTCAGGCAGCGAGAGGACAGAGTTAGATTCAAGGTAATTATACTGGAGTCTGTGGATTTAGGTGCTTATTCCAGCCAGCAGGGGTCCGCTAGACATTTAATGCCACTGCCTGCCTAGACAGGAAACGTGACATTTCAACTCTTGAGAAATAATGTAATGTACATAATGGATGAGGATTTTACTGTGTACATTCTGAAAGCCATTCAAAGTAGACTAACCTAGAGGACCACTTTGCACATTTGCAACGTATCTTCAAATATCTGTCCTCTCCTCACCTTTAGTAAGCCCCTCCCCAAACTATGCTATGGTCCAATCACAGTTAAGCATAACAAGTGATAGACAAACCTATCCACCAATAGTTGATAAAGCATTGTTTTAAATGAAATAATTGGCACACAAATATTTTTCTACTGCATTTGGCAGGCCTTGTTGACGGATTTGGAAGAGGTTTTGAAGGTTTGGTCTGATTTAAAAAATGAACCAGTATTTAATGTGTTAGGTGTTGAAGATATTTACATCGGAATGAATGAACCCGGCTGGAAAGTGTCCAGCTCATTGTTGAACGCTGGGGAGAGGGTGGTGCTTACTGCACGGTCTATTGCATACAATAGGTGTGTTTTTTATGTTTTTATTTATACTTTATTTATTTAAGAACCATGGCTTCTATTTTCATCATGCCAACTTTCACGGAAGAGGAAAGTTGTAGTTTCTATTAGCTCAGAATCCGTATTGATGATGTAAATCAAGGGTTTTCAACTGGTGGTCCGGGGACCACCAGTGGTCCTTGAGAGGGTTCCAGGTGGTCCTCAGCTAAGTTGGTTAACCAGATGTAACTCTTGAGAATGTAAAAATGAAAATAAAGGGTCATTTTTACACTCTCAAGAGTTAAAATATTCCCCATCTGAGTTGGCCCAAGTCTACACAACTAAAAGGTTGATGGTCATTTTGGTCTGTATGCTTTGCCTGTTTTGTTTCCCAAATCCAGCCTGTTATAGTTTTTGGGTCTGTAGGGCTAAAATGTCCTGAAATGGTGGTCCGTGGCTCAAATGCTGAATATGGGCCCTGGTATCAAAAAGGTTGAAAACCCCTGATGTAAATGGGAGGCAGGCGCTCCTTTAAGGCACACCATGCACTCCTATTGCTCTCTTTCTCTCTACCTTCAGATGACATCATCACCACTCGTGGCCGAGCTGACCGTTCATTCGTCATCATTTGTTATGTCAACAGTTCGACGCTCGCCAACAGCTGTAGGAATGTGAAGGCGTATCGTGCATTAAGTTAATTACCACACGCTCTCTCTAGCTCAAGGACTATCGGCCCTCCAAAAACCCATGCCTGCCAATGAATCACTTCCCCCCGCCGCGGTCAGACCGAGGGAAACATGTTAACCGGGCACACCTGAGACACGGCCGTGCCAACGAGGAGGGCGGGAGTGCGGGAGTGCGCCGTGCGTTCATTTATAATCGTTAGCTTAGCCGCCCTGAGACGGCGGCCCCATGCCGTATACGGTAATGGATACGCACTAACCCGCCGACGACCTTTACAATAATTCTTAATTTTCGTGTTTGGCCCGATTTCCCCCCCGCCCTGCATCCTGCGTGTGCACGCCCCTAAGAAACCATTTCTGTTTTTCCCAATGATTCATTTAAGCGTCGTTCTTCACGCCGCGCCGTCTAATGGGAGCAGAAATAATGCCAGTGAGCAGCACTTCTTTCTGGCACGGAGCGCCGTGGAATATATACAGCCAGCCATAATCCGTTGAGTGGCTGTTCTTTTTTTTGCTGTTTTTTTTTACTCCTACTCCTCTTGGAAGTGCTGTGATGTGACAGCATGCTGTGTGACATCATCACAAATTATCTACAAAATTACACAGGGAGCTGTGGCCTCTGACACCACACACTTACAGTATACATGTACTGTATAGGAGATGTCTAAATTACGTTTGGGTCACTCATTTATGTCAGATCCGTTGCATAATTAGCGCACCAAGCGTGCCATGCCGTAGTCTACAGAATGGTAGTAACGATGGACACACGACTTGAGCCGTTAATTGCAATAATAAAGTTCTCTTCATGTAGAGTAGAGTGCTTGAAGAGTAGATATAGGAACAAAATGTAAATCCAAACAGTTTTTCCTGTTGCTATGCTACCGGCGCTCAGAACTGTTTGTGTCGAGGATCGCCAACTCTCATCTCAAGCAATTTAGCTCCAGGGATCCCCAGAAGCAAGGATTTGAGTTAAAGCGTTTGCTTTAACAGAAAATATATACTGTATGTATCCAAAGATCGGCACACATTTTTCAAGATTCTCAAAAAATAGGAGATCTACAAACTCGTCGCATCTGCCACAGCTAGGTTGTGAACCTTGTAGATCAATGGTTTTCAACCAGTGCAGGTTTCCAGGCGGTCCCCAGGCTAAAAGATGGAAAGTTGGCTAACCAGATGTAACTCTTTGAAAATATTCATCTGAATTAGTCTACACAACTAGAGAATGTAGAAGATTAATGGTCATTTTGATCTGTATGTTTGACTGCTTTGTTTCCCAAATCCAGCCTGGAATTGTGGATGAAAACAAAAGAGGTCTGTTGGGGCTAAAATGTCATCAAATGGTGGTCCGTGGCTCAAATGCTGAATAAATAGTGGGCTCTGGTATCAGAAAGGTTGAAAACCCCTTTCGTAGATCATCATCCACAGATCTATGATCATTGTACGACGCAGTCTGAATGAACCACATGCGAGTTGTTCCTGGAATATAACTGGAATAATGGTGGGTTATAATGGTGATTCCCACTGATTTACCGGGCTAGACGAAACCTAGCAAAGGGCACGAGGTAGAGAAAGTAATAAGAGCTACCAATTTCAATTTCCGCCTGTCGGGTCGACAACACGAAAGTGAGAGGTGCAGTTTAAACGGATAGAACCCACAGCGGAACATCTGACTCATCCTGGTATCTTGGCTGTGAAGCCAGAAAAAGTTTTGAGGAAAACCTGAGAAGCATGATGTGTATGTGCATGCGTGTGTGCCTGTGCACGCCAGTGCGCGTGTGTACGTGAGTTAGATGATGGGTGCTTTGGGCAGATCACATACAAGATCATCAGATGGAGTTAAGAGGGGGGAGAGGGAGGGTTGGACGTAACATTGATGCTGAATGAGTAATACGATAAGACTAATTGGCTTTCTACCAAAGCCCTCGCTGGGAAGGATGTCTGCATGTTGCAGACTGGCCAGAGAGGCTCAGTTGAATAGATGATCTTGTTTCGGTATAGCTGCATGAACCTTCAGTAAACCCAGATCGTTTTAACCACTAAGACCCTCTAAACCAGTGGTTTTCAACGTTTTTGATATCAGGGCCCACCATTTATTCAGCATTTGAGCCACGGACCACCATTTTCACCTCACAGATCCAACAAAAGCAAAACATTCAAACATACAGATCAAAAGTGACCATTCATCTTCTACATTCTCTAGTTGAGTAGACTGGAGCTAATTCACATGATGAATGTTTTAACTCTTGAGAGCGTAAACATGAAACCAAATGGACCCGCAAGGGTCCATTTGGTTTTATTTTTACACTCTCAAAGAGTTACACCTGAGTTACAAGTGCTGGGCAATATACAGTATATCTATATTTTTGACAATGTGATAATGATGTGATATGGCACATTACGCCTCATTTTATACAATTTCAAAGAAAGGTGACTGTAGCCAAGCAACATGTGTCTGGGGATGTCCCTATTATCAGCCATGTACAGAAATTATCTTTAGTGAATAGGCGTTAGATCTCAATAACCCTTTGTACTCTATTGAGTACAAATTTACCTGTGACATTTCTGGTTTGTGCGCTCTGCATTGAAGGTGCGAAAGAAATTGTGACACTGCTGCGTGGTAGCTATAAAATGATAATTCTGGGTGCTACCAATCATTGACACATTTCCATGCAAGAGAATGTGTTACAGAATATATTGTATCTCTTATTTAAGGTCCAAATGCTATACATTTGCCTTATAGTTAGTATTGAGACTACACCCCATTCATAGACTGGAATGCTTGATAGAAGTTATTGAAACACTAAAGCATTGCTAAGAATGTCTGGATTAGTAGAGTGCTGTAGCCCTTACTGAAAGCCTTTTAATTATAACAGACTAATGCAAGCCATTTCAGGGAATAAGGGCCCTGCTATGTGACAAGAATGAGAAGCAGACCTATGAAAACAGACCTAAAGAAATCCTCGATTAGCATTCATTTACCCCAGATTACATAATACACTCGGTACCATGGTAGGTGCATGCGTGCAAAGTCCTTGCACTATACACTATCCCACATTTCGAGTCGTTTTTCTTCAGGCAAACACATTCTAAGCCGTTAATGCAGCCCATGCTGAACCATCAGGCAACTTTTTTTTAAGTCAAATGTTTCCCATTCTCGCTTGTGGATAAAAAGCTGCCGCAACAAAGTTAGCGAGAGACATGATGACACGTGTATACAAAGTTCAGTTCCTTTCCTTCAGCATATTTTTCCAAGCCTGCATCATAGAGGCAGCAATATGACTATTTCATTGACCAAAAAAAATAAAAATAACCCTTAAAGTTCAAAGCAGTCCATTTCATTAAAACCTTGGCAAACACACATCTCTGTTGTATGGCTTGAGCCAAAACGCTTTTAAGAGGATTTCCACACACTATGTAGCATAAATGGCAAATTTATTCTACAAAAATTCCCTTGCTGCTGCTGCCGGTGACCTTAAATAACACGTTTTTTAGTGTCCAGGGACGAAGAGGCAGACGGAGTCGAGCAAGCGACAAGGTGGGGAGATAGCAGCATGGAGAAGAGAGAGAGCGAGAGAGAGATTCTGACCATGCACATTGCAAGTTAGTGAGTCTTTGCAAGGTCTTATACCGGAGTGTCACTGGCAGACAGAGTGGTATACAGCTGGGAAGTGCTGTTGGCACAATCCAATACGACCCTATATGGAGGAGGAGGAGGAGGGATGACTTTATGTGGCCAGCGTGAAGGTGGAGGGCTGCTATGGGGTTCGGGGAGGACAGATCAAGGTAAGACTCCCCCAGACCGCCTCCTCCCGTCCTCTATCAAAGCCCCTGACAAGCGGCTCGTTCTCTGTGTCACTCGATGTGACCTGACAGGCCTGGCCTGTGCTGCCTCTAGCCCTTACCCCCGCCAGCAACAGTGTTTTCCCTGCAAGCTGCGGAGGGGGGTGCTAACAGATTAAGTCATTCGGGGTCCCAGTGAGTGGATGGCAATCGCCACCCGCATACATTAGCATTTCAATTTCAATTTATATTGTGTATATATATATATATATATATATATATATATATATATATATATATATATATATATATATATATATATATATATATATATATATATATATATATATATATATATATATATACTGTATATATAATTTATATTGTTCGTCTTTTTTTTCACATGCAATTTCAATGGACTTTCACTTTCTCCTGATGAAATGTGTGAACTAACTGAAAATGTATTTTCTGTTTAACTCTTTGAACCTATGGGACCCATCACAGCGTTTCTGCTAATCTGTCAATCGTAACTAAATAATCTAGATGAAACTAGAAAATCCTCTGTTGTGAATTTGCGCAAATTATTATTAATGATATCCAAAGACAGCTTAAGGTGTCTACTTTAAGGGAAAAAATAAGATGCGTTGATGATGTGTTTCATATTTTTTTTAAATATATTTGACAAAACAGCCTGTATTTTCACATTTCACTGTCTCCAGGGCTCATTCAGAGATAAATGAATTTAAAGTTCTCGCACAATTTCGCATGATAAGCAGACAATAGAATAATCAATCATGTCAAAAAGTGTGGTAAATCTGTTAAGGAGTTAATAAGGAGCGTAGATCTCTGCTACTGAAGAACACTCTAATTCTAGTGACAAAATACCATAACACACTGTGATATTTCAACGGTGACGTTAGTCTTACAGCATCCTTACAGAACAGTAAAGGGTCTGTTTGATTCTAGAATATCAATGATGTAGCTGTGGACCCCCTGGATCCCCAGCATGAGTAACGTTCAACCTCAGATTAAAGCAGTGATCGCCTGAGAATAACTGAGTGAAGCTATAGCCGTTGATACTTGACTGAATGATTGAGGTTGAGTTTCTTTGTCCTTAACTCAAGGTTGGTTCCATATGTGCGGGGGTAGTCTCAGCGGAACAAGAGCGTTTGAAAGACATGCCAAACCACACGAATTTAAGGATAACCTGCTAGCCTTAGACAGACTAGAGAATGGACCTTTTACTCACACTCTCTCACAGTGTTAAGTGCTAAGAAGACAGCAGAAGACCCTGTCACTGACCCTCACCCTGACACGGACGATCTCATGACCAAAACCTCTTAGTGGTTTACGCTTTGAGCAATGTGTGTGAGCATGTAATCAAGTCTCTAAAGTATTCATCTCCTTAAACCTTTTGTGGTGCCAAGGCTATCAGCCTTTCACCACTCTAGTTACATGACTGTATGTTGCAACACTAGCAGCATTCAGTATTAATTAGTAGCGGCCGGTGTAAACGCTCGGTTAACGTTCGAACGAGTTTGACACTGAGCACTGTGAGACAATGGCCGTTCTGAATAGTCCTAAACGGTATACCAACCCAATGAATTGCCAGAGGAAACACTGTACAGATACTAAAATGTTCAATGACAATGTTTCTGGTTTCTGGTACCTAAAGTTTCTGGTAAAGTGTAACAGAAATGTTACACTTTAGGTACGTTGTATCCCTTAAAGGAGCATTCAGTGATTTGGAAAACCCAGTCAGCCAGTGACAGTCAACCCAGTCAAGATGTGCACATCATGCACACATTCAGTGGAAACAGCGAAGAACTCCTTATATAGTCAGCGCACTCTAGAGTAGAGGATTAAGATAAACTTTTCTGTACTGTACTTGTGGTGTTTTAACTTTCATTGACAAAATAGCAGGCGTTCACGGCTCATAGCGCCCGCCATGAGCCGTGAACGCCTGCTATTTTGGGGGAGAATGTGAGAATGCAGCACAAATCTTTCAGTACATTCTTTCAGAGCAAATGTTTTGTAGAATCTACTAAGAAGAGCTGTTAGGATTCGTTAGGCTTGCAACTACAAATCGACAATTGGCGTTATGCAGTTCGCATTGGCAGGTTCACATTTCCGTTTTTTGGGGGGATATGTTATGTGTTTTTATCACTGTGCGTAATTTATAGCGACAACCTTGTCTCTGGCGAGCAGGCTGGGTGTGTTGGATAATCGCCCTCATACTGCTGAGTAGAGCTACGTTTCAGCAGTGTGTGAATCGTGTTCATGTGCACGGCGATCTGAATATGGGTCACTGTCCTTGGCACGCTTATCCTGCCTTTTGATTAGCGCCAGGATATTTGAATATTACGGTACAGCACATGGTGTACCCAGTACTCTGGAGAGGCTGCACCACAGTGTTTCCAAGCAGACACGTGGTGCGGTGTACAGCTCTGGGCTCCTTTTTCTCTTGTACTTTCTCGTAATTAGATCGTAGTTGTGGGTTGGATTTCT
Source organism: Benthosema pterotum (assembly GCA_039105355.1). Lineage (NCBI taxonomy): Eukaryota > Metazoa > Chordata > Actinopteri > Myctophiformes > Myctophidae > Benthosema > Benthosema pterotum. The sequence continues at coordinate 14,111,674 of CM076975.1, read as the reverse complement.
TGTTTCTAAAGTGGAAGCTTATTTGGGCCTGTTGTTACCTAAATGCTGTATAAAGATGGACAAAATGAATCCATCTATTTTTCCCCCGACCTCCCCCAACCACTCTGAAGCAGTGGCTTTCAACCAGTGGTCCTTGAGAAGGTTCCAGGTTGTCTCCAGCTAAATTTTTGTAAAGTTGGATAACCAGATAACTCTTTGAGAGTGTAAACATTTGGTTTAATTTTCGCACTCTCAAGAATTAAAATATTCATCATCTGAATTAGTCTACACAGTTAGAGAATGCAGAGGATTGGTGGGCATGTTTGTCTTTTTTGTTTCCCAAATCCATCCTGGTATTGTGGACGAAAGCAAAAGAAATCTTTAGTATTTGGGGTCTGTGGGGCTAAAAATGACCTCAAATGATGGTCCGTGGCTCGTATGCTGAATAAACAGTGGGCCCTGGTGTCAAAATGGTTGAAAACCACTGATCTAAAGGGATTCTTTGGGAAACAGCTGTAAATATCTGCAAGCTGCAGATACGACAATCATTGTGAGCTTGTAGATCTGCCATTTTCAAATACCTGATGCATACGCAGTAGATCTAAAGTGCTCGGCTGGCCTGTAGTCATAGTTGTTGTCCCAGACCTGGTTGCTCACGTCTCTTCTTTCCCCCCTGAAAACCTGGCAACAAGCACAGTGCCGGTGCGGTGTGGTGCAGACTGCAGATGAGGCTAGCATTAATAGGGTTCATGTGAGCAATGTGCAGACTATTGGCTGAGAGAACACTAATGGCTCATGGAGCTGAACATTGGCAGCGTGTCAGGGACTTCGGCAGATTTAGCGCTGCATCGCAGAGTGCACTTTTTTTGTGTGTTTGTATCCCTTGTTAAATTGTCACACCTACTGAAGCACTGAGGGAGCGGCGGCTGCTTCCAATGTCTAGCTGAAGTATAATGATAATGAATTGTATTTGTACGGAGCCTTTCAAAAACAAGGTTCCGGAGAAGTGCTGCAGTGTACAAAAAAACAGCGTTTGAGTATGTAGAATCACCTATAGAATGGTTTAGGAGAAAAGGAGTAGAGGTATAGGTATTTAAACGTGACAGTAAAACTGGCAGTGTGCTTACTTGCAGCCTGGGACGGTATAAAGGCCTGGTTTGGTTTGTCATATATAAGGGCCTCCAGGAAGAGAGAGAGGATCCACCCCAATGAGCAAGAATATCTGTGTGTGCATCATCAGGAGCCACACGCACACGTGCTGCTGGATGACATTAATGCCGCAATGCATCGTATATCGTCACATCACCATGGTAACGGATCATTTGACACACCGCCACTTACGTACATAAATCTACGGATATGATTATGCAAGTGCACGTATGCACAACCACACACACACACACACACACACACACACGCGCACGCACACACACTCGCACACGTGCACTCACACACACACACACTACTACTGATCTTGTGAAGACATCAACATCTTCAATATTTAGGATGGTATTTTTTCGCCATTTTATACCAAAAAAAAGAACGGATTTGGACCTCGGAGATATGCATGGGCTTGAGAATATTATGCACAGCACTCAACACACATTTAAGCACAAATTGGCATACCTCCAACCCTAACCTCTAGACTTAACCTCTACAAGTCTAATCCGATCCCAAACCAGAGTCCTTAATCCTGACCCCTAATTGTAATCTTTTTTTGTTTTAACCACTTATCTTGTGAGGACAGGGAAAAAAATGTCCTTACAATAACGTCTACTTCTCACATTCTGCTATACAATACAGTAGCACTGCACACACACTCACTCGCACACACAGACACACACCCACAGACATTTCTGACAGAAAGGCAGTGGGAATACCAAGGGGAATTCCACAAGTAGCGAGGCTCTGCCCTCTCTCCACCGCCTGGCATGCCGTCTTCCTCTGTCATAACAAGCCGCGATCTTCAAAGCTGATGGACTGGAAAGGAGGAACGGCAGAAGGAATTAACGACCGATGGGGAGGAAGGCGGGGAACGGGAGGGAGGTGGGACTTTCCCTTTCTTCGGGCCTACTGATTCATCTTTAAACGTGTTCCTTATTGCATCTTTAATCGTCTTCCTTGACACACAGGGGGGAGAACCTCGGCTGGGTGCATGCATGGCTCCACCAGAGCTATTGAACTCACCTCACCCCCCCGTCGTTGGCTCCAAGATCACCCATATGGTGCACCAACCTGCCTCTCTCTCTGCCCTGTCTCATCTCAAACAATGTGCTAGACACGCCAATGATGCTCAACCGTTTCGATTTCAAGGACCCCCGATAACTGTGCTGCCACGTGTACGATAAATATCCTATTTGCGTGACAATTATGCCTCTAAACACAGACAAAAATGACCAATCTTCTACATTCTCTAACTTGGTATTCTTGGGCTAATTCACATGATGAATATTTGAACCAAACCAAAGGTTCCATTTGGGTTCATTTTTACGCTTTCAAAGAGTTGCATCTGGTTAACCAACTTTCCATCATTTAGCTGGGGAACCCTCTCAAGGACCACTGGTTGAAAACCACTGACCTAGCTGACTCCCCCCAATGCTCAGTTCCATTGTACTTGGCTGAAAATGATACATATTTTATTCAGTGTGAATATGGCAAATGATCACAGAATGTCGATGTACTGAGAGACTTACTGAGAGACATGCAGCTGCTCTAAGCATCTTTGCAGGATTTTGCAGTTTTTGTTTTCAACAACACCATAAAACCAGGCATTTCCCTTTCTCTGTCAAGCGCCCCCTAGAGGGGATACCTGCAGCGACCAATAGGATACCTGCAACAACCAATAGGATATGACCAATAGGATACCTGCCACGACTAATAGGATACCTGCAACAACCAATAGGATATGACCAATAGGATACCTGCCACGACCAATAGGATATGACCAATAGGATACCTGCCACGACCAATAGGATATGACCAATAGGATACCTGCCACGACCAATAGGATATGACCAATAGGATACCTGCCACGACCAATAGGATACCTGCAACAACCAATATTATACCTGCAACAACCAATAGGATACCTGCAACAACCAATAGGATACCTGCAACAACCAATAGGATACCTGCAGCGACCAATAGAATACCTGCAACAACCAATAGGATACCTGCAACAACCAATAGGATACCTGCAACAACCAATAGGATACCTGCAACAACCAATAGGATACCTGCAACAACCAATAGGATACCTGCAACAACCAATAGGATACCTGCAACAACCAATAGGATACCTGCAACAACCAATAGGATACCTGCCACGGCTCAAGCCAGAAGTTTGCAAGATTAGCTCTGGATGCACACACTCGCATACTAGTAGTCAGACAGATGGACGGACAGACGGACAGACAGACAGCCTCTCACACTCATAGACAGCTGCACCCCCGCAGAGAGACACACCGCAACAACAAGATGCTGTCTAAATAACATCAGTACGTCCCGTTCCACAAAATAAGAATACATTCCAGGCCCGGATGTAACATTTCCCAATTGGGAGGGCAGGAGAAAATGGTATGGGTGCCCCCCCCCCCCCCCCCCCCCCCCCCCTGATACATTCCCACTACTGGCAGTGTACATGAGAGAGAAGGGAACAAACAGACAGACAGACAGACAGACAGACAGACAGACAGACAGACAGACAGACAGACAGACAGACAGACAGACAGACAGACAGACAGACAGAGAGGAACAAACAGACAGACAGACAGACAGACAGACAGACAGGCAGATGACCCTCTCCTAGACAGCCCCAGTCCCTATTCTCCCTGCGGACCACCCCTGTAGTAAAGATCTTGTCGTTCATTCATTGTTCCTAACGACGGTGCTAAACGTTGAGGACACACAACAATGCTAAAAGCTGTACCCCATGCTGTGGTGTGGGTGAACGCTCCTGCAGGCATACAAAGCAGCACTGCGGCGTCGGTAATGATCACAACATTTAATGCATCGACGCAGAATGCAACATGACAGCGGCATCCCTCATGAAAGGGCTATACAGACTACAGCAAGAGAACAATACCTTTTCTTTTTGTCTCTTTGGCGCGTTATACCGACGATTTACCGTTTGCGATTCATTCGAGTTGAAGGGAGCAACATATTGATATTGATTATTTCCAATGACTTAACCAGCTAATCTTTAATACTTTGTCGTCGCGTCGGAGAGGAGGCTGGCGGATCTGCCTTTTACTGAGCAATTACACAGCCAGGGTTCAAGTGGTTAAAGGTGTCTGGCTGTCTCTCACAACATTCAGCCCTAATGACGAAGATGCCCTCCTCCTCCTCCCTGCCGCGGAACAAATTCCCCACCCATTAATTATCAGCTCCGAAGAAGAATCCCAAGCATGTTGTCTTCACACCATCGGAACAACATCTGTGCTTCAAGGAGACTCTCTGTGCTCACTTGAATGTGCAGTTATGACCTGATATCTGTCTGGTTGTCATCTCTCTCCACAGCACTCAGGGGCGGATCTAGGCATGGGTATGGGGGGGGCAATGCCCCCCTAAATGCCCTGACTGCCCCACCAAAAACAATGGCATGCATATTTCTTAAGATATAAGATATTTCTTATATTTAAAATGATGTGAAACACTACTACTGCTACTAACTAACTACAGCTGTGTCACCACTAAACCAACAGCATTTCATCATTGAAAACAGAAAACTCTCTGAGTCAGACCTTTAGCTTTATGCATGCTGTGCGTCTGTTGCAACTTCAACAACAACTGATGTTATTATTGATGCTTTACTTGACTAATATAAGTCCTGTAACTGAAAATGGTGTGGGGGCGGCTTCATGAAGCTTCATGAAGCCGTCCCCATAGCATTTTCTCCTGCCCCCCCAATTGCGAAATGTTACATCCGCCCCTAACAGCACTGATTGACTGCCTTTGCCTTAAGTCGAGATCATGTAAAAGCTCTTTAGTGGTTTTTAAAGCGGAGGCCAATTGGAAAAAATACACAAACAGAGGTCACTTCCAATCCCTGGTTTGAGTGTGTCATTACACAACATATGTCTCATAACCCAGAGGCTATGGATATTTGGGGATGTTCCTTACTTGGCATGAAAACATTATGACACCCCTCTGTAATAGACTGTAAGGACTGTATATATATGAACCAGTAACAAGGGACCCAGTAAAAAACGAGGGGACCTCAGTAATAGAGCCAGCCTCTTGAAACATTTAATCTGCCAGTATCTCCCACAGTACAGGGAAACACAGCTTTCCTTCCTGAGGCTGTCTGTTAACGGTGGCAGTAGAAGACTGATACAACAGGAGGAGTTAAAGTCTCCCTTCCCTGTATCCCTAGTGTTCTGGCAGCTTCAGAACATTTGCCTTTGCCAGCTGGTGCTATATACTATAAACTGACTGACATGGCACTACATTGTATACAGTACATCTATGCACTGTGCCAAGCCACAAGCTTGAGACTAAACTATATTATCTACAGCAGTGGTTTTCAACCTTTTTTCATACCAGGGATCACTATTTATTCAGAATTTGAACCACATACCAGCATTTGAGGACATTTTAGCCCTTTGATCTGTGTTTGACTGTTTTGTTTTCCAAATCCAGCCTGGTATTGCTTACAAAAGTGAAAGAAATCTTTAGTTTTGGGGTCCTGTGGGGCTAAAATGTAATCTACAGTAGTGGTGGTCTGTGGCTCAAATGCTGAATAAATAGTGGGCCCCGGTATCAAAATGGATGAAAACCACTGAGTCACAAGCTAACAGGAGGTATAAAGGCCAAAAAACATGTAGGGACCGTTGTTGAAAACAGTCATCATCACGAAATGGGTGCATGACATCCAATGGCTGGTCACATCAAGTCTGTGATCCCCATGTGGATCCAACACTAGGTGGTGCGGTTCACTGAAGACAACCTTGGGCCCTCAACATCAAAAAGACAAAAAAAGAGCTCATTGTGGACTTCAGAAAGACTTAAGCAGCACGCCCCTCCCATAATCTCCGTCAACGGGGCGGAGGTGAAGCGTGTCACCACTCATCAGCTTCAGATTTCTTTTAGGGAGGGGGTCCACATATCAAAAGGACCTCTCCTGGGGCCCTCAACACCTCAACCCTGGAAAGCGAAAGCCCACCGACATCTGTTCTTCAACGAGGAGGAGGCAGAAGAAATCAAAACAAGCACCACTAGCATTTCATCCTAACTAACAATCCTTTTCTATTGCAGCACAGGAACCATCCTCACTGCATCGCTGCTTGGGAGCTGTAAACCCCCAGTCGTCTTCTCTTGAGTGAAAAGACAGGTAAGGAGTGAAATAATGACCCATCCACCCAGCCAGCCACACACACACCCCATGAGAGATAAAGAAGACAGATGTCGATAGTTCTGTATAACGTAGGTACTGGGTACAGTAGGGATCATATAACAGGGTTGGTTTTTCAAAACCCTAATGCACTTGTATTCCAAAAACAGAAGAAGTACTCGGCATGCAGCCAGGAGTATAGGCTGATTTATGCTTAGATGCGTGATGGTGTATAGTGCACCCAAAACAGCCGAATCTGCAAGCTCAGAACCCATCGCAGCTGTGGCGCTTTCTGAGCTTGTAGATCGGCCGTTTCTGACACCCGACACAAGCGTAAGTATAAGTGAGGCTTTAGCCTCCCGCCAGTGAGCTTTATTCTAGGTCAGGATATTCAACGGGGAAAAAAGTGAGTTGTTTTCTTTTTCCCAGGGAAAAGAAGGTGCACTTTCACATCCTTACTTTGCAAAGTGCTGGACCAGCCAGAAGAAGTGGAACTCCAGTGAAATGAAATAATAATATTTTATAGCTCAACAGCGTGTGTAAAAAAGGTCAAACCGGGCCGCCCACTGCAGCAGGGATTTTCGAGAGTCCATAACTTTTTTCTGGAGATTGTGAGAGTCTTTTTTTTTCTGCTGCACTGCGAGATAACGCTAATGAACCGTTTTCTGTAGCCGCAAATTGTAGCGCCGTCATTCCTGCCAGGGCTTAATGAGTTATTGAAGCCTAATTAATTCCGAATAAATCCCCGTGCCGAAGTCTCTGAGAGGTTTTTTTGTTGTTGTAATGACAACAGTCACTTTTTACAACAAGTTTCATCATCATCATTCATCAGGTATTAACAATAACCTTTATTGTCCCCGAAGCATATTCATCTTCACAGGTCTCTTCCGACAGCCACAACAAAACACAGCGCTCTAATATACGTCCCGTTCCTCCTCATTTACTTTTTTATATTCGCCACGGTTTTGTTATAGTGTGTGAGTCATAATTTATTCTCTAATCAACACAATGTTGATGAGAGGAGCAGAAACTAAACATAGACCGTGTCTCACGTATCCCCTCTAAGCTCGAATTCCACCAGAATTGGGTCACACTCATGGGGAATATTAATGTTGTTAATCATTAATTAATACACTCCGTGCTCCTATTGCCAGTAGGGAGAATGTTCACGTAATCGGACAACGTCTAAATAGGTTAAGGAAGAGCAAAGATTACACCTGGTTTGATCATACAACATTAGGGGTTAAAGTAGAAGACGTTTAGCCCCTACAAAAATTATTCACTTTTGAGTTGCTATGTTTTGCCTATATGCCCACGTTCCTGGGTTTGTGTGAGCACAAACATTGGCTTGTGATTGGCTGATCAGCTCATAGCGATTGGCTATGAGCTGGATTGGCTGAGGAAAGTACATATTGAAGATACTGTACATAAAGTGAGGGTGTGAAGAAAAGTATGTATGATGCTAAGTGTGCCCCTCAATTCATACAAGTGCTCTATCAATTCACCCCATGAAGTATTTTGTTCTTGAGCTTTGACTCCGCTCCATTACGCAGGTATGCGTGTCCCGTGTGCGTCTCTGTCCCCTTGTCTGAGCACGGTTAAATCTGCAACACAGTAACTGACATTTCTCGACCATTTCGGATGCAAAAACCTCGGTGGAACTGAGCCCGACTCGTGGACACCTTCCTGAGGGCCTGAATATTCTGGGGAACCCCCGGGGACCCTCACCCGGGAACTCTTGTCATTTCTCGAATATTTTTTCCAAAAAATAAAAGTAAAGTTCAGAACACAGTGCAGTCAACTACAAAAACACAAAACTTGAAGGTGTGTCAATGCTGTTTGGCCACTCAAAACAGCCAAACGGCTTTGCCACACCTCCACATTTTGACTTAAAACTTAAAAAACCTGATACTTAATAAACTCAAAATAGGGGCAATAGACTCAAAGGATACTAATTTAGTGAGTCTGCTGCTGACGGATGACCCGGTCATCAAATCATAGTGTCTTAGGAATGCAACAAGACAAAAACCTCCATGAATTCAAGACTTTATGGGGCGTGTAATGAACAGAAGATAAGTCTTGCTCAGAGACCCCTCGACAGTGACACATCGCTCAGGGGCCACTGAACCCTCCACCCATTCGGCTACAGTAGGGGCCACCCCTGCATTCAATTCATGAACCTTGCTTGTCAAGATGGCCATCTCTGCTGACAGAGCTGTGACAGGTGAGAAATGATACTCCACCCAATGTAGACATTTGTAAACAAGTGTCAGCACAAGGACTTGTTCTAGAGACTGTAACTGTGAGTGCTGCTTTTCTCTCAAAGTGTCTGCATGCAACTCACTCTCCGCAAGCAGGGGCGGATCTAGGCATGGGCATGGGGGGGCAGTGCCCCCCTAAATGCCCAGACTGCCCCACCAAATTAAAGTGCTTATATTTAAAATGATTTGAAACACTAATACGGCTACTAAATACAGTAACTACAGCTGTGTCACCAATAAACCAACAGCATTTCATCATTGAAAACAGAAAACTCTCTGAGTCAGACCTTAAAGCTTTATGCATGCTTAGTGTCTGTTGCAACTTCAACAACAACTGATGTTATTATCGATGCTTTACTTGACTAATAAAAATCCTGTAACTGAAAATGGTATGGGTGCGGCGTCATCGCCCGTGGCGCGAAGCGACACGGGCGCTGAAGCCATCCCCTTACCATTTTCTTCTGCCCCCCCAATTGGGAAATGCTACATCCGCCCCTGTCCGCAAGCACTTCCTGATTAAAGACTAGGTTAAGTACAGCTTAACACCGGAATACATTTCCACGCTGGGAAAAGTTTACGACAAACTTTATCAATTAATTAAGCCACAAAAGTGCACTACAAATGATTTGTATGATCAGCTACTGTGCAAACAGAATGTGCTTTGTATGTTAAGTGCTCGAAAAGGCCAAAGAGACTTCAATTCTACGTCTTTCCCTCTACTTTATCTTGCCTGGCATTTAATTACTGCCGGCAACTTCTGGGTGCTGAGTGAAAGGAACATTAATGAGAAAAATGTGCAACACAGTCGTTTGTCTTTTAAGAGCTAAAATGGACATAAACAGCAATGCATCTATTGGAGGCAAACGCCTAATACAGAAACACAAGGGAAAGGGAAAGAGAAGGCAGGAAATAGGGAACAGTGCTGTTTATGTGGGCACCACTGTTTCAATGTTAACATTAAAGGTAATAGAGACAACTTTAGTGTGTACACTGTGTTTGTAAACCGATTTGTTTAAAAACAGAATCACCCTTCCTCCACATTATGAAACTGCTGGAGACTGCTGTGCTGTGATTGGCCTTCCCTGAGGGCGGTCCTAATGTTTTTGTTTTCATGATTTGTTGACAGCAACAAAGTTCTGGACCTTCTGCAGGACGGAGCAAGTGTCTGTCTGCAGGGAAACAGCTGCAGCATCAAAGTAGAAGCAAAAGGCCTTTTAAGCCAAAAAAATAAAAAATAGATATATATCATATCTATTTTGATTTTTGGTTAAAAAGTTGCCTTTAAACCTGCAAGCAGCAAAAGGTTATGCCCTCGCATGGTGACATTTCTTAGATGTAGAAGTATAAAGACTTCCTGTCAGCTTAAAGTGCTATGCCAATAGTTCAAAGTTATAGATTCAACCCTGTAGATTTAACATCTTACGCAACACTTCAGGGAAGAAAGAGCAATAACTTAGACTGAATTAGACTCATTCTCATTTAAAAGAATATGCTTCCAAGATGCATGTTTGTACAGTACAGCATGTTATGTATCTGTTTAGGCATATCAACACATACACATCCTGTGCATGTATGTGTTACAGTCTGCGGCAGTCGTCGCTTTTGTTCACGTTCGTGTGTGCACCAAGCTTAAAGGGGAATTCCACCCATTTTCAAAAGGGGTCTGAAAGAAACAATCATTAACACGGTGCAATACATCTTGACGATCTCATCGGATGTATTTCACCATGTTAATGATTTTTTCCAGACCTCCATTTCTAGGAAGTACCTTTATCATGTCCACACAACATCTCTAAGGTATATTATTAATGACATATTAAAATGTTGAAAATTGGTGGAGTTCCCCTTTAACGCTGGAACAAGAACCACAATGTGTGCGGGACTTAGGGGAGGGTTGGTCGGGTTGTGTCAACGAAAAAAAAAAAAAAACAAGAACAAAAACCTACTTGAGTGTGAACTGCTCGACGGTGGAGTTGGGCATCAGGTAGAGGGAGATGCGCAGCGTCTCTCCGGGCCTCAGCGGCTTGTCTGGCAGCCGCAGGAACATGTTCTTGTCCAGCTGCTTGTCCACCAGCAGCTGCTCCTGGCTGGCCTGGTAGAGGCTGATGCTGCCGATGCGCAGCAGCGGGTGCTGCGACGGCGGCTCCTGCCCCCTGGAACTGCCCCCGCCTCGCTGCCCCTCCCCGCCGATGCACTCCCCGCCCGCGCCCCCCGCCGGCTCGTGCAGCGTGTAGTACAGCTCCGCTTGGAGCGTCTCGCCCGTCGTGAGGCCGTCCAGAAGCCCGCCGTCCGAGCTACCGCTTCCTCCTCCTCCTCCGCCCCTCCTCCGCCCGAGCGGCGCCATGTTGGCGCTGAACCACGAGGCCGGCAGCTCCAGCTGCGCCAGGCACTGCGCCAGGTTGCCGCGCATGCGGCACGACGTCTTGGTCTCGCGCACGTCGCGGAAGGCGTGCAGCCGCACGCACGGCAGCACGCGGTCCTGCTGCGCCTGCTTGAAGTCGTCCCAGTCGCGGCCGGCGATGTAGAAGAACACCTGCACGGTGGGGTTGCTGGAGAAGACGCGCTGCTGCACGATGAACGCCCGCACCTTCCAGTTGACCGTCAGCTGCCCCGGGATGTCCAGCGGGCTGGTGGGCTGCAGGAGCTCCTTGGACAGAGCCTGGTCCCGGGCGTACGGTCCGAAGGTGATGTTGACGGCGGGCAGGTCTTTGGTCTGGAACACCACGAAGCTCTCGGAGCGCTGCAGCGGGTGTCCGCCGCCGGGGCTGGGGGCCGTGTTAACGCCGCCGCCACCGCCGCCTCCAACGGTCTGCCCCGTGGCTGGGAGCGCCTCTCGCAGGAAGAAGGCCAGCTGGGCGTTGGAGAGCTTGAAGTTGGCGGGGAGGTAGACGCGGGGCGGCGCAGGGCTGGCGGTCGACGAGGCCGAGGAGCCGACCAGGCCGTCGGCGGAGGTCGGCGACGTTCTGCCGGCGAGCGCTGTGGAGGAAAACAAAGAGGGAAGTTAAAAAGGGTAAGCCGTGCACTTAAAGTCACTGTATGCTTGTCGAGTCCCTCGAGTGTCTTGTGTCCCTGTCCCTCGAAATTAAAGGTATAGCAGCATAGTGATAGTACTTCAAATATTCTGTGTTTCCTAGAAATGTAGGTCTGAAAAAAAAAATTACATGGTGAAACACAACTTCATGGCATTATCAGGTTGTGTTGGCCATGTTCATGATTTTTTTAGGAACTATTTTTCTGAGAGTGTACAAAGGGTACACTCTCGGGAAAATGTTCAGTGAGCCTCTGGGGCAAAAATAATGCTAGTTTCAGTTTCAGTTTGGGCTATGGGAGAAAAGCCTTTCATCCAATCAGGATGAGAGGGGCCTTGCTCCATTCAGGATCAAGTGGGGGTGGGACTTGATGTATATGATGTTGGCCTGTTGCACCCCCCCCCCCTCGCTGTGGAGTGTGTGCATGTGCACATCTTGCTACTGTCTGGAGGGACCGGAGGGTTTTCCAAATGACCCAAATCGCTTACTACACCTTTAAATACGTTCGCTGCAGATAGCCTTATCTACAAGCTTACGACACAACGCATTGTATGTTGGCTTGTATACTTTTCAGAACACGGATGCTGGACGCTTATCACAGTCGCTCTATACCAGGGGTTTTCAACAGGTGGTCCCGGGACCACCAGTGGTCCTTGAGAGGGTTACAGGTGGTCCCCAGGCTAAATGATGAAAAGTATGTTAACCAGATGTAACTCTTGAGAATGTAATGCATTTTTACACTCTCAAGAGTTAAAATATTCATCATCTGAATTAGCACCACTTAATTCTACACTGCTTTGTTTGCAAATTCCAGCCTGGAATTGTGGACAAAGCCAAAAGAATTCTTCAGTTTTAGGTCTTTGGGGGTGAAAATGTAATCAAATGGTGGTCGTCCGTGGCTCAAATGCCGAATAAATGGTGGTGCCTGGTCTGAAAAAGGTTGAAAAACACTGCCCTATACTATACTAAACTAACAATGTTGAAAGTGAGAGAAGAAAAGTGAGAGAGAGAGAGAGAGAGAGAGAGAGAGAGAGAGAGAGAGAGAGAGAGAGAGAGAGAGAGAGAGAGAGAGAGAGAGAGAGAGAGATAGAGAGAGAGAGAGAGAGAGAGATTGAAAAGACAGGGACAAAGTGGAGCGGACAGATGGAAGGTATTCACATAGGTCAGTTCCGCTCACTGAGCCGCAAAAGTGGTGGATAGGAGAAGGTCAGCTCACACTAATCAGCTGATGGCCGGCCAATACATGTCAAACACTCCGGCTCCTGAGGACCGGCCAGGCAGGCAGGCAGGCCCTGCAGGCTCTACAATATACACCCAAAGAAAACGGACGTGTTGCTCATGCCGAAAGGTTGCCCCTGGCAACCCACCGTTATCGCCGTGATGGGACCCGACCGCGAAATCATTTGCAACACTTTCAAAACAGACAAAAACACGCAAAAGCGTGGATGGTTGGTGTTTCAAAGGGCTACAGTGACGTATCAATTTACGCGCAGGGCGTCTAGTGATGCTGAGAAAAATGTCCATTCAACTCATCACACATGCACAGCCTTAAAGCATTCTGTACTGTACCTGTGGTGTTTTAACTTTCATTGAAAAATAGCAGGTGTGCACGGCTCATGGCTGGCGCGCTATGAGGCGTGAACACCTGCTATTTTTCGGGACAATGTGACATTGTGAGATTCTACAGTGTCGGCTTGAAATGAGTTAAGTCATTATACAGTACATTAGCAGCTAAAAGTGCCCTAAAAGAAGTCCTCACACATCTTAGAAACAATGTGACATACTTATCAAAATTACCCAGAACCGAACGCCGCAAAGACATTGCATTCTCCAGCGGTCCAAATCATAGAAAAAAACTCCCATATTCCAAAGGGAACCAGCATTGAAGTCGTATCCTTAAAATGGTATCCTTTTGAAAGAGCAAATCCGAAAAGCTTGAAAAACATCCACCTCTTCAAAAAGCCCTGTCACTCAAAGAGGAACTCCAAATGGCTTTCTTCCCTGTCCTTTCTTTCCTCATGTATGGCTCCAGAAAGAAAAAAAAAGAAAAAAGAAATGGTATCCAGTCATGTACAAAAAAAGAAAGAAAAGAAAAGCCAAAGTAACGTGGTGAAGTAAAAGTGCAGTGGCAGTTTCACACTCCAGTCGTCGGTTACAAAAGCTTTTCCCTTGCAGCCTCTTGAACTTGTGCTTCTTGCGTATATAAAGTCCTCTGTGTGGTTAAGGTCGTAGTCCAGCGTGGGTTTGAGCCCTGTGTGTGTGTGTGTGTGTGTGCTGCTGCTGCTTGCTGTGTGTGCTCTTTGAATCCCAGACTGCACTCTGCTCTGCTCTGCTCCCGGGGCAGTCCGTCTCCCCCACAGACAGACAGACACGCAGACAGACAGAACAGGCAGGCAGACAGACAGGCAGGCAGGCAGGCAGGGAGGCCTGTCTCCTCCTCCTCCCTCTCCTCCCAGCTGGTGGGCTGTACAGCCGCTGCTACAGACAAAGCCTCTGACACCGCCCCATCTCTGCCACACCTAGTAGTCTCTCTCTCCCCTGGTCTGTAATCACCAGTTTAGCTCCCAGACTACTGAGCTTTTAACACAAACACTCCACACACACACACACACACACAGAGCCCGCAAAAAGGGTGCCGACTTAGACCTGCACTGCACACACGCACTGCGCACACATTCTCTGACTCCGATTCATCCTCCTCTGACTCTCCCTCTGGACATGTTCAGGCAGACTCCTGCTTGAGTGTGTGTGTGAGTGTGTGTGTGCATGTGTGTGTGTGGTGAAAGGTGTAGGTGTCTAGTGGGGTGCGCTCCGCACGTGTGTGAGGTGGGACCAAGCCAGAGAGATGAGATGGTGGGGGTTGGATGTATTGCTTGGATGCCTTTAGGCGAAACAAGTGAGAGAGAGGGAGAGAGAGAGAGAGAGAGAGAGAGAGAGAGGGAGAGAGAGAGGAGAGAGAGAGAGAGAGAGAGAGAGAGAGGGAGAGAGAGAGAGAGAGAGAGAGGGGCGGGCGGGTTAGGTAAAGATTATTGATGAATTAGCCCATGCAGCTCTCCCTATGTTCCCCCTCCTCCTCCTCTTTGTCTGCCCCCCCACCCGCCCGCCCCCCCAGAAGGCAACAGCAATGAGAGGATGCCAGGAATAGGGGGAGGGGACCCTCCCTCCCTCCCCTCCTCTCTCTCTCTCTCTCTCTCTCTCTCTCTCTCTCTCTCTCTTTCTCTCTTGTAACATGTGGCTGGAATTCCAATAATCAAGGCAGAGGAATCCATGGATGTCTCCCTCTCTCTCTCTTTCTCTCGCTGTGTGTATGTGTGTGTGTGTGTGTGTGTGTGTGTGTGTGTGTGTGTGTGTGTGTGTGTGTGTGTGTGTGTGTGTGTGTGTGTGTTCTAAAAGTGAATGCAGGCACACACACACACAAACACACACGCACACACACACACAGCGCCGGCCGGGTCAACAAAAGATGAGGCAGCAACAGCGGCAGTCCGGGCAACATTCCACACACCAGTCACACACACACACACACACACACACACACACACACACACACACACACACACACACACATGCACACGCACAAAAAGGGACTCCGGAATGCCACCCCCAATAACCTATTGATCATTAAGTGTATATAGTATTCATGCAGCCTGTATTTACTTAAGCATCCATCAGAGTTCCAGACTGTGGTTTGCAGTATTCTTATACCTCTCTTTTTCCCCCCTCGGTATTAGCATAATTCCGTCCCAATGCAAATCCCGTAGATGTTTTTCATTAGCTAACTCCCGGCCCCGCTGGAAATCGGATATCTATTAAGGGGGAGTGAGCGCGTTTTCGTGCCAAAAGGGACCGCCGCGGAGGCCAAAAGGGCATTGGGTCAATGCCCAAAAACTGTGAGGGATCCGTAATGGAGTGTGGTCTTTTTTTCCTGATGCGTTCGCCAGACGAGCAACAGAGAGAGAGAGAGAACACACACGCGGGAGAACAAGGGTCTAGGGGAGGAGGGGGATGACCTGTAAACACAAGCCCCCGACCCAGAACCAAAACGGGGGGACGCTGCAATTTTATGCTCTGACGCTCTATAACCCGTTACACGTTATGGAAGAGCCTAGGCGTGATGAAGTGTCTGTTAATGGGGGCTGCCATGCTGCAGTACTCTCATTCTCACAGCCACCGCAGACTACATAAAGTGCTCTCTAAATACATACAATGAGAGCACTGAACAGGATCGCGAACAGGAAAACGTTCGTACTGTATATCCACTTGTGACTCATCAAAGAGCGCGCAAATGTATAACCAAACGGACCCAGGAGGTATTTACTTTATTTAGTTTGGGCTTTTGGCAAGACACTCTTAATCCAGACTGATTTGCAGTCGTCGAGGACAAGCCAAGGTCAGGTATAGGCCTATTGGAATGAATAGAAATAGTCACCCGTAGACTAGGTAAACAAGGAACCTATCGTCAGTCCAATAATATAATATCCTCTAAAAATCAATACGTCTTTAAGGGCCCTATATTGATTGCCTTAAGTATCAGGTCTTAAATGAAAACTTGGAGGTGTGGCAAAGCCGTTTGACCGCTCAAAACAGCCAAACAGCTTTGTCACACCTCCAAGTTTTGACTTTCAAAATAGAGCCCTATAGGTCTTCATTTAGTGGTTCCCAAACTTTTACATGTCAAGGACCTCCAAGAACTGACATTTAGGCTATTTGTCTGTGGTCCTCCATGAGAAAAGATCACCCCGAAAAGGGGCTCCACCGTGAATTCAAAAGCAAATTATCATCTACATGTTGTTTTAATACCTTAATACACTGCTTCCCCCCACCCTCCTCGTTGTTATTCCCTGTCTCATTAGAATATGCATGATCTGCCTGGTTTCAGGCGCTTTCATTGGTGCTTCTTTGAGAGGGGGTGTGGATTCCATGCATACCAATGGCTTAAAGGGATGGAGGCAAATTTAAAGGGGTTAGGAATCTTAAACTTGGGTTTTTTTTTAGTGACGTCACTAAATAGGAGTATCTGAGAACGCCCATTCATACGCCCACATTCAGATATACTCTGAGAATCACAGATATCTCAATATAGGTCTAAATCAGGGGTCGGCAACCCAAGATGTTGAAAGAGCCATTTTCGACCCAAAATTAAATTCAAAATCTGTCTGGAGCCGCATTTTTATTTATTTATTTTTTTCCTGAGAGTGTGCAAATGTGAACCAAATGGACCCTGGCAGGTCCATTTGGTTCCATTTGCACACTCTCAGAAAAAAGGGTCCTCAAATCAAAAAATCATTAACATGGTGAAACACAACCTTTCTTCAGAAATGGAGTTTCTAAAAAAATAAATAAAGGAGTTTTACAGAACTCCATTTCTAGTCCACACAACACCTCTAAGGTATGTTAATGACATAGTAAACTGAGTAAACTGTTGAAAATGGGTGGTTCAGATTGAAAGCTCCACCTCTGATAACTGCTGGGCTTTTTTTGACATGGCCAAGTGCTACTTTAACTGGCAACTGTCAGACAGTGCAACGCGTTTTGGGTGACTGAAATGTTTATATTATATTGGTGCGGATCGCCCCAGTGTGTGTATGCAATAATGTTACATCCAGGGAGCCACTAGGGCTGTGTTCTGGAGCCGCAGGTTGCTGACCCCTGGTCTAAATGTTTAAAAAACGTTCTGTACTGTACTTGTGGTGTTTTAACTTTCATTGAAAAATAGCAGCGATGGTTCTACAAAACAGCCATGTTTTGTAGAATCTAAATGTCAGGACGTTATCAAACCAACACCGAGGACTTCATCTTAACGAACACCCCTTCCTAGGCCATCGAGCCACGTCCCAGCGAGAGCTCTGCGTTTGTGGCTCCTTTTGCATCGCGGGTGCTCCACCCCCTACAGCGGCAAGACCTCACAGAGTATGGGTGGGTAGGGCTTTTGGCTACAGATGGGCTTCTTCCAAAGGGTTGTAGCCCCTATCACTTTCACTGGCTTCCCTATTAGACCCCGGGCCAAATTGAGTTGAATGCTCCTTCCTGTTGTGCTCCTGTTACATGAAACATCTGTTTAGTGTGCGTGTGTGTGTGTGTGTGTGTGTGTGTGTGTGTGTGTGTGTGTGTGTGTGTGTGTGTGTGTGTGTGTGTGTGTGTGTGTGTGTGTGTGTGTGCGTGCGTGCGTGCGTGTTCCTCAGGGCTTGTTACATCCATCAGAGTACTTTGCTTGATGGGGAACTAATGAAAGACGCCATATAGTGCTGTGTAGTTTGGGCAGACCCTCACAGAAAAAAAAAAAAAAAAAAACACCACAAAAAACAAACAAAACAAAACAAACACACAAAAACTCCAATTTCAGCCCAAATTCAATTTAGGCTGAGAGATGTATCAACGCTGCCAAAAATGTTCAAGCCATCATTGTAGGGTTTGTTGTTTGTACTCTAGGGCCTAGATTTTCTCCACCACTAATCTTATCCCTTAACTTCTTTGCCTTTTTAAACTATTTAAAAAAAACATTTTTCAATAATTAAAATGGCCAGTCTGCAAGCTCACAATGTGTCCATAGATTGGCATGTTGAACTATTCCAAAAAGTTTATCAAAATAGTAATAAAGGGATAAGGGGTTTAGCGTGTGACGAAAATGGAGCCCTAGAGTTCCTCTCAAAAAGGTTTTATTAGGCAGCTGCTTCTGCACAGCGACGCAATAAAGCAGTGGTTTTCAACCTTTCTGATACCAGGGCCCACTATTTATTCAGAATTTGAGCCACGGACCACAATTTGATGACATGTTAGCTCCACAGACCTCAAAAGCCGACTTGGGATAATTCACATGATATATAACTCTTGAGAGCGTAAACATGAAACCAAGTGGAACCGCAAGAGCCCAGTTGGTTTCACGTTTACGCTCTCAAAGAGTCACCTCTGGTTAACCCACTTTCCTTCATTTAGCCTGGGGACCCCCTCGAATCCTCTCAAGGACCACTGGTGGTCCCCGGACCACTGGTTGAAAACCACTGCAATAAAGTTTTCATAATTATTCTCACAAAGAAAGGAAAAGTTTAACCCAGCATTAAGAATTCCACTCCAGAATCGTATATGCACCACTTTACCGTGCACGAATACTTTCCGGACGGGTATGGGCATTAAAGAATGCATGGGGAAGTTATTGTAAACTCGCAACAAGCCACACAAACCTGAAATGCTGCCATCCTTTGTAAGCCTGTTATTGACAAAACATGGAATCTGTCTAAATATAATTAGCTCAGGCAGTGCTGGAGTTGCCAAGAAGCCACTTTGTTTGCATAAGAGTTACGCCGATCAAAGGTAGTCTTCGGCGGCAAAGAGAAATGTGATTGACAGCAAAACAAAATATTGGTGCACGGAACTGAAAAAAACTTCCTAAATAACTGGCACGCGACCAGAGAGCTGCTAGCAATTGTGGAAATGTATGTGAAACAAAGGCCTGTACTTTATGCGTGCACACACACACCATCATGACAGCCACGAGTATGAATTTTGATTTGGTAAGGGCTTTTAGATAGTCATTTAAACTTACAAGTCACTTAGAATCCATCAGATATTGTTTAGCGTCTGAGGGGATAAGAGGTAACTGAATTTGGTGTTGCTTATTATTACTTCCTGGTAAAGGAGGCGATTTAAGGATACGCTGCTCGCAGCCAGAATGCTGAAATGAAGCGTACTAACGCTGTACACATCTCACAGTTGAACCGTAGGAAGCCAGATGTTGTGAGCGAGGCCCCGGATTTAATAAACATCTCTTATAGGGACAGCATCAGGAAAAGAAAGATGTTTTGAGGGCTTAGATGGAAAAAAAGTGCAGGCAGCGTCCTTACTCAACTACTAATGTGGCATCCCCCGGAGCTTTCCTATCGATCCTCATCTCAGCCCTTTTCCCCGCCAAACCCTCCTCTACATTACCCCGAATATCAATACCCCTGGTCCCATGATCTACGCTCCGTCTACCACCGGACCGTCTCCAACACTTTTTCAAGATGTTTGGAGGAAATCAGAACGTATAAAACATTTTTATGCCTTTTCCCCATCGCTTATTCATTGCATTTTCATGATGATGGAAGGATTTAAGAGAAAAAAACTGTGGAGAAGCCAGGACCGAAATCTTGATGAATGTTCTCCATATCTCGGCATCGCCGAGACTTGCATGGAAATAAATACTTCTAATGTGGAACGGATTGCTTCGTCAATCGATTAGCTGTGCATACAAATCAGAATGCAGAGGAAAAGTGTCATATTTTTTCCCCCTGCATGTCTGGATGAGGGAATCTAACTTTTCCGGAAGGCGCTGGTGTTTTGTTTGCAAACCTGCAAAAACTGTACCATGCATGCACCTGCTTGTTTGTGCGAGTCCTGCTAGATTTTGAATTAAAAGTAAATTTGCCATTGAAACTATTCACTCGGCTTTCACCTGATGAGCTATTGTCACTATCAAATGAAAGCCTGACGAAATAACCTGTGTTGATATGATAATATTTTTCATTTGTTCATAAACATTCAACACGGCGATCATGGAAGGGGGCTTTAATTAACCACTGTGCTTGTGAAGTAGTGATTACAGCATTTAATCCATCCTTTTCCATCCCGATTTCAATGATTTCGTTGAAATCGGTAGCCGTTCACTGTTAGCATATACTGTAATTGTAAATGGGACAACCTTCAATGGCCTGTACCTCAGATTTTCATTTGTGTAGCTCAGTCAGTAGAGCCTTGGAACACAAGGTCATGGGTTCGTTCCTGGGCACTGCCAACCCAGTGTACGATGTTGTGCGGCCTGGGTATGGCACGTACAGGAAGTACTTGGAGCTGATGGTAGGGGTGTGGCGCTCCACCTCATCGCTTTTTTATACATAAAAGTAAAGTATGATATGTGAAATGTACTCGAGAAAAAAATGCATTCATAAATGGTCATAATGCCATACACGTCACCGAAACTATCATGACGCATTGTTGGGGGATTTCTTTTTTAATCCAGCACCTTGTTCGGGCCCTAAGCCGCCTCTAACCTTCACAGGCACGAAGCTCCATTATTATAGAGAATATTAAAAGGCAGCATTCCAAATTTTCTTTAGTAAGCAGCATCATAGAGTACCATTATACAAAGCCCATATAGAGTCCATAATTCAGCAGAATAATTCATTGTTGATGCTTTATAATGTCGGCAATATGATCCATAATTCATATTGACGTACTATAATACTGTATATGTATATTAATAAGGTTATGTATATATATATAAGCTATGTATATATGAGACATTATGTCTTATATCTGTCTCTTGGGAAAATATTATGAAGGAGCCAACAACTGGGTCTAGTATGTGGAGGCTTTATGCTGACAGGAGCTGATTTACATTCAGCTCTGAGCCTCGCTTTGTTGATGTCAACTGACCAGCAGACACTGGATGCACTGCATAGGAAAAATATAAATATCTACTGTATGTAAACTGGCCATGCAGCCTTAGCCCTCAATCTTGAATGCTGGGTGAAAACCTGACACTTCTTTATCATGAGAACTCCTTACTTTTACATTACTGTACTGTCAAAGCCAAATGACCGTGGCGAATGAGACATTGAATTGTTTGTGGCAGTGAGTGCATCTTATAGGACATCAACTCTTTAACCAGTCCAGACTGACCATAATAATAACCGACCAGGAATAGGGTTTTGGAAGTATTGCTGCTGCCCTCTCAAGCCGTGCCACTTCTCCACCCGCAAAACCAAAATGTTGTCTGGGATTCAATAATGCAACATGTTTACCATTGCTTGTATGAAATTCTAGCTAGTAAAAATTTGATTTGAATGAAAAAAACAATTACAACCGATCAGACTATCACCAGAATGCTATCTTGCACTATCTAACTTTTTCCTCAGACGTATCCTCTGTATTACCTATATTTGTGTATATTGTTTAAGCCAGTGGTTTTCAACCAGTGATCGGGGGACCACCAGTGGTCCTTGAGAGAGTTCCAGGTGGTCCCCAGGCTGAATGATAGAAAGTTGGTTAACCAGATGTAACTCTTTGAGAGCGTTTACACTCTCAAGAGTTAAAATATTCATCATCTGAATTAGCCCAAGTCTACACAACTAGAGAAAGTAGAAGATTAATGGTCATTTTTGATCTGTAGGTTTGACTGTTTTGTTTCCCAAATCCATCCTGGAATTGTGGACAAAAGCGAAAGAAATCTTTAGTTTTGGTGTCTGTGGGGCTAAAATGTTCGACAATGGTGGTCCGTGGCTCAAATTCTAAATAGTGCGCCCTGGCATCAAAAAGGTCTAAGCCATATCAGTGAGATACTGTATGTTCATTCAAACAGAGATGACTATGACTCAAACTACGTTTTGGACGATTATTTTATGGTCCAAAATGCAGACATAACTCATTCACGCAGGCAAATGTAATGTAATCACGGAGAAAACGGAACTTCTTTTTCGTCTTGTGTTTTTTTTTTTTTTTAACACATCAATGCACCTCGTCAGGCTGGCATTACCATACGCATAGAGTAACTGACAAGCTAAAAGGAGAGGTTTATAAAGTAACAAAGGATTTGCGAGGAAGGATCGCATGTGGCGCATTTGGACCCCACAAAGTAGCGGATAACGTCATACGTGCCTCAGCCCCCTCCGCGCCGCTAAGACGCCTCATATACCTTTTGTTCTTATGCTGCCAAAATGGACTCTTACACAGGCTGCAGCTCCGCTGCATGCATGAGTAGAATGGATTGATGGAAAGCTGTGAATGCCTTGTGGCACGGCGATATGTGACTCAATGCTATCTGCGTCTCACACAATCTCCACAATTCTCCAGAGGGGACAGACATGCCTCATGTGGTTAACCGAGCTTCACAATCTTCTCAATACAGAGTTGAACCCCCCGTCGCAGTGATTCTCGACCTTTTTCATTTCAAGGGCCTCCGGTTTTGAAATGCAGTACAGGTCACTAGAGTGCCCCATTTGATGCGATTGGTATCTGGGACCCTGATCTAACCTGTGAAACACTCATTGTTCATTTACCTGCGAGAGGGAACAAATGGAGCCAAATGGACCCTTGTGGGGGGTCTGTTTGTACTTTCAGCAGATACAGACTCCAGTTCCAATTTGATTATTCCTATCACTTATTTTCCACATTGATAACCAGTAGCCTACTGTGTCCATCCATGTATAGTATGTAGCTTTTACAATAACACTCTTGCATTTCATTAACACCAATGCCACACCCACTCCATCCTTTTTGAAAGGCTTAGACTTATGTCAGTGGTTCCCAACCTTTTTGATACCAGGGCCCACTATTTCTTCAGCATTTGAGCCACGGACCAACATTTGAGGACATTTTAGCCCCACAGACCCCAAAACTAAAGATTTCTATTGTTTTTGTCCACAATACCATGCTGGATTTGGGAAACAAAACATACAGATCAAATGCCCATTCTTGTTTACTTGTGATAATTCAGATGATGAATATTCTAACTCTTGAGAGTGTAAACATGAAAACCACTGACTTGACTGCAATTCTCTTTTTTTTTTAAATAACTTTTTATCCCACGATTTTGTAACCCATTTTTTCACCCAGTGCCAATTCCTAATGTGATCCTGGGCTCTACACCCTCCACCAACCTGGGGAGGCAGCAGACTGGGCTCATGCTTCCTTCAAGGCATGAGGAGTCGCGCCCCTTCTTTTCACCTGACAGGGGGGAGGTTCCCTGATTGGACGTAGCGCGTGGAAGGAACACGTTATTCCAACCAGTTCCAGTCCCCTCCATCAAGCGCCCGGGCTGGCCAGGGGGAGGCAGTTTAGAGCCCAGGATTACTGCATGTTTTTGTGAGGGTATCTACCCTAGGGGACACGGGGAGAACATGCAAACTCCACACAGAAAGGCCCTTTCGCCAACCCCGCCTCGGGTATGGGCACTGATGACGCGGAGGAGCAGACACGCCGCCAGCACCCACAGCAGCACCCCTAGCGGGAATCGAACCCAGGACCTTCCAGCTGTGAGGCGACAACACTAACCACTGTGTCACTGTGCTCCCCATGACTGCAATTCTCACATTAGATTTTTCTTTACATGCTCAAATCTGTGACGATCAAACACTTTCTGGACGACATTAAGGTTGTATATAAATTATTGAACAGCATCTGCTTCTGAAATACAGTACGCATGACCAAAAAAAAACAAACAAACACAGGGAAACATAAACCAGTTCCACAACACCTGCTAGCCCAGACTAGTGCTAGCCTTGCATTAGACTCAACTCATGTGAACCTGACAGTATCCCATCATTCTGACCAATCTGTATCAATGTCACTCCATCAGAGGTAAACCCAGAGGAATGCTGATGCCATGAAATTCTGCTTGGCCGGTCACATCATTCATTCACGCTACTCTGAGGCTCTGCCCAGAGATTGCAAACTCAAGAGTTTGGACGCAACGCTACGCTACGTCTAATTTCAATATTGCCCTTGGAAGTATAGCCTAGGTTTCTACATCTTTAATTTCACTTTAAATGTTGTGGGTTTAATTAGTGCTGTAAGTTAAGTTACATCTTGGCATTCATTCACTGCGCAAGTAAGATGACTAGACCACATTCAGATGCACATTACTAATTATTGCTGTTTGGGGATAATAAAGCATCCTTCATTTTTATCTAGGCTGTGATTTATTTATTTTATTTTTTTACCAAGATGCATATATTATAATACAGCACATCATCATAGATAAAAAAGGAAAGACAACCAAAAGACCAAACAAATTATCAAAACACATAGTCAACAGTGCTAACCATCTGTGTGTGCGCGGGTGGATACTAAAATTAGCTTATTTATCACATAATAATACATTATACATCTGTTTGTGTGTGTTATAGTTTCAAGCTCAGACCTCCATACATGACTGTTTTAAAGCATTCTGTACCGAAAAATAATTCCATTTATGCCACATTATAACCATTTTCAAAAATATCAGACCTACAAGCTCATAGCAAGCCACTCCGTGGCACGCTATGAGCTTGTAGGTCTGATATTTTTCAATAACTAAAGTTAATGCTAATGTAAGCCTGATTGAGTTAATGCAAAGTAATGTTAATTATGTTATAAAGCTTAGCACACCAAAAGGTGTTCCCACTAAAAATTAGTAAAGCTATGTATAAGCGTACTGTATACACTAATGATATAATAGCTGTAATCTATGGTTGATCAGAAAAACCTTTCCAAAGCATCCGTCTATGCATAATTATCTTTTTTCCCTCATTGGCATAGGGAACATCCAGTCCTCAGTTTTGCTTCGGGTAAAAAACTATATATGATTAAGCATAAGATTAGTTTGCTGGGGGATGGGCTTCCCCTTCTGCACTTGATTTCCCTGCCTCTGATCATTAAATTTCATTGCCAGTGGGGATGTGTTTCATCCCCACCCTTCTGGTATGCATTTCCTTATATACCATCTTATTAATTTCTTTCTTCAACTTTTATTTAACCAGGGGAAGTTTTGATGAGCCCATCTGGGTCCAGCCTCCTCGCCATGCAGTCAAGCGGGGAAGAACTAAATAAAAATAAATAGAAGATGAAAAGCCCAACAAACCTGACATTATGACTAGTGGAGACTGCCAGTATTTTAATAACTCAACTACCTAAATGACAACCCTAAAGTATAAACGTCCTTTTTAATGACAGCAGGGTGAACACTGCTAATGCTGTCCGGTTTAGTATTGCCAGAATATAAATTTCTCTTGCACCCGTATCACCACAACCATGCTACTATTAAAAAAAAATACATATTACAGAAAGAAAACTTCATTCCACTTCATCTAGCTATTCGGCCTTCCGGGGATAACTCGACTTATTCCGGCTAATTCCGCATTCCCAACCGCCTTGAATAAATTCCGTACGCTACTAAGTTCAACAGCTTATCCAGCGCTTGTAATGCCATTCAAATCAAATAAAATAGAAGCAGCAGCCTTTATACACCCGGCTGCAAGGAATGTCTATTGTAAGTGAGTCGTTTTCACAGAACAAGTGAAGGATTCAGAGTCTGCAGGGCTCCTCCGCGAAAAGGGGGGAAAGGGATATCTTTGTTTCAAACTCCTTCATATCACTGTCACACAAACACTCACAGCTTTTAGTTTGTCTTGTTCCCATGGTGATGGTCCACACAACTCTCTGCCAAATCACCATAACAACAAGCTAAAAAAAGGGGGTGCTGAGAAAAGGCATGAGCCGTGGACATGTCAGGGTTGTGGAGTGTGAGATCATGATACCGACGTACTCACAATCTCTCTCTTTTTTCTTGGCTGGCTGACGTGCTTTGTTTTTCCGTTTCTTTTCCTCCCACCTTAATGAATGTTCACAAGTATTATTACGCACAGTATACATCTGCTGCTGTTCCCATTCATCTTTTATATCTTATCTCAGGCACCATGTAAATTATGCAGATATTATGTATTTAGAATCTCTTCCTTAGGTGCTACAAATGTCCCCATTTCGATTTCAGTACACATTGTTATTACACTATTTTCAGGCATATAAGGCGCACCTAATAGCCTTTTCTTAATTTCTCAAAAAGAAGAAAAAAAAAGACAGAACGCCTTATCCCTTTCAGGACGGGAATCCATATTTGGATTCCGTACAGTATGTACAGTATTACAGAATAAACTTTTTTGATGCTGACATACGAATATTTCAAGTTTTTCAGAAACCTTAGGTCAGGCCTTTATATATGGATCGTTTGACTTTTATTCTGTGGTTTCTGTAGCTATTCTCTAAACAGGAGTTTAACAGGTGGTCCGGGGTCCACCAGCGGTTCCTGAGAGGATTCCAGGTGGTCCCCAGGATAATTAATGGACAGTTGGTAACGAAATGGACCCTTATAGATCTGTAACTCTTGAGATCGTAAAATGAAACCAATGGGTCCATTTGGTTTCATTTTAAGCCCTCAAAAGTTAAATTATATTTAAATTTTCAAGTCAATTTTCAGGACTTGCGGTCATATCTTGTACCCGGGACAAAATGTTGGCGAAGGCACTGTTTGTTATTATTATTATTTTTCTAATTGCTTAGCATTCACGTTTGTCTAAAATTATCCAGTGTAGTATTATAACTAAGGCTGTTGAAAATAACAAGTTAATTAGTTAAATTAATTTTGTTGAATAATCTGATTAAAATATTTAACACAATTTTCTCATTGAAGAAAACGGGTTGAGCACGGTTTAACCGAGACATATAGCTGCGTGTCACCCTGTAACCAGAGCCATAGAGTATAGCTCAAGATTTCCAAGGATTGGGGGCTTGCAGATCACCTATTTTGACTCAACAGCCCTAATTATAACCATTGTGGTTGCTGGTGAAGAACATGAGTTCTTCAGGTTTTCGAGTGATTTGTAAAGCAAGGTTTAAGAGCAAACACAGATTGACAGAAAAGTAGAACATTTTCTGCACTATATACTGTAAGTTGGCAACTATTAAGTATACTGGCCATAAGCCAGTAACAACTGACATGGATCCTTATAATGGGCAGTGCTAGAAGGCAGGCTACAAAGTGGTAGGTGGAGGAAAAAGAGATCAAATGTATTCCTTGTAAAGGATGTTTTCTCAGTATCGTCCAACCGCTTCGTCGAATGCAGTCTAATGGTAGAATGTACATGTGTCAGGTCAAGTGCCATATGAACAATCTTCACAGAGGCAGAGTACACATAACCTATACCTACTACAGTATACTGGCTGGGAAAAGAGACATGGAATTACTATATTTATAACAAATAGCATCGCTCTCAGGCAGAACCCTTGTGTGGATCGCATATATAAAACCCACAGACACATCATGGAAACAGAAGATCTACAAGCTATTTTTCACTACTTTATATGACCCTCTTGTAGAATGGAGTAGGGTATTCAGCTGTGGGGATAAAACCAGGGTTTTCTGCACAACAGCAGCAATCAGATGAGAAGTGTCTGCGAGGAATATGTTTTCATCCTCTTCCATATAGGAAGAGAAGTGCAGTGAATCATCAAAGGTGAGCCTGGCCAGTACTACAGCACGGCTCAGTGGAAACTCACTGTGCCGTTCTAACAACCCGGCTATCTTTTCCATCTGAACGGAAATCCTTTCAGGTGCCTGTTCAATCCTCACGGTCGTTTAATAGGAAACAATACACGTGCTTTTCCATCACTGTTCTGTTGGTCTGGCTAAAAGCTGTCTCAATCTGGGCAAGTTGACATCATATAATAATGTAGGCCTATAATACTCCCCCAAAAACTTCACTTCACATTATGGATCATCCCACAGTCTCCACCCACTCCCATTGTAGTAAAATGGTCTCCAAGGGAATAAGTGGTAAGAACAGGGGGACATTTCTGGTATTGCAGTTGAAAGAGCACCATGAGAGAATATTAAAAATAACTAGATCGGCACTCGGCAGAGTGCAAACTTGAGTATTGCGCACAAGTAGGCCCACTTAAGTACCCTGACACCTGCAGGAGGTAATACTCTCAACAAGACTCTTACATCACCATTATGTCATCACCCAAACCAGCCAATCGGATTATACTTCGAGAGACGTTCGATGGTTGTCGACCAACAACCACCAACCAATCGCCCGTCCAATCGCACACTCTGCTCATGCAAGTAATAATCTGAGTGGTTGTGTAGACTACTGAGTGTATAAGACAGCATTAAAGGGCTAAATTGAGATGATACAATTGACTTTAAAGGCCCAATGCTACATCATGCACATGGCTTTAGAACAGCTGTTCTAAAGCTTGTACATCCGTTTGCACAACTGCTATTTTTGAAAAAATGTTGACAATGTTTTCAAACTTTTTAATCATTTTGAATTTTTAACTTTTTTCTCGAAGTTTTGGTTAGGTTTTCAACAAGAATTCCCCTCACTTCACACAGGTGTGTGTGTGTTGTTTTGACAGTACAAACTAAGCATGGCATACAGTGTATACAACGCATACACGCAGTACATAAAACTGTTTTGTGCTGAACTTTGTATGCTGTAGATTAAAGGGCCCTTTTAGAGCCTCCACACAATATATTCAGTTAATAGAAGTATTGGAGAATTAGCTCTCACCCAAATTATTCCCAGGCTCTTATAATGGATTGCAGCATTTGAGCCACTTGTACAGATACTAAACCTTTTTTTTTTTTTTTCCCCGACCACTACTCAAGCTAATATTTCACTTTTATGGTCTTTGCAGCAAACCCCATCCTCATTCCCAGGCCCAAACACAATGAACTACAGTTCTAACATTATCAGGTGGGAGGGCCAGCTTCGGAACAGATGGTCATTCAAAATAAAATCTGACATGTCCAATCTGCTACCCCGTGTATTATTTATAAGTAGGCCTGGCTGTCATAAGCAGCATATTGAGCAGCATATTAAATGTAATATACCAAAAAGGGAAGAGAATGCTAGTTATCATTTGATATAGGGGGAGGGTGGGGGTTACTGCAAGTCATCTAAGGTGATTATTTTATCATGTAGATCACAACCACGACTTTAGAATGGGGTTAGAAAACTGAAAAATATTGTGTAGGCTACATGAGAAGGACGTTCTGCACATTAGTTTATTTTCTTTTTTCCCCCTCTTTTTATGGATTTCTATTTTGTGAGCTTTTTTCTGCCTTTATTGATGGTTAGAGTCTTCCAGGAGGCAAACCAGGGATATGCTGTCCAGTATCAGAGCCTATATGTGGTGATATGCTCCCTAACAGTACTACCTTCTAGCTTTTATGCTTTACCATGAATATATTATTCCTGCTCATTAACACACAGTTGATACTAGAGTCAACAATAAGGTATCCTCCTCCAGCAGCAGTGTTTGATCAGCTACATGTAGCTTAACTTGCCCAACACTGCTGATGAATCATAGCTAATTGGCCTATTAACCAGCAGCCCATACTGTACAGTATATCCGCTATGTTGTGCAATAACACGTTACAAATGCGCCGTTACCGTTACTATAACAGCAACGCAGAAACGCGAGCTGTATCACATTATTTTTTTTGATATTCTGTATCAACTATCAATACTGTTGAATGCTGGCAGCCAGAAGTTAAAAGAAGTCCCTGCATTTCATCTAAATCCAATCAGCAGCGTTCAATACAGCTGCGTAGCTTTCCTGAAAGTTACGTGGACAGCTGTGACCTGTTGTGAGCTGTTATGCTCTGCCTTTAGTGGTGCTTGAGTGTTGAGTCTAAGGTGCATGTTTCTATAGGACACCTACATGCGATAAGTAGTGATTCTGTAATGAAGTTTTCTTGTCTGATTATGAAGTATAGCCAACTTTTGTGTAGCCTCGACACCCAGGCTTTCATTTTCGTCCGCCTTGCGTGAAAACGGAAAGCCTGGACTAACGCACGTTGGAAAGTGGCCTTGAGGGGAGTGTCAACCTTCCGGGGTGGGCGTCGCTCTAAATGATGTGACGTAGAGCAGTAGTGGACGGGCACGGGATGGGCCGGGGATGACGACACGTTAGTGAGATCAAATCAGAGCGCAGCACTTCCGCCGTGTGGATCCCACGACACCCCCGCCCCCCAAGGCCAAAATCATTGAGGGCTAGACCAGGCTAACTTTTGTGTGTCTAAAACACCTTATAGCTACTTATTCATTGAATTAACTTAAATTATACAGCATCAACTCAAAGCAAATGCAATAAAGACTAATAATAATAATAATAATAATGCCAGACTGTGGCAGCTACTTGTGCTCAGATCAAACGACACACATGTCCCAAACTCTTCTCCCTCCTGGCTCCAAAATTATGCAATGCTATTCCAATTCCAATCAGAACAACAGATTAAATTGAGTATTAGGTGGGACAAGTACAGTGCAGGGTCTACTTAATCCCAGTGGGGGCTAATCCTCTCTTGCAGGTGAGTCAATAGGCTAAAACAGCAGTAATGACACGAGCAAAACGTTTGTGGAAAGGTTTTCTCATGTATTATTGCCTCATTCTATACTTTCTTGAGTGACAGTAAGCAAGTACTTAGCAGGAAGTTTAGGAAGTAGCACAAATAATCCCTTTTCTTTTCTTTCCCCTCTTTTTGTCACCTGAGGGATGCCGGATGTAAAAGTGGTTAATTATGAGTTTTGTTTTAAAATGGAGTGGGGAGGGTTTGATAACGCAAAGTGACAATATAATGATACCACCGGAATCGGATTCAGGTGTATCTGTCACATCACAGCTTTACAGGAGAGAAGAAAAGACGTTTCATGTGCACAGAAGATAGGTGACAGGCAGCGGGGAAAGAGATAGAATGATGACTTAAGTAGGCAATTACGCAATCACACCAAATTTGAGATTAAAATCATTTTAAAAAATATTCTACAGATATTCAGATATCTGCAAAAAGGTGTTCTTCCTGCTAGAAGACGGAGCAGTTATAGCTGTCATTCTATGCTTCACTGACAATGACAATAAAATAATGCAGCAATAATTACTTGTGTGAGTGCTAGGGTTCCCTATTTAATTGCTATATTTGATGGTGATATAATGGTGATGTAATTAATACGACAATGATGTTTATTAATGTTTATTTATTATGATAAGGTCAGTAGGAGGCATGTAAACGTAGGCAGGGATCACAATAGTGGTCCTTTATTGACTGATGATGTAACCCAGTGGTTTTCAACCAGTGGTCCGAGGACCACCAGTGGTCCTTGAGGCGGTTCCAGGTGGTCCCCAGCTAAATGATGGAAAGTTGGTTAACCAGATGTAACTCTTGAGAGCGTAAACATGAAACCAAATGGACCCTTGCGGTTCCATTTGGTTTCATTTTTACATTCTCAAGGGTTAAAATATCCATCATCTGAATTTGCCCAAGTCTACACAACTAGAGAATGTAGAAGATCAATGGTCCTTATGATCTGTATGTTTGACTGTTTTGTTTCCAAAATCCAGCCTTGAATTGTGGCTAAAAGCAGAAGAAATCTCAAGTTTTGGGGGCTAAAATGTCATCAAATGGTGGTCTGTGGCTCAAAAAGGGTGAAAACCACTGATGTAACCAGTCTAGGTTCCAAATATCCTTTATAAATAATTCAAAATGTTAAGTATAACAGTACTATAATAGTTTACCTGTAGTCTTCAAGAGATTTAAACCGGACTTTAAACTGGAGGTTTTACACCAAACACCTCCGTCTGTCCCTGCCAAATCATATTGGTAATAGACATTGGCATATATAAATCAATAACAAAACTTATACAAAAGGTTGTACTATTCAGATACCTCTGCCCATTAAGAAGAATAGGAGTCTAGAATACATGTCCTAGGGTTTACTCTTTTATCCTACAGAGAGGCTGATAAAAGCTAGCAGGGGTTAGGAGTCCTTTGCCCTCTGCTCGCGCACAAGTAGGCCGTGCATGGCTTACTCGTGTGCCACTCGCAAGTCGGCTCTCTATAGATTGCCGTTCTAGTTACTATTCATGTCAATTATATTATAGGCATGTCCTGGTTGGTCCCTTGTTGATTTTAGGCACAAATGGAGCAAAAACAAAAACAATCCGTTTCAAAGAAAGATTTCTTTTTAGCGATTTTCCAGAAAACAAAGCAAGCGACTACTCGCTCAAGTTAATATTCATAACCCACTACAAAAGGAACATTTATTATTGATTGAGCACAACAATACAGCATAGACTTCTTTTCTTTTACGGCATCCTAAAGTAAAGTACTGTACCAAAGGCACGTAAAGAGCCAGTGGAGATCCTAGTAGACCCTCCAGAGCGATTTGCTCGCTAAGCCACAAGAGCCAAGGTTAACTCTCTATTCTAGCGACTAATGGAATGCGTTGTGGTGCTCCGAGTTCGCGCTCACTGTCTAGGGAGATATTATGTACTCTGAAAAATGAATAGAGTAGGGCAAAGAGACCGCTTGTTTAGGGATCAAATGGCCGAGACAGGGGGGATAGGCTCATGACAAAGGGCTGAGCCAACATGGACGCTATAGTAAAGTGGATGTTGTGCACGGCATATTGAGCATTGTTCTCTAATGGACCTTGCAAGGGGGAAAAAAAGTCCGGGCTCTTGTTGTTTTCAGACCATTAGATGGTGCATACATAGGCCTATTTGAGTTGCTATACAGGAGACTAGATACTAATCATTATACTTTTTCAGCAAGGAGTGTGTTGCAAAGAAGAGCCCAACTGTCTCCCCATTGGCTAAGGGTGTATTTCCATGGCTGACAGCTTAGTAGTGTATACAGAAGCATGTTGTCTGAAACTCAAATCCAACCAGATACTGTACACTTTTTAATGGCCTGGCCCTAATCGCATTCAGTTTATCCTGAATCTGCACAGTCAATTCCTTGCCGGGGCTTTTTCAGACAAACAAGCGCATTTTGTTTTTGCACTGAATCTCTGGAGTGGCCAAGCAAAGAAGCAAAAACAAAGCTACTGTGATTTGTTTGAACAAACTTCATGATTCATAAATCTGGAGCCTTGGTCGGGGACACATTAAGCACTTGACGCCAACTTGACATCACTCACCCGCAAAACCAATATATTCTCGCGTTTTTGTCAAAAAGGGATTTCTGAGGCCTCGCTGCTGTTCATCAGCAACACCACCCTCCCCTGTCAGGTGATAAAGCAGGAAGATTGGTGGTGTCAGCCCTGGCAGAGCAGAGCTGCCTCCTCCGCCTGGCCTTCTCGCCGAGACAGGAAGAAAGGACGCATGAGTGAAATATGAGTTTTAACCCAAAAACATTCCTAAAGTGCTGTGAAAGACCATGTTCAAGCAGAGAGAACTGGAGGAAGTTGGGATGTAATTATGACATTAAGTCATCCTATTTTAAAGCCAACAATCCACACGTCCCGAACAGTTACGACATTCAAACCACAGATATGCCATTCTTTGTCACACTTCACTGCTCCACATCATACAGTAGCTCCCAAAGCACAGTTTCTGTTTCTAAATACACTTTGAAAATGCAAGACTGGAGCAGAAGATTGTCGGCCTTTTATAGTTGCAGTTGCAGTTATAATTGGGTCTTTATAATATATTGTTTAGTCACACAGATCTTTCCATTTTGAATATTGCAAGGTTGTGATCACAATGCAAAAGATGATTGGTTGTATTAATGATCTTGACATTAATAAGTTACAGTTATCTACACAACATAGTTGTCCTTAAAGGGGTATTCCACCATTTTCAACTTGCACCCTAACAGGTCCATTTGGCTCCATTTGTACAATCTCAGAAAAAGAAAATCATTAACATAGTAAAACACAACTTGATGATGTCAACAAGTTGCGTTTCACCATTCAGGCCAGGAATCCATTTTTGGATTCTGTACAGTATGTATTCAAACATTCAATTTGTTTTGCTGCTGCTATATAAATATTTGAAGTTTTTCAGAAAACGTAAGATGTTTTTCAGACCCCCATATAGGAACCACAGAATGGGGGAACTTCCACACAACACACAAGGTATATTAATGGCATTTCTGTTCTTTTTTTGTTTTTGCGGTACAGTAGGTCACTCATGATCGTCAATCAAAATGCGCTACAGGATCCGCAGGGGTAAATAAACACATGAATAAATAAAACCCTACAACATTCTTGCCGTAAAGTTTTCGCTTCCTTCCTACAACAACCTGACCTTTAAAGTATATGCGACAGTACTGTACCTGTTGTCCTCTACATGAATGCAGTGGGAAAAAAACACTTTGTTCTTTACATCCCTGTACCTTTGTTTTTGTTTTTTTCTTTCCACTCTCTCTCTCCCCCCCCGGAGGCTGCTGCTTGTGACTCACACTTTGAAAGCATTTCACGGTAGACAATTACAGCTCCTCACCAAGTCAGTCTGAAGCAGCTGTTTCCGGGAGAACAACAAAACGAAAACAACAGCAACTTTAAGAACTCCCCCCTTCTACACTATATCGACCCTTTTGTTTGTGACAAACAACAACAACAACAAAAACAAGTACCATCAGTCTCGCCGGGTCGGGTCACGGTCATGTCAGGAGTAAAAGCAAGTCAGCTCGACGGCGATAACAATAACATTAGACAACGCTGTGTTGCCGACACTCCAGGTGCGGAGGCTGCTATACAGCTGGAGGTGTTTGCTGCCTTGATGTGACAGATGCAGCGTAGACAGGAGTCCCGGTCCTGTCCTGCCCGCTGCCGCGCATCTCCAGCTGAACAACACATCTGGGAAACAACAGAAAAGGAGGCGGCGGCGGCATCATGCCGGGTTGGAATCACAGAACAGCCTCTCATTGATACGCTCCCAGGATGCAATTTGGAGGCAGAGCTGATGGGTGGGGCGAGGGGGAGGGGGATCAATGATTTATGGAAATGGCATCTAACGTGTGTGTGCGTGTGTGTGAGGCGCACGCGTGCACACGTTTAATTTTTTATTAATGATGCAACGGTATGCAGGAGGCGTTTGATAGCGGCTGTAATACCTCCAACACGAGGCGCGGTGCAATATTAATGCGGCTCTAATCAAACCAGGGTGTATCCTAAACGCAATCAGCTGTTGCAATTCAGTTTACTACTTTTTATGAACACAAGGTTTTAAAAGTGATGGATACAAACTACTATGCTGGCTTACCAAGGGCAGATTTCTCTCTCTCTCTTTGAAATACATCCTAAACACATCAATTTGGAAAATCAACAGTGGTGAACGTTGTAAACAAAGTGGGAATGCAAAAGAGCCGGAATTATACAAAGTAGGGTGCATTGATGACGTCATTATGAGATCATGACAAAATCAGACTTTGTTTTTTGGGTCTGTGGGGTGAAAATGTCATTGGTGGTGCGTGGCTCAAATGCCTAATGAATAGTGGTCCCTGGCGTCAAAAAGGTTGAAAACCACTGCTTCATATAAAAACTTTGGAGTTGCCCACCCTGCCATTCTTCCAGTCCACCCTGATAGGGCTGGCTAAATCCGTCCCTGCTAGTACGGCTTCAGAAGACAAGAAATCCAAAGTTCTGGGAAAGCTTCAAGGTCAGAGTATTTCCATCTGGCAGTCCTGTCTGTGAAATTCTACAAGTCAAGGAAGAAAGCAACGGAAGGATGAAGTAAAGCAAGCCGTCCGACGCCTGCTGCCACGAATGTGGTTGCCAACCTAAGCACTTCCAAAGCCTCAAGGCCAGGGCTGGTAGGCTCTGTGTCAGCTGCTTCCACAAGGCATCGACCTGTAGCTTTTATGAAGAAAACACACGTTCACTGTACGGTAAAAGGCCTGCGCCTAGTACAGTGTGCATGCATTGCGTGCGCACTTGTATTGTTCTCGTTATGCAGGATCGTATAGGGCACGAGTGCGTTGAGTTGGATGGGGGCAAGTGCACCAAGCGCATTCAGTGTGCCTCATTTACGAACGAGCAGTTAAAACCAACAACACATCTTCCTCAAAAATGGTGAGAATGAGAATCACTGCCAGAGCCATATAAATCCTCTCCTAAATAAATGTACAGGTCCTTGACGGACATGGAAGAGTTGGGGGACCACAATACAGCGCTTAGCCATAGCCTAGCTTCCTAGCTCATAACAGTTGTATTGCTTTTCATTGAACAGGAGCGCTCGAGACACAGCTGTAATTCAATCATACCTTCGACACTTCCAAACACACTGGGTTGAATAAACTAGGCGTGAGATAGCGGAGCCGTGAGGAGCCGCTGTCCAAACATATGAGAAATCTAACATCTTAAACTAAATTCAGAGCGATCAAACTGAACTAACGGACCGCACGAGACACCCTGAATAAACCAAGTATAAACGAATGACCACAGAGCTCAGCAGTGTGTTGAGGGCGCATTTCCGAACGTGCCCATATAGAGCAGCTGCTCTGAAACTATGGCAGGTGGACGCCACAGGAAGGTACCGTTGGGTTGGGGACGGGTCAATACATTGACATTGTTGACTGACGCAAAGGTGCCCACTTGACTCCTTGATTAATCGAACCCTGAGTCACACGAGGGAACCAACAACATGGAAAAACATTTGCGGTATGAATACAAATAAAACCAGATAAATCTGAGCTTTTGGGGCCCACCTGGCTTAAAAACTGTAACTTTCCCGTACAACTGTCTAACCCCCCGCCACCGACGCCCGCACGCACGCGCACACACACACGCACGCACGCGCACACACACACACGCACGCGCACGCGCACACACACACACACACACACACACACACACACACACACACACACACACACACACACACACACACACACACACACACACACTTGAACTGATGTTGCTGATGCCACTGAGCTAATAAGGCAATTTTATTTGTCAAACTGGGTTTAGGTTCCTAAAACTTTGTGTGCGGGGTGTCAAGGCTGTAAGGGCTGCGCGTTAGTTATTCATTTCATTTATAAGATAAGATTTCAAATATGCGGGAATCACTGCTTTAATTCCATTTTCTAATAAATATTCATATAGAAAGGCCTGACACAATGTATACTTTAATTTAAAAGAGTTTTCTTTACTTCCCACTTTGAAGTTTGTGCTATAAATAAAGTGTGGGGCTACCACCAAAAAGTGCCACCATAAAATAAAAAATAAAAATATTTTTTCCATCTGCATACTTGAAATGTACAGTGTCTCTGTTTCTACATCAGGATGATTGGATATGGATTATACATTTTTATGCTTTAATCATATTTGAAAAACCAATCAGACCAGACCGTCTGCAATATCCAGCCATAAACTAACTGTCACTGGTATTTGAGTACCACCAACAAAAGGTGCGTGCATACAGTGTGACTGTGTGTGTGTGTGTGTGTGTGTGTGTGTGTGTGTGTGTGTGTGTGTGTGTGTGTGTGTGTGTGTGTGTGTGTGTGTGTGTGTGTGTGTGTGTGTGTGTGTGTGTGTACAAGTGCAACGATGCGAACAATGTTGCCAGTTGTATTCCATTAATCAAGCCTCTGCATAGGACATAAATGATCTACACACAAAGAGCCGCGCCGAGGATTGATTCGATGAAATATTCATTTACCTGGCCATGTTCAAACATATTGGTATTTCCCCAACATCACTTCAAATTATCAGTGTAATATCTACGCACATATTTACATATGGGTCGAGTCTGCAGCAGCCGTAATGCAGTATGGTTTATTATTATTCCCGTATTCAGCATGAATGCCTTTTATAGGAGGGTGGTAGTGGTGGTGGTGGGGGGGCTAATAATGCCATGCAAAATCAACCCATTATGTGTACTGTATAAGCATGCCCTATGGTGGGGGGGATAGATTTTATTTATAATGTATTTAGTGTGAATTATGTGAAATGTTGTGATGCGGCATACACACAGCCCCGTTATTATTCCGGAGCTGGTCTCGTGTGCCTCCGTATACATTATGCATGCACATCGCGGTGTGTACCTAAAGGTGCACCGGGCGCGAGCACGCGCACACACGTGCACGAATGCACGCACACACGCAAACACACATGAATTAGCATGCACTCAAGCATACAAGCTGTCAAGTCCTATTAGGCGAAGGCATTGATGGACCTCCTTGTTCTGTCACATCATTAAAATGACTGGCAGAAACGCATATCCATCAATTGCTGCTTTGCCTTCTCTCTCCTGCCTGTGTACTGTATATGCATGTCTGTGGCCTTTGTGAATGCCAAGTTCCCCTATGTATGTATGTATGTATGTATGTATGTATGTATGTATGTATGTATGTATGTATGTATGTATGTATGTATGTATGTATGTACTGCAGTTATACATACTGTGCATATGTATTGTACAGTATACGCTACACAGGGCCAGATCTAGGCATGGGCATGAGGGGGGGGGGGGGGGGGGATTTATGCCCCCCCTAAATGCCCTGACTGCCCCATCAAACATGATGACATATGGAAAACAACCAAAATTAAAAAAAAAACAAAAAAAAAAACAGGAAAAGATATTTCAAATGAAAGTGCTTAAATTTAAAATGATTTGAAACACTACTACTACTGCTACTAACTGCAATTGTGGCACCACGAAACCAACACTGTTTCATCATTCAAAACTGAAAACACTCTGAGTTAGACCTTTAGCTTTATGCATGCTGTGTGTCTGTTGCAACAACTGATGTTATTATTGATGTTTTACTTGCCTAATAAAAGTCCTGTAACCGAAAATGGTATGGGTGCGGCTTCCTCGCCGTGTCGCTTCGTGCCATGGGCGAGGAAGCCGCCCCCGTATCATATTCTCTTATGCCCCCCTCAATTGGGTAATGTTACATCCGGGCCTGAGGAATACCAATGTTCCGTAATGCCTAAATTATGCGCCGTTGTATGAGGACTTCATGAGTTTCTATATTACATTTTCAGTCG
Organism: Benthosema pterotum; assembly: GCA_039105355.1. Classification (NCBI taxonomy): domain Eukaryota; kingdom Metazoa; phylum Chordata; class Actinopteri; order Myctophiformes; family Myctophidae; genus Benthosema; species Benthosema pterotum. The sequence goes on along the minus strand of CM076975.1, from coordinate 14,072,781 downwards.
GTGACGCGTTTGATGTTGTCACAAAACACCACCGAAGCACCTCTGGGCAGGAAAGCTGAGAAGGTTGATGTAAACGTGGAAGTCAAAGAGTGTTATATGAGTAGTATCTTACAGGACGACCTCACCACGTCTTCATAGAATAGACCTTGCAGTAAGCCCCGCCCACCTCTCCCAAGTACCCAACCGTTGGTTGGACACTTTCTAGCCGCGCTCCATTCATTCCAATTCCAAGCCCAGGCCTTTATTTCCAGGCCTGTTGAGAACTCACTGCACTAATAACTTTGGGGTAGGCCTGTCTAGAGTTTGAATAGACAGGTATCAAAAAAAAGGAGACATCGAAAAAGAGATAGGATGGGTGATGAAGTACCAACATGTCCATCCGTGTCATAACAGGTCAGCTCCATAAATGGAGATTTAAGGGTTTGAGGTTGTTGGCCGGGTCCATATACGCAGATTTAGATGACGACCTAGGGTTTGATGAGGTCGGTGTCATGACCTTCAGATATGGAGACGGCCATATATGGAGCGTGTCACAAGGCGTGAGAGACTGGTGGCGTGACCTGTCATGAGAGGTTGGAGGCGTGATGTGTCATGAGGCGTGAGGGAACTGACGGACATTTTTTTCCCGTTCGGCAAAGCCACTGATCGAGTAGAATATTTGATTCTGTAAGGAAATGCAGAAGTGTTATTGTTTTCCTATGCCGTGACATATCACGCAGGGAAAAGCAGCCCCTTTAATTATTCATGGTGCTTTCCTTCCCCGGCTGACGGGCCGAGTGCGTTCAAAGTGCACGTGACATCGAAGCACACCACAAAGGGACTTGGCCTTTGTGCCAGTAGCCATCAGGCTCCACACAACCAGGCTTGCTCCCTCACATGAGCCTCTGTACAGTGTGTTCTTGTTCCCTTTTATCATCTGTGCCTTCTGCTTTGACTCTGGAACCGTACGTTACGTTATGTTTGTATAATCACTGAATTATTCTGTGAATATGGTGCTCTGTTCTGTTGTATTAGCATTACTGACTCCTGTCAGAACATTGGCACTGTCTGTTCTTTTATTTTACTATTGTATTGTAGTGCGTGTTTGATTTGATTTTTATACGTTGTAATTTGCACACAAAATGTACAGTATGTACATAGTTGGGCTGCAATGATGAATTGATAAACCGTAATCAAATCACTAATTGAATTAGTTAAGGTGATAGCTAAAGAAGTGTCGTAATCCGATTAATCGTTTAAATATTCAATACAATAATCGTTGTACGTATGTGTGTATGTAAAATAAATAAATAAATACACATTAATTCTGAGGGTAGTCAGGAAACTAGAGACTAGCAGAGGGAGTTGTTAAAGCAGCCTACAGGTGAACACCAAACACCCCTTTGGTGGACAATGTCCTGCAAAGTTAGCAAGAAGATGAGCTCTGGATTCCTACTGAAGGACAACATTTTTTGTGGATATGGCACGCTTGTGTATCTGGTATTATTTCAGCGAGCCACTGTTCTAAATCCACTGCTCTAAATCCTAGAAGTTTTCAGAACAAAAACAAAAACAAAAAACAAAAAAACATGTGCATGTTTTATAAATGGCTGAAATGTCAAATGTCCCACACGCTTCCCCCGTCCTAATGGGTTCAACACCACAACATCCATAATCCAGACGTAATTGCCATAATCTTTGTTTCCCTCATTGGCAAATATCATCTGGGAAGGGGATGTTTAAGATATGTAATAATAAATAACCAGCCCAACAAGATCAATGGCTAGGCGAGATACAGTATATCCAAGGCTTACTGCCGCCCTCCATTCCAAAAGGTCTACTAATTACTGTAATAAGAATGACTGACAATCAGCGTGAACAGTTGAAGGCCTGACAGTCTGCAAGCTACCAAGAAAATAATAATCCAGTGTCAGCTTTTAATGTTCCAAGTAGTATATCAAAATGTTTCATAGTGACAAACGTATAAAGCTGCGAAACCAAAATCTGACCTCGAAGCAGTATTATAAAAATATATAATGTATTTTTAACAGTTTGCATAATACCATCTGGAACGTTGCTAAAATAGGGTGTGCTCGAAATCTAAATAGGTCATGGCAGCAGTCCGCAGAACATAGCCTCTGTCAGCTATGTTGTATGGCATCTGTACATGTCACTGTAGGAGTAATGCCACGGTTTGATCCTTTACCCTCAGGTACTGAATTCATGTGTTCACACACCGTTACGGTCCCATAATGTCAATTCTCAACAACATATTACTTGTCTGGAAGAAACCTTGTTAGGTTTTGATTTTTTGATGCATGAATCAATGCCTTATTCAATATGTTTGTGACAGTATCTCATAGATCGTGATCTCGTGATTTGTAGAGCTGCATTTTTCTTTATTTAAGTGTCAATATTCAACTACAGTGAATAGCCAAAATAGGCATGGCAGGTCGAACGTGATGAAGTCTGTCTTTGCATTTTATAAATAATGACATTAACCAATGAAACTGAAGTTAACTATATAATAACTGCCATATAAAAAAAATAATAACTTTATATGCGAACACTTGAAAGTGGCATACAAGCCACTTTACAAAACAATACTATGGATCTTATATCCGGCTTATCTGTTTTGTATGTCATATTACAAAATTATATGTTTCACTTTACAAAAAATACCGTATTTTCCGCACTGTAAGGCACACCGGCGCCTATTTTAGAACTGTTTTCATATATAACGGATTATAAGGCACAGAGAATAGAAGCTACTGCAGTCAACATAGAATAAAAGCTACTGCATTCAAACGATCCATATATAAGGCACACCGGATTACTATTAACTTTATTCTCTTATAGGAGTATTGTATGAAAGGTGCCACTTTCAAGAGTTTACACATAAAGTTTTTTTTCCATACAGGCTATAACAGATTTATATATCTAAGCCAGTTTAATGAAAGACATTGGACATACACCGTTTCCACCCAACAGCAACAATATAGAATTCTGTTTGCCACAGTGTATCACACAGGGTATAGAGCACATCACATACATGCTGCATATGAAAGGAAGGTTCCATTTATTTTACACGGTGCACATGCAGGCTGTTGTCTTTTATGGTTGCTCGTAGCACGCCATGCCTTCGTGAATAATACACTGTAGCTGGAATCCCCCAAAGGAGGTTTCTGTGTCACCCGCAGTTTGATAATGCAGGGAATATCCTAGCGTGGTATATTATGGCCCCAAGGTATATCCCCCTTTAATGGAGAGCGGCTTATTGATCTAGTCTGTTGTAAATGGCTCTGGATGTTGTCACTCACTGTGTCATGTTACCTGTGTTCAGACAGTCAGTGTCAGGGGAAGTACTCCATGTTTTGCAGTTAAGTAAAAGTATCAATACTGAAATGTAGAAACATCATTGTTACAATACAAGTACAACATAAAGTTAGACATGAGAACTGATTCCACAAATACCGCCTGACAGTGTTTTTTGCCCGACACCCAGTCTGAATTATCATTTTGTTTCACTTCATTATTCAGTCTGAAAGCCCTCTCAGTGACAGCAGTTTATGGGCTGGGTGTTGTCAAAGCGGCAGTCTTCGGTGATTGGTTCATGCCAACCAATCTCAATATTGGGAAAGCAGACGACGTTGTCACTCATTTGGCTAACCCGGTTGATAACCAAACAAACACAGCCTACTAGCATGTGAACAAATGCAGTACAATATGTTGGATGATGATGTTTATAAAATCTGACGCTTCTTTAAGTAAACTATTTATCATACGTTGGTTTAATAGACAGATTAGTACAAATATTTGTTGTTTGCCACTGTTGAGTGGCAGAACTGTTGGCCAATCAGCTGTCCTAGTCAGATTTTCAAACTAAACTTTAAATCTGATTTAAAGTAAACTTAAAGTATGTTTCTGCCATTCATTTTCATGTCAAGGACCCCCCAAAATATATGAATTTGAATGGCAACCCCTATCTCAAAGTATGTCGTTCCAGGTAACATCAATGAAAATCTATAAAGTAGGCGTAATTAGTAAAAATAAAAATAAAAATTAATGAAGAAAAAAACAGATAATTCTAGCCCATTCGGGCCGGGAATCGATTTTTGGATTCTGTATAGTATGCATAGTATTCAAACATTCAACTTTGTTTTATGCTGCTATATAAATATTTGAAGTTTTGCTGAAAACCTAAATGAGCTAGTGGAATACATTTATTATCCTCTTGGTATTATGGAATAGTAAATATAAGTATTGAAAAATGGATATACTCTAGTAAGGTAACAAATACCTCAAAACTGTATTTAGTTACAGCATTTGAATACACTTTACACCACTGTAAGTGTGCTATCTGTGTGGTCCTCCCTGTTGGATTGCAGGTAATAATAGTCACACTGAATACAAACTAAGCTACGGCCTCACAGGAGAGAACATGAATTATCTATTTTATTTGTGTCTACTCTTCTCTTTTACACCAGAGAGAATAGGTAGGCGAGGAACAACTAATAAAAGGAAAACACTTTTTGATCAAATGAAACAAAATGACCGTAAGATATGAGATAAAATGGCACCAAAGTATAATGGAAATGAGATTTTGTTTTTTAATGAAATATTGAGTTATTGTGATGGAAGGTGTAGCTGAAAGCGCCGTTTGATTTAGTACACTTTGATTTCAACACTACTATTACATTATTTTATATTGTCGGGCAGGCAAAGTGTACGGATAGGACATCTAGTATATAGTCTTTTTTATTGGCCTAGAATATTCTCTATATACATTCATGAATCCAGCTCTATTTTTATAGGGGTTTCTTGTGACCCAACCTTTAAAATCCTATGGCAGGAAAATGCTTTAAGTAGCATGATGTGGGAAAAAACAGTTCTTGGGTGAAAAACAGCCATAGCCTCTTGCCCAAAATATGCTGACCTCATCACTTTTGTCATAAAGTCTATATGGCCGTTTTCAGCTCATTGCTGAGCTCATGCTTCCTTCAAGGTATGAGGAGTGTGCAGGTTCTTATCACCTGGGGGGTGATAAGAGCTTGCGACGTACTGTAGCACATGGAAGGAACTTGGGGTGTAACAATACACAGTAGTTACCAAAACATTGCTTTTAATTAAAAAAATAAATAAATCTAAGTATGTTATGTAAACCAAAAATATGGTATTGTATTTTATCAACCAGTGTAAAGAACCGATATTGAATCACTACCAAAACTAAGTATGTACAGTACATGCCATATTACTCTTTTTACGTTTTTATGTTTAAAAAAATAAGAAGTATCCACATGTTTCACACACATTTGATGTATTTGCGAAATAGTTACTGTATTGAGTTTAGATCATTGAATCGAATCGTATCGCCAGAATGAGTCAATATCATCCATATTGTATCACAAAAATGTATTGTAAGATGTATCAAATCGTTGTGAAAAAGTATGGTTACACCCCTAGACGTAACACGTTATTGTAACCAGTTCATTTAGCCTCCATCAGGCAACACAGCCGACCAGGGGGAGGCAGTATAGAGATCAGGATTATTGTTTTTTTTTTCTTTTGGGGGGGGGTATGCCTACACGAGTAGAACATGTAAACGCCACACAGAAAGTCTATCTCTCCATCCCCCACCCCCATCTCCCTTCATTCTCTCAGTCCTGTCATGGCGTGGTGTATAGCGTCGCCCCGCTCTTCCTCTGCTTTCATCCAGATGTTATCTGACGGGAAGCGCCTGTGTGTGTCTGTCATCAGTCAGGACAAGTGACAGGCGCGTCAGCGGCCTGTCACGGCTGCTGTTTCTCAGGTCACTGAGGGTGTCGCCGGAAAAAGCTTCCCCCCATGCACATCAAGCCCTCCCCTTCCCTCCCTTCACCGTGGGGCCTGAAAGACCAAGTGAAATGAGCTCTGGGGAGAGTTGCGTGCATGTTTAGAGGCCCATCGGAAAGACGGATGCGCGGTGAGAGCCTGTTCGCGTGTTTGCATGTTGTTGCAGCGGGGCTAGAAAACTCCCATCTCCATGTCCCAACTTTTTAATCTGACTAAATGACGTCCCACTTCGCCATACCGCAGTGTACTTTACTTTATCGGCTAATTTCCGGGACACTGCACGCCAATAAACATTCAATATGTATGTACATTGTATAAGAAGTAATCAATCTGGAAAGTGGATTTAGTGAGGGGGGCATACAAGGTTTCCAACCGACAGCGACTCCACACAAACAAACAGGACGGTGAGAGCACACACACGCATCCTCACGCGAAACATACAAACACTCGTAGCGTGGCCCATTATACACGCCTCAATCTGTATATTTACACGCCCATACGAGGCACAGACACATGTGTGCTCAAGAGGATAGTATAATGTGTGTTTTGGAGGCATAAAACACGTGTCTAGTTTCCATCACGCGCAACGAAGCGACGCCACTGAAATTCCATATGTAAATAAAATGCTCAGCCAGAAATGGATACATTACCGCATGACAGACAAGTGCATACACACATTTTCACCAGCCATAGTAGATTCTAGAGATGGTACTGGTATTCTCTTGGAACAATGAATAGAACCAAAGCGCTACTCCAAATACATTACATGCGAGGCCGGATCTAGGCATGGCCATGGAGGGACAACGCCCCCCTAAATGCCCTGACTGCCCCAACCAAACATGATGGCTTGCAAACAACCCAAAGTGCTTATATTTAAAATGATTTGAAACACTACTACTGCTATTAACTAACTAGAATTGTGGCACCACTAAACCAGCACCATCTCATCTCGCAAAACAGAAAACTCAGCATCCTTCCTCCTCCAAATACGAGAAGTTGAGTTTGATCATCAAAATGCTCTCTAGCAAACCTCAACCTCAGTCTGAGGTTTGGAGGAGTGCATTTGGATGATCCAGATTTGGGATAATGTCATATGGACTGATGAAACCAAAATAGAACTTTTTGGTAGAAACTCAACTTCTCGTGTTTAAAGGAGAAAGGATGCTGAGTTGCATCCACAGAACACCATACCCACTGTGAGGCATGGGGTAGGCAACATCATACTTTGGCGCTGTTTTTCTGCAAAGGGACCAGGACGGCTGATCCATGTAAAGGAAAGTATGAATAGGGCCATGTATCATGAGATTTTCAGTGAAAACCTCCTTCCATCAGCAAGAGCATTGAAGATGAAATGCGGCAGGGTCTTCTCTGCCTCTCCTTCAGTCTTCAGATCCAAATTTGTATTTCCACAATTCACTATTGTTGGTTTTACAAGTTGACATGGAATTTAAACAAGCCTGGCTTTATCTAGCAACACTATTATTATGACTGTAGTACTATACAATATCCTGCATATCAGCGCCCCCCACCACCGCAGGACATTGTGGTACTGCAGCTAAACTGTCCATAAAGGAATAACTCAAACCATTAGAAATAAGCTTGAGGGACATATTCAATATGAAAAAGTATTAACAATTTCGGAATCCATGTTATTTGCGCTATAAAATAACAAGAGATAATACGACACTCTATAAGGTTCCTGCCAGAAATCCATTATGTTTGCTTCCATTCAGATTCGCTGTTAAGCCCAATTTACACTTTGTTGGACACCAATTTATTTCTGCTTTGACTGCCTCAAGATAGACTATTTTCAACTAATGCATTATCATAACACACACACACAAAAAATACGCAAATTTAACTTGTAGACTAAGTACAGTATGTGGGTGCACATTACAGCGTGGGATGAACTCTTGGGAACAAAACACTGACCCATGCAGTGAGATGGGCAAAGTCTAACCAAAGCAATCAGTATGAAAGTAAAAATGATACAGAATGTGGACAAGGGAGATAACGTGTGGAAAGTGAGAAGGTCATAACATAACATTAAGAGAAAATGCTCAGTGCCACAATCTCACATTATCACATTATCACATTGTTTTCAGAGAATCGGACATAAATCTATAGACATACAATAAATGCATAGAAAGGCAATGACCACATATAGAAACGCCATGTTTACATGTCAAACACTTCAAGTGGAAGACATTACTCCATGGAGGCCATATGGTTGCTAAAACCTGGTATCTCCAAACTTATTTTTTTCTTGTTTGTAATGTTTTGGTCCTACTGACAGCGATGATATAGGTAGTTAGTGTAACTGTAAATGAAGTGCCACACATGTCACAATTAATTCATTAATGCGCTGCGACATGTTGTGAGCTTGTAGTTGTTTGTGCTATTAATTGTGCTATTTTTGCGGCATAACACCAGCATTCTTCTTCATCTACTCAGTGGTTTTCAAACTTTTTCATACCAGAGCCCACCATTTATTCTGCATTTTAGCCACGGATCATCTTTGATGAGTTTAATCTATCAGACGCAAAAGCAAGGATTTTCAACAATTAGTAGTAGATAACTGGCAAAATGTTGGTCAAAATAACTACTCTTCTACATATTTAACTGTGAAGATTCTTGAAGATTAAGTAATTCAGACGTCTCTTAAAATGAATCCAAATGGACCCTCACGGGTCCATTTGGATTCATTTTAACTCTATCAACAGTTACAGGTCTATAAGAGTCCATTTGGTTATTAACTGTCCATCATTTAGCTGGGGACCACCTGGAATACTTTCAGGGACCACTGGTGCTCCCCGGACCACCTGTTTAAAACCCCTGATCTACTGGAAATGTCTTTCTTCATTTCTTTCTTCAACCACAGTAAACGCAGCATTCGTGGTCTGGTAGGGGCAGTATGTTTTACAGATGAGTTTAAGGGTAAAAAAAACACTGTATTTTATTTATTTTTTTCAACACACTACGCTGTATTATAATTTATGGAGCCCAAAAGCCAAAGATAAATGTCTCATTTTTTTGTGTTGTTTACATGTTCTCGGCGTTGAAGCATGTAAATAAATATTGCATTTTTACTCATGGCTTTCAGGCTCTGTAAATTAGAATGCAGCAATGTTATTCGTATCATTTTATCGTGGGTGGCACAGTAGATACACGGGTCTGCACTGTCACTATTATAAACACATTCCTCTCTCTGCAGGAACAATAACAGATACTTGTGCCCCTGAGGTTTCCCTTCAGTCACCTCAGCTAATCAACAAGCTATATATAATAATATACTGTATAGGAAGACAACTCATGCCCAGGAAAACACCATAATGTTTCATCTATACTTCATTGATCTCACGTGCTGGAAGAAATAGCCAATCTACACACTCTGCCACTGTTGTTTTCAGTACACCTCTTTCCCTGATTTCTGATCTAAGCAACCCCCAGCCCCCTTTTTGCTGACTACAATATATTGCTTAGAAAACTGCAAGAGAAAACCATACGGTATAATGGTGCAATATAACAAAACGATAAGCCACCTTTAGAACAATATAACGTTACAAAAGAAATTGAGGGAGAGTTACTTCCTTCCCGGGGCGGATTCGTTTTAAACTGCGATGGCTATAATATTTCAGTAAATCTAGTTTTGATATCAAGTAGCATAAGGTGCAAACACATATCGCTCCCGACACAGTCGCTCTCTATACTAAAGCAGTTGTGCGAGTCAAATTGTTGATATAAGTTAGTTTGACACTTTACAGATCAGCAGGTTCGCATTAAACGTGACAAATAATAAACGTAATATACAGTATGTGTTTTTACCATCTTACACTTCCTCCCACACAACCCAGTGTTCCCTCCACATACCCTGGGGGGTGCAAGCCCCGTTGGAGGGAGTTGGAACTCTGCCATAGGAAGGCCCACACAATCCCACTCTATACACTGTAGGCTACATTCATTGCAAATGGCAAAACACCACCACATCTACTGCAAATGGTTAATGGTTTTATTTCACTGCTGCTGTGTGTGAAGCATTTCACCCATGGATTTAGAGTAAGGGAGTTTTAATCTATGTTTTTGTGCTGTTCAGGAGTGCTTCGAGAAACAACTCATCACAGCGGGAGGAGGTATCGACTCGTGCTTCAAAACAGGGGGAAAAACAAAAACAAAACAATACATAGGAAGCACATTTCAATCTGTTTTTTTTTTTTTTTTTTACAGATTATATGTATTTGTATGACACAAAAAGACACATTATTCTGTACAGATGCAATGTTGCTGTTGTTGTTGTTATTGTTGTCAAACCATAACAACCATAATAACAACAACAGTCAAACCATCTAGTACACCATTTAGCTAGCTGTGTTGTGCTTCATTTTGGATTTCACTTTGTTGTTTTAACTAAGCAATATTACACGAGACGGTGTGTTTTAACATGATTTCCACAACTGTGCTTCCTAGCAGTTCCAAAGGTATCGTAGAAGCACAGTTACCCTTAAACCTAAGAGAATCGACGAAGAATAGTATTTTTTCCAATGACAGATGTAGTCACACTACGACCACAAATGTCCCAAGAAACTAGCTAGCCTATAGCCGTCCAGTCTGCTGCGCTCGGAGAGCTAAAACACAAGGTGGATATGAATATGAATATGAGATTTAAAAATGCCATCACTCTCCTTAAGCATTGTTCACATGTGCTAGGGTTCAGCATAGTTGTGAAATGTCAGCTATTGGAAATGCATGCTTACTGTAGATGTGTGAATGAATGCATAAATGATTTTTTACCACTTGACCTGTGGCATATTGGGGAAAATAACAGGTCTATTAGTTCAAAACCACATTCCAACAGGGCTGACCTTGTGGGTTGTATTCAGTGAATATATTTGGTTGTTGAAAAAAAGAATGGCCGAACAGACAGCCGAGCCCGGTCAAGTTAAGTATTCGTTTACTACAGAGGGGGCCTTGAGTGGTTGTTGAATGCTCTCTGGCTGATTGCCTTTCTTCGTGTTATTCTCCAAAGTGGGTCAATTCATCTGGAAAAAAAACCTTCCTGCGTAGAGCAGCCTACGCCTTTTTGAAGCCTGGCAGTGGCCATGCACAATTCATGCATGGACAAGGAGTGAACCTCTGTCTACCGTCCAACTACCGCAATGAGTCAATCATTAATGAAGAGTAAATATGTTCACAGCAGACGCCTGTCTACCTGTCAGGCGGCGTGTGGCTACCTGCCGCTGCTGGCAGTGAAGACACAGTGGAGTTACCTGGGCGTCGAGCCTCGGCTGGCCAAACAAAATACCGCATTGGTGACAGAGATTCGATTAAGTTACTTTACTTCATCCACACACACACACACACGCCCCTGTCTTCTGCCATCAGTCAAAGCTGCGCATCAAAGCGTATAGAGGCTGTTTGGGACAGTGGACTTCACAGCGCATCGCTTATTCCTTCAGAATGTCTGTCGGCCCCCCCGGAGCTGAGCCAAGCTCAGCCAGGTATAACGAATTTCTCTTATATCCCTACATTTATACCTTCAGAACTATATCCCTCCTCGCATAGGATGAGTGAAGGTGAGAGTCTTTGTGACTTTAATCCTGCATTTGTTACGCACACGGGCATCACCATAGAAACTGCAGCAGCAAAGAAGCAGTCAGAAGTGAGAAGTGAAATTGTCGTCGGGCCGTCAGCGAAAAGAGGGCTGAAATAAACAGCGGCGTGCACTTTGATATGCCTTCGGATGACTCTTTTTTTCCAGTTTCCAGCGGGGCAGAGTTACACGGGGCATTGATGTCATGTATTTGGCTAAAAGAAGTATTGATCCTGCTAGGCTCCCTTTCCCCTGTTTACACACAAACCGCACAGGAGTCAGGACACAACAGGCGGCACTAGTCTCTAATGGCGGGCTGCTGGTGGGTGTGTGTGTGTGGGGTTGTGCGGAGGATATTAAAAGATCCTGAGAAAAGAACATTTTAGACTGTGACCGTGCACCGAGATGCTCAATGAGGCGTTCATTGATTGCGGTGGCGGACATCTCAGGATATCTATCCAACTCTGAATGGGCAGCATGGAGAGGCAGACGAGGACGGGGAGTGAAACACACACAACAAGACAAGGTCTCATAGCAGCGTGACTAACGCTGGATAGCAGGACAGTGGACCAGGCTGAGATTAATCTGAATTTTAGTCACTCGTGAGAGACAGATGGAGCTACTGGACACATGATAATAACCCTCTGTTTCGAATACATATGGCAACGACTCGCATGGTTCTTCCATAGGCGATGCTCCATAGTGCAAGGCAGCGCTGCACTGGGGATAATGGGTAATGCATAATGGATTGGGGCAGTCTTCTCTTGTAGCACAGTGGTTGCTTGCGTTAAGGCGATGCCCCAAACCACACCTATATGTATAAATGTAACAAGTAACCGTAACAGTTTTAGGGATTTAGGCTGGAAGCTGACAGATGGGTTTGTCTTTGATATTTCTGGACAACTGTACATCAGGCCGATTTCACTCTCGACAGAGTTCTGTTCAAGTCCGTTGGGTTAGACAGCTCTCGGAATATGCGGGTGGGACGGACACGCACACACGCACACACGCACACACGCACACACACACACGCACACACGCACACACACACACACACACACACACACACACACACACACACACACACACACACACACACACACACACACACACACACACACACACACACACACACACACACACACACACACACCCTCTGACACGCCAACAGGCACACAGAGATCTTGCGCGTTTATAGATAGACGTGGCTGGCAGCACGCACAAGTTATTTGGCCTGATGCGTCCAGTCCCTCTCAGACAGCCTCGCCTCTAGGAGCCATGGTGTGTACACACACTTCCTGCTGAAGGATCGTCAAATTGAACCATATGCCACCGCCAGTCCTCCAGCATAAAACCCATTAAGGCTCGAGTCCAGAAAGGCCTTCAAAAAATCAGTAGTTCTCTCACAATTTGTGTGTGTAATATATAAGTTGGCCTCAGAAGCATGATCTGACAAGCAGGCTCCTGCTGTTCACAATGGTCCTGTCTTGTCTGAACCCGTCAGTTCAGTTGTGGCGTGGCAACACATTTTGACATGAACGACTGTACAGCCTCCAGTTCCGCTAAGCGGCCAGCCAGCCTCAGCATAAGGTGATCAATAAAAAGTGCCCATACTCTGTATTGGAACATGGCACTAGTCCAGGGGGGTTTTCAAACATATTTCATACCAGGGCCCACTATTTATTCTGAATTTGAGCCACGGACCACCATTTGATGACATTTTCGCAGCACAGACCCCAAAACTAAAGATTTTTTTTGCTTTTGTCCACAATTCCAGGCTGGAGTTGGGAAACAAAACAGTCAAACATACAGAGCAAAATGGCCATTAATCTTCTACATTCTCTAGTTGTGTAGACTTGGGCTAACTCACATGATGTATTTTAACTCTTGAGAGTATAAACATGAAACCAATTTGGCTCGCAAGGCTCCATTTGGTTTCATGTTCACACAGAGTTACTTCTGGCTAATCAACTTTCATAATTTAGCCTGGGGAGCACCTGGAATCTTCTCAGGGACCACTGGTGATCCCTGCACCACCTGTTGAAAACCTCTGCACTAGCCGATCTCTCTCACAACACTGTTCTTCAGGGCAGCTTTAAAGGAACAATCCACCTCCTTGCAGAGATATATCGTCACTGTATCGTCAGTCGACTCCCAGAGTTATTTTTTGATGAAGCGATGTCAAAAGTCCGGAACGGAGCACTTAAGGTTCTTTGATTGTTGGCAGCTGCACTTTATTTTAAATTGAACATTTAAAACATCAGCCTGATCTCACATAATGTAGTATAAATGAACAGAAATGACATTCCGTGGATAGACTACTAATAGAGCCAAAAGTCTGTTCATAAATGACTGTTTGACGGAAGGTGTGGCTTTAACCGACCCTGAAGTGAAATTTGACTGCGGTTGTTTCTGGCTCCAGTTGGGCAGAGACTGTGCACCTCCGCCCCGGTCAACTAGATTGCCATGCATCTACTTGTGCGTTAGTGGAGCCGGCTAATACTCAGGGCTTAAGTTATAAATTTACTTATAGCATAACAGTCACACCAATCAGCCACAAGCAGGGCAATTTTCAACCCAAAGAAGAAGCCTTAGTGGCATGAGATTTTTAACCAAAGTGTCACAAATACAATGTAATAAAAACAGTTGAAAATGGGGTAATGTGTATACACTTGGAGGAGGTACAAAGTTGAAAGAGACACAATGGTCATCTAATGGAAGCTTCGTCGTATGTACAGTGTCTCTATTTGTCTATTAGACTAGTGGTTTTAAACCATTAGTCCAGGGATGGATGATGGAAAGTTGGTAACTCCTTGAGAAAGTAATAAAAATGAAACCAAATGGCATTTGGAATTGTGGACAAAATAAAATAAAGTTGGTTTAGTTTTGGTTTAGTTTAGTTCTGTGGGGCTCAAATGGTAGTAGGTGGCTCAAATGCTGAATAAATAGTGGGCCCTAGTATCAAAAATGTTGAAAACCACTACATTAGACCAATGAATCATTAAATTCAGATTGGCTGTTAGACTTTTAGTACTGTACATGGTTCCATTGCCAAAAGTAAACACTCACAGTTTGCCACTGAATGGGCTGTTAAAGCCCAGGCTAGTGCTATACTGTCACAGCACAGGACCACGCCTTCCCACAGAGTAAAAAGAGGACCAAATAATGATTTTATAAATATCCATGGTGCAGCAAAGGGCACAGAGATGGGAATATACAGTACACACTCGCTGGGAGCGAGGAAAGCACAGCTGCTGAAGCCGTGCACCCGGCTGGGTGATTCATGCATGTTGTGGACATTATGTTCATATCTTCCAATATAATATACTGTGTACAGTAGTAGCATACAAGACTGGAAGCCAAGTGGGAGGAATAATCGGCTTCATAACTTCATATTATTATCTTTCCACCGGAATGATGAGAAGGACGTCACAAAGCATGAAAGTGCGAGAACTTCTCGTCAAGAAGGCAAGTTAACTTTCCTTCCTCGACCTCAACTGACTCTGACTGCGAGGCTTCGGTGCTAGCCCTTCATATTCAGATGTTAGTGTATACAGTAGTTATTGCTTCCTATACTGAGTACTGTGATCGGTTTGCGGTCGGAGGGTTAAAAACATCGATTGACTCCTTTAGTTGATTACGTAATTAAGAATATCTTTATTGCCATGGATATTATCTCCTGGACGTGTCGGTGGTACTTGCCATGGCCTACTTGTGTGCATTGCACAAGTTGGCACACGTCAGAGTGCAGTTCCACTTTAGTGTTTACATCGTGTGTCTGAGCAAATCGGCTTCATTTTTTCTCCATTTTTGTACTACACAAAGATTAAATATGCATTGACAATGAATGGACAATTCAGTCAACCAGTGTTACGTTACACCATTGCTATATACAAAATCATGAAATGTCACTTCGCAAATCAGTCTGGCCAGAGCATGCTTGACTTGCATTTCCCTGACGTCACCCGTTACGTAGCCACGTTGTTTCTGATTGGATGGTGTTCAAACGAACGTGAACTGGCACTTTTTTTCCCCTAAAACTAACCACAGACCAATCAAAATCCTCGGATAAACTTTCGGCCAGACTTATTTGCAAAGTGACATTTCAGATGCCCGGAACGCAGCAAAACAGACCTAGCTACCAGGAGTTGTGTTAAACTAAGTGAGAAATATGTGCCCACATAATGTTTACCGCACAAGTGTAAAGTTAGTTCTTTTATCTTTATGCAAATCGGTGGTGACCTGGCGACCCAAAGTACTAGTCTTTCACGGGTCCACATTTAAAACATGCATTAAAAATTACAATATGCAGAGCGTGATCGCAGTGTGCCTACGCTGTGTTTCAAAGACTGACAAGGCAAAGACAGGCAGCAGCATACAAACCCCAGCCAGTGTTATTCTCCTGACACGCATATCAACCCACATCGTAAACACCAGCATCGTGCAAACATGTTCCTTTCATCTATTGGTACCGGGGACCGCGCGCAGAATACGTGCATCTCAAAGCAAATAGGAAATATGTGGCGGCATGTAGCAGATTTATATAACATCTGGTACAGATGTTAGGAAACAAAGAGTGTAAGGAATAAAAAGGGAGCTTTGTCTCTTTTGGTTCTGCTCGTGCATGGAAATTCACCAGGCCTGGTCTATGTTACTACTGCTGTGTGATCCGGATGATATCGTTAGTCAGGCTTGGATGTAACAATTCCCAATTGGGGGGGCAGGCGAAAGTGGTATGAGGGCGGCTTCATCGACCGTGTTGCTTTGCGCCACAGGCGATATTCCGCCCCCATACCATTTTCGGTTACTTTTATTAGGCAAGTAGAATATCAATAATAAAATCAGTTATTGATGAAGTTGCAACATACACGCAGCATGCATAAAGATAAAGGTCTGACTCAGAGAGTTTTCTGTTTTCAATGATGAAATGCTGTTGGTTTAGTGGTGACACAATTGTAGTTACCTAGCGTAGCATAGTTACTTACGCAGTGTATTGTTTCAAATAATTTTAAATAAAACCACTTTAATATGAAATATTTTTGACATTTGGGTTGTTTTGCATGCCAACATGTTTAGTGGGACAGTCAGGGCATTTACAGGGCACCCTATGCCCATGCCTAGATCCGGCACTGTCGTTAGTTATGTCATGCTGTCTTCAAGGTATTATTCTTTCTGTTTGGGGGAAAGTAAGGAAGTTCCAGATTGCTCGTTCCAGATTGAGTGAGGAGTGGTCCTCAGAATGACTGATGGGTACAAAACAATGACTCAGCCGGCTACTACATGACGTAACAATATCATCCGCTTCCGACCCGGACCATACATAAACCACCCAAAAAAGAACCACTGCCCAGGCTAAAAATGCTTCAGTATTGGGATCAGGGTGGCCTCATTACACCTCTCTGACTCAGTGGTGGATGGAGAGAAAATGACGGAATGCCAATGATCCTGCTGCTGCAGCGTGGCTTTCTGAACGCTGTCCAGCTCCTCCGAGAGGCCTTTTATCAGCCCCCCCACCCCCAAACTGGGCTGGCGTTTTCTCCGGGATTGGACGAATGAAGGTCAGGTATATTTGTTTCAGAACGGCACTTGGGAGACCATAGGGCTCTTTTGGCAACAACTACGGTAATGGATCCCTGCCCGCATCTACTGGCTGCTTACTGGATGTGGGAGTCCCATGACAAATCACATGATATCTGGACTCCAGGCCGTTAAATCTGTGAACTCGTATGCTATATGGCAGTCAGCGTATGACGTATATTAGAGAATAAAGGTAAATATGTATGAGCACTGGCATGCGTAGTGCGTAGGAGTGAATGTTTATGTGTGCTGCAGTTGGCTCTATTCATATAAAAACCTACACTTTGAAATCTGGCAGCCAAGACTATACACCCATAACGCTAGGCAACCTACAGAATATGACGTTCAAGGTGTTTCCTCATTTCCTTTTTCAACATTGATTGATTCATTCATTTAGTTTGTTTAGTCAATATAACAGTAGTTGCTTTCTGTCAGCTGTCTGTTACCATCTGCTAGCAGGTATAGATAGGTATAGATGCATGTGCATATTTAAGTGACCAAGCAGTCACGAAGTGACTTGGTCACTTAATTGATATTGCCTCTTTTCTCCTTCTTCTTCTTCCGCCAAAAATAGCTGTTCTGGCTGAACCGTGCAGTCGGTTTTCGCGAAAATTGGTAATCTGGTAGAGGGTGATGCCAAACGGTGATGATGCGAAGCCTGTGACCACTGGTCAAATGGTGGCGCTATAGCACTCAACTGAAATTGCAAACTTTAAACACTTATAACTCATGAACTGCTCGACTCTCAGAAATGTAACTTATATTCACTTATGCGTCTGCTTATGCCGAACAACTTTTGTATTCTGACTTTTGACCTCTGACCTTTAGATGAACCGCCATCTTGAATTATATGTAAAACAGTTAAAATGTCTCTTCTCCTACAATCTTTGATCGAAATGCATAACAATGACCTACACATGAACTTTGAAGCCATACAAACATGATATGGGTGTGAATTTTGTTTTTAGTGAAAAAAATGATGTTTTTACGAGCCAATGAAAATTGCTCCTTTGTGAAAATGATTCTAATGCCCCTAATCTACACATGCAGCGTAATCTGCTTCTGATATTTTACAGTTTTGTAGAGGGGGATGCCAAATAGCAGCAAAACCAGTCTTACTCCAATTGCTCAAATGGGGGCGCTATAACAATTCTTTGAAACTGAAACATTTGAACAACCACAACTCGGGCCTCGTTTGGCCAAAAATCATGGGACTTGTTTCTACATGTTCCTTGATTCATGTGGAACACATCTGTAACTTTGACCGGTAAGCTCCACCCCCAGAGTGTCTGCCATTTTAAGCAGTTTGAAAAGTGCTCATGCCTGATTTTCCGCCTGGATTTTTGATCAATTTGCATGACACCTGCTACATGAGAACTTTGGCCCCATCCGGACAAAAGTTCCGAAGCAAATTTGTTTTCATCAAAAAATGACGTTTTTATAAGCCAATGAAAATTGCTGCTTTGTGAAGAGTCTTGTAACCCAGCCAACCGCTTACCTCTGACAAACATGGCAACCCGCTTACCTTCCACCAACCTGGCAACCCACTCACACATATGACAGTTCTCACTCACTCCACTCCCATCTTCACCCTCTGTGGCAAGATGGCCGAAATGTTTGATACATGTGCAGCAGCTCCTCTCTTCTCCACAACAACTCCTTTGTACTAGACTTTACTCCACTCAGCGGTGAGTTAGTTGGCTTGGTATCATTAGTTTGATCATTGGTTCACTTATTTGATTATTTGATGTATTTGATTTTGAGTTATTTACAATTGTTTTGAGTTATGTTTGATTTCATTATGTGGTTTTGAATTGGCATTTTTGTTTGAAAAGATACTTTTAGGTAAATCATTTTGTTTACATGATTGGTCAAGCTAAAAGTTGGTTTTAAGTTAAGAGAAATGAATTCATGAATTGATTCAAAGATATTTAAGATGACTAAAACATTAAGTAGGCCTACTAAAGATTAAAAGCATGCTAATATGAAATGACTTGATCTTGATCACATCATCTCTCACATCAATCATGATATTATATATTCCTTTGTTTGTACAACAATGGGAACTGATGTAGACACCTGGCCCTCCAGGCCAGGTTTTTTTTTGTGTGCCCAGAACACCTTGGACCCAACATTGGATGGTTCTGGAACCGGCTGGTTCCAGACCTGGCGAGCCGACCCAGGAACCCCACCTCAGACCCACTCAGTCTTTGTATGTAGTTCATGGTTCTCCATCAAGGAGAAAGAGACTTGACTCATAGAGACTAAAACCTTGACTGGACTTAAAGGGCCCCCCATTCTTCTTTTTTTATTTTCTACACCCAAATGTACTGTGCTTCAATACAAACAAGGTCAATAATAATTTTGTGTTTAAAACTTTAATACTGCTTTTGTGTCTCATTGGTTTCACCCCATTCTATTGAGCTCCTTTGCCGAATCTAGTTACTTCTGGTTGTACTTTTTTCAGGCTTTGCTAAGGCTAGCTAGATTGCATTGCATTGTGGGTCATTTAGGTCCTCTCACAGGTGGGTTTACCAAAGATAGTATATAGCAAGATGAGAAGACACATTTTGAACCACTAGATCACTCCAAGATGGCAGTATAACGCCACTCCATGAGATCTTTCCAAAAAGTCACTCCAAAATGGTGGAAGCGGTTGTTACTATGGGAGTGTCCACTCTTGTCTTTGGTTTCACCAAGCAGCATTTAGCTCAGTGTTGGCCTTACACCAGATTAGGGCTATCCTTTGCATGAATAGGTGAGTTTTCTCAATGAATAAATATTTTCTGAATGCTGTTGAGATAATTATGCAGTATGTGTGTAAACTATCAAACTACTTCAAGCTGTAATGAAATGTGGGCTGTGTTGTGTTAGCCACCTCACTGCTTTTACAATGGAACTCGCATGGCTCATCAATGAAATGTTTAAATTACTTCAAAAATAATTCATTTGACCATCAAATATATAATGCTGCCTGGCATTGGTCATTTTATGAATCACATTAATTGTTAACATTGATGTGTAGGCTCTTGTTTTGAAGCATTTTTATCATAGATAATCATTGATTAAGGGTAGTTGTTTGTTCAAAGGGTACACTTCATAAAAACATACTGCCGTAAACCAGTATACTTTTATATGTAAAGTTTCACATCAGAATGTGGCAGATTGTCACACCCACATGTCCTATTGCTTCAGTTTTCTTTATAAACTGATTTGTCTTGTGTTTTGTTTATCCACTGCTGCATGCTGTTGCATGATCTAAAATCCAATTTTAATACAACGCACCAGAGCCATTTAGAGACGGAGTTGCGCCAATGATGGGGTACACAGTTACATTGGGTTAGTCACGTGATCAGTGGTCACAGTGAGCCTAACTGTGACAAATCATAGTCTAGTGTCTGAAACACATTGTTTGAAGTGAGCAAGATGAGATGTAAAATGACAGCCGGTTTGAATTATTTTACAGTAACAATTAAAGTCTCTGCAATGTGTATGATTTGCTATTACTTAAAAAGACCTAACATAAAAGGATTCAAGCTGGGCTTTTACTTTGAGTCCAATGCATTTCTGCCTACTTCTCAATAGCTGAGTTACACTCGCATATCATGAAAGTGACATTCACGGAAATGTCACTTTGTGATTGAGATGATAAAACTCAATGTAATGGTAATGGCACCAACTCAGTGGCCTTGTGGTTAGAGTGTCTGCCCTGAGACTGGGAGACCGGGGTTCGATTCCCGGCCAGGTCATACCCCGACATTCTAGATTTCCAGTAGTAACCTACCCAACGAAAGCTTTGCATTGTACAAGCCTTGATCATTTCATGCAACAGTGTAGTGGTTAAAACATTGTGCCAGATTATGTTAGATTAACTTCTTGAACAAAGTGGCCATTAAACAACTGTTGTTAACTAGTGTCCAATCACATTTATTTCACAATTTCTTCTAGTTGTACTTGAATTGTACTGTAATTCTCCAAGCTTTTATCAGTTTTGTTGTAGGAGGCCAGGTTGACATGTAGGCTACTGTAGGAATTTTACATTTCATTTATTCATTCACTATTGTATGGACCCGGGGCAAAAGCACCCCCCTCAGATAATTTCTCAAAAATATGTTCCTTCTTCTGCATATTGTTCTGACTCCTTATTGCTGCTTGCTTGGTCACGTTTAGATAGGTATTGCTGCTTGCAGCTATATTTATGTTTTAAAATTGACAGTACTGTTAATGATGAAGTATTGGATTGTGTTATGTAAGTACTGCTGTTGACATGTTTTATGGCACAAGGATATACTGTATTGTGCTTTGTATGTATTGTGCTTTGTATAGCCCACATGGAAATAAAATATACGTACATATATGCCAATATTATGCATTATATATGCATCATATATGTTGCATAATATGCAACATATGATTATTTCTTATATTATATGCAATAATCATGTACATATATGCACATATATGTGGATATATAGAACATATACTGTATGTGTCCTATATAGCCACATATATGCCACAGGCAGGTTCATACTGTATATGTAGGGGGCTAATTTCATGTCTGTGGCATATATTAAAACATATGTACATACAGTATATGACGGGGGCAATTTCATATATGTAAGGGGCTAATTTCATATATATACACACGTTCTTTCCATGTGGGAGGAATCAGGCAACATCATGCAGCCTAACATTCAGAAAAGCCGATCACAATGGAGATAATGGACGGAACGCTCAGAGCTTCACTAAAGGAAAGGGTTCTAAAAATGTGTTTCGCGGCGACAGAGTGAGAAGAAGCAGCGGCTGACTATCAGTCAGATAGCATACAGGGATCCAGTAGCGTATAGTCGTATCGGGGATGATAAATGAAAAATGTCACGCGGGGTAGCAGCCGGGGCTCCAACCGAGCACGCTCCACAGTTTAGCCC
Source organism: Benthosema pterotum (assembly GCA_039105355.1). NCBI lineage: Eukaryota > Metazoa > Chordata > Actinopteri > Myctophiformes > Myctophidae > Benthosema > Benthosema pterotum. The sequence continues at coordinate 14,050,878 of CM076975.1, read as the reverse complement.
CGGATAGTTGGCGATAAGATATCAGGTATATATAGGCGCCGGTTGAAGGAGTTAAATGCCAGTGCAGATCCAGCAGGCAGGCAGCCTGTGGCCCATGTGGCAGGTATGAGGTGATGGAGGCTCCTGCCTTACTACTGCGGTAATAATGGTGGTGGGGGACTGCAGGAGCAGCCACGCCGCACAGGGGATGGAAGCTGTGTGTGGGCAGAGTAAATACACCGTAATAACTTGCCAGTCCTCCTGCAGGTGGTTGGATCGCGTGGTAAACAAGTGTGCACTCTTCAGCTTCCTGGGGGTTCAGTGAACAGTGAACCCTGAGAGTGCACAACACTGGAACTATAGTGGTGGATACTGCATGCAATCTCACCATGATACCGGATATATACTGACCATACATTTAACGGGTGGTTAGTATGGCGCTGTGGCTCTGCTCATGTGATATCAAATCTATGTACCGAGACATAGGTCTGATATCACATTTGATATCTCAGATTTCTGTGCACCGAGACACAGCCTCCACTTAATTCGCCCATTTTGGAACTGCTGGAGACTGCTGTGATTGGCTAAAACACGTGTGTCTGCAGTGAAACAGCTGCAAAAAAAATATAGCTACAGTGAAGGGCTAATTCATGGCGTTTATTGCCATGACCCTACAGAAGCCTCCCAATTGATCGTCCAGGTGTTTGATCAATATATTGTGATAGATACAGTACATTACACTATCTATCTATCGATACACCACTAATTGGAACCACACACATGGACGCTCCATTTGGTTGCAATTTGTGCACAGCAAGAGTTATTAACCCCCATGAATTCAAATTGTATCACCCCCCCACGCACGTGTGTGATTATGTCCCAGGGAGCTCGATGAGATTCATTTATTTTATTTGTTGTTTAGATTAGATAGAAACCGTCATAGAACTGTCCAACGGAAACCGATACATAGTAGTGATTAATCAAAGAAATTGTTAGCATGTGCATACATTTGGACTGGAAAATTATCACATTAAACATGTCTGATTGGACCCCAGGACCCACTTAGAACACCACAGTATGACACCCAGTAGACCGCAACCAGGCCTGCCAAAAACAAGTTTACAGTAGCTCGTCTGGTACCCTTCCACCTTCTCACTACGATTAACGGTTGACTTAAGGGAGGCATATTCGTACCGAAACACATAAATCAATTACTACAAAAAAACAGAAATGGCAGCGGCGCGCCTGTGAGACATCTGTAAACCAAGCCGAGGAGGAACGCCAGCATGCCAGAAAAATGGTCATGCTAATGACTTCCCAGAAGGAACATGTATTCTCCGTAATTCCTCCCTGTTGACATGTCAGTATAGAGTCACGTTCCGCCCTGGGAGGGGAGCTTACGCCCGTTTCTAAGGAACGCGTGGATCGTTCCTCGGCATCCCATTTCCCCCCCATTTCGATTTTTTCTTATTGTTTTTTTCCCTGAGCAAAAGCATCATTTATTCCCACTGTCTTGTGGATGCAAAGCACGTGGCTCTGTGCTGTGTACTGTGTATCGAACGCGCAGAGTGCCACAGCTGCCGTACGCAGTCGTGACGCGGACAGTCCATAAGGCCTTAATCAGGTGCAATGCAAAAGGGCAGAGTGTGTTTGACATACTGCCTTTAAAAACAATCCGATTTTTACCGATGTGTCGTTTCTCTGTATGTGGCGGCGGTGTTAGTGCAGGGTCATTACTCAAATCATTGCTGGTATAGACAGTACACACACACACGCCACGTTCGCTGGTTCGTCTCGCCTCTTTGTGCATCGTTTTACTCTCTCCACCTCCCCCTCCCTTTTCACGCCCCGTCTCTCTCTTCTTCGCTCGTCCCTCCTCTCCACACCTCTTCTCTTCATTCAGATCACTCTCCACCCTTTTCCGCGACGCCCCTCCCCTCCACTCCCCTCCCCTGCTTCTCTCCATCTAATCACGCAGCGCCTCCTCCGCCTCCCTCCTTTTCTCTCAGCCGCCCTTCTATTCCCAACTCTCTCTTCCTGAGAGCGAGAGAGAGAGTGGAGAGAGAGAGAGAGAGGGAGAGAGAGAGAGAGAGAGAGAGAGAGAGAGAGAGAGAGAGAGAGAGAGAGAGAGAGAGAGAGGACCAAGGACGCAGCGAGCTGATTGGAGTGTGAGGCGCGTTCCCTGGGCTTTATGCCACCTTGGTCCCTTATGACAGCCCCCGTAATAAATGACCAGTGCCTGGGCTGATACATGGCTGATATCTCCAGGGACTTCGCATGAACCGCTCAGGCACACAGAGCACAGGATGAAGAGGGAGGGAGGGAGGGAGGGGGATGAAGGGAGGGAGGTGGGATGTTTGCTGATGTGAGGAGCGGCCCGGCGCTGCCACGTACCTCCACCACTACCGCCCCAGCCACCACCGCTGCTGCTGCTGCTGCTGCTGTCTCAGCAGAGTGACAGGCGGGTAATGAAGTCCTGATGATCTTCCCCGGGAATGAGAAGAAGTGCCCCCACAGATAGCGGGGGCGTGGGCGAGGCGGGGGTGGCTTTGTCAAATATCGACTCTCCCCGAGGGAGGTTTCCAACACTGGTCTCAAAAAAGCTGTTTTTTTTTACCCCACAGGGGTTTTCCTTCTTTACCTGCGCCCCCCCCCCACCCCCCACCCCGTGGGCAGACACGCCAGGCGGTGGGTCCGCCAGGCCATGGGTCTGCCAATTACAGGGCAAAGAAACAACTATGCCGCACGCCGTAGGTGTGGACAGTAGGCCTATAAGGGACGGCGGAGGAGAAACCGCAGTGGATGTTTTTATTGGAAGCTGAATTGAGATGGTACTCTTGTTTGGCGTCTGGTTCAGGGTCGAGGGTCGGGCCATGCGTATGATAATAAATCAAGCCACAAGAACTGTGGTTTCCACCTCTGTGGGTTTCACTGGAACGGGGAGGGGGGGGGGGTTCTGAACCTTTACCTTGAACCTGACATGGAAAAACACGGAGAGAGATCCCACCACCACCATATAGTGGTCCTCAGGACCCACCGTGTGACACACTGATAAAGACAGTACTGCCATCCATGGTCAGGTTGGGTTTGGGCAAGAATCGGACAGTTGCAGCTATGTCATGTTAACAATAGACCTTTCAGTAAGCCCCGCCCTCTCAAGGTTAGGATACTTTCCAGCTAGGGTTCATTCATTCCAATGTAAATATCATGAACATTGCATATTAAATACTGGTTCATTTTTGGAACCAGACCTTTAGATCTTCTTCCAAATCCGTCAACAAGGCAAATATACAATGGAAACATGTGTGGCATTCATTTTTAAAAAATGTATTATCATGTAGGAAGGCTATTGGTAGACAGCTTTGTTTATCACATGTTATGCTTAGCTGTGATAGGACCATAGCGGTTTGGGAAGGGGCTTACTGAAAGGTCCATTGATAGTATAATAGGCAAAACTCTTGCATGTGTATGACTGTACGAAATTGAAATTGAGCAACTTTCACTCAGTACAACAAACAATATATACTGTATAAACAATATACAGTATATATGCAGTATATGGACGTCTACAGCTACTGTATGGAGATGAATAAACTAAACAATCAAATGACACAAGACAAACATCAGACAGACATCTCCTACCATCCCACAACAGTACTATAACTGGCACCAAGTTAATCTAATCAGTCTAATTATGAACTAAGAACGAAGGTAAGTACAATCAAGGGCCAGTAACAAATCGTGAAGCCATGTGGAGAGTTGAATGTGTGAAATTGCTCCAGTCTCATGGTGCTATAAAATAAATGTCATTAAAGGTTCAATGAGAGAGACTATGAAAAAGGTTGTTGAGCGTGTCTGCTCTGCAGTAAGTGAACAATGTGTCTAAATGGAAATAAAAGCCTGTCTAAAGTAGCAAGAATTGCTGAAGAATATGTATTTGAAAAGAATGACGAACCAATGAAATGCCATTGAGCATTAAGTGGTAGACGTTCATGTTACAATTAAGCGTGAAACAAAAGACAAATATCATTTTGTCCTGTATGAATTTCAGATCTCTTTTCCGTTCCACAACGTCTGCCATCACTTGAGCTTGCAATGCAAGTATCCAATACTCATCTGCTTGCAACATGTATATACTGTATGTAGTTTATTCTATTATTAGGCTATTGGTAGCCATTTTTCGTTTAATCAAACAACAACACAAACACGTTCCTCTGCACTGTTTGGGCCGGGAGTTGCGATATGCTCTGTTCAGGTTACTCAGAACTACTGTGCAGTTGATTGCGAGATGTGGCAACGGTTGAGAAAGTCTAGTTAATTCATGTCGGATCCCTGTTAAGGTATGTTTTAGTGTCAGGGTTTTTTTTGCCTGGAAGGCTCGGACGAAAACGAACGAACGTAAACAGTAGAGGTGGACAAAGCTTGTAGAAAAATAAGCAGACAAGGTTTTTTCCAACATGCGAGTACATTCAGGGACGACTTTGAAGGATAGGAGAGGTATGTATGGTTGGGCTGTTTTCATTTTTTGCAGACTGTTGCTCAGTAATTAAAAAGCCACAGACTGTTGCTCAGTAACTAAAAAATACTCTTGGTCATTGTGCTGAATGGGGACCTTTTTTTCTTGCTTTGACTTGACACAATCAAGCAATGAAACACAACTGTACTTTATCTTCCAAAGCGGCGCCTCACGAGTGCCAACCGATATGCGGTGGTTAGAAACCACCGGTGTTAGCAAAAATGTTTACTCTGTGCCTAAAATCAATTTGCTTGCCTTGGGGTTGTATGTAGGTTGTACACAGTATGGTTCATTGAGTGTTTACAGGGAAATATTAAGGAATGAGGTGTGAAATCTCATCAGAAAGTAGAAAGGTGTGCTCAGTAGAGTGCAAAAGACACTGGGGGGCACATGCTGATATACTGTAGTACTCATTGCTACAGTGTTTGCTCAGTAACAGGAGTCTCCATGTAATGCAGTAGGGCGGAATCCATGTGCGACCATGACGGCTGTCGCGGCGGTTTTATAACCGGTGCAACATTTTTGCTCAACAGTCACGGCCCTAGGTTTAGGTAAGGTTTAGGTATAGGTTTTACTGAGGTTATGTTTAGGTTCTGGTTTGAGGACTTTGGCATTTTGTATCCTACAACTGTATGTATGAGTACAATACAAAGAAAGTTTGCATTCGCCATCTCTGTTGAAGAAGAGTCTTAATAATTCTATTGCGGTTCAATTCTGAAAGGCTTTTAAATGTAGTATTTACATCTTGCTTAATTTGGTTGTCCCATGTGGTGAACAGTATCAAACTAAGCAAACTATTTTATGCAAATATAAAGTATAGTGTTGTTTTAAGGTACTTGGAGTTAAAGTAGGTCAGTAGTAAATGGTGATGTTCCCTTTGAGAGGCTCAGCCCCTATAGGTGACAACACCTATTAGATGCAAATATTTGGTTTGACTTAAAATGCTTCTTTGTTTTTGCGTTTCTATAGTATCTATCTACGTCTGAGAGAACTAATATTATTTATCTTTTATATTGGTTTAAGCCCTGGGGAAATGTTAAGCCCTGGGAAAAAAAGTATCCATTGTTTTTTGCAAACTTCCTTTCTCCCTCCGCCCACGTTTGGTTGGATCTAATCCATTGCATGAATTCCATGTATCATAAAATGCTGTACAAGGTTTAGTAGGGAAAAAGTAGGGAAAACGGCCACGAATGCAAAATGGACGCGGCTGTTATAGTCGCAACAGCCATCACGGTCTTAAATGGATTTCGCTGTATTTCAGAGATGTAATGATTTCTCATAATGATGTAGGATTTCATTCACCTTCATGAAATCAATTCAGATGCATTCACGGAGGTTTAGCACGATAACTTCAGTTTGAAACAAAGTAGCGGGTGGGGGCGAGGCAGTCAGCCCTCTCCGTTATATATATAACTCTGGCGTACAGTATATACCCTATATTGACCCATGACACCGTACAGCAGGCAGCATAGGGTGGCTGCTCCATGTGCGACAGCTGTCAGCTTCACATCAGTCAGCTGCACCTCGACAGCGAGGTCGTACCAGCAGGGTTCTCGCCACTGCTGATTTATATATATACTGTACTTTTATTTCATACATTTAATTATGAAACAATTATCGTAATGACATCCTAGTTCTAGTGCCCCTCCTCCTCCTCCTCCTCCTCCACTAACTCTCTAGAAATGGTAAATGGTGCATTAATATAGCACCTTCATCCAAGGCACTTCACATAGATTGTACAGTAGATCCCATTCACACACAGCAATGGCGGCAGAAACCATGCAAGGGACTGACCAGCACATCGGGAGCAATTAGGGGTTAAGTGTCTTGCTCAAGGACACGTCGACACTAACTCTGAGGGAGCCCGGGTTTGAACTGGCAACCTTGTGGTTGCCATCCGGAGACTCTACCCCTGAGCCACCGCCGCCACATATCTTTCATACACAACTCTCATATACTTTCATTTTCTACCTCTCTCTGTATTTGTTGAGGCTTTGTTGATCATTGGCGCTCTACGCACTCTGATGAATGGGTTAAAGACTGAGTTAAGACAGGTTTAATTGGGCTGAGACTCCAGGGTGGTGTGTTGTCACATTTCTAAGTGCATATTATCCTGGGTGTCAATCTAAAATGCAGCTCTGCACGAGTGCCATGAACATATTTCGGCCTGCTGTCAGCATGGCGCAAGAAAATCGGCCAAGTCATTTGTGAGATTAGCCGTGGACAGGTACAGGCAGCAAAAAAAGGGTTGAATTCATGATCTCTTGGCTTGAGATGAAAGCGTGGAAAGACTCTAACATACCGGGCAGGTTAAAAATGGTAATTGACAAATGAGGGCTGTACCGGCGGGGCCTTCAGTCACGAGTGTCGCTCTGGCCGCCATCATTCAGATTTCAATCAACCACATCTTGACACTTCTGCAACATCGGCCCTCCGATTAATCAACACTTCATAATCCCATTCCCCCTCATCATCCACCGGTCCCTGAACGGGGCCTACAAATCACGCCACGGTTATTAAGAAGATGCATGAACGTTGCGGCACATGAGGACAGAGAAGACACGCGGCAGAGGGATGGGTGAGCGAGCGTAGCGCCCACGGTGTCTCACACGTGCACTCGCAAATGCACATGAACAGACACACACACACACAAGACTCGCGACTCCAGAGAGTGGCACGGCTGCAGCTCACCACTCTAAGAGATGGGGGAAAAATCACACCTGTGTGAATTGAAGTGGTGCTCTCTGGTGGGTCCCGAGGTTGCGGAGCCACAGGAGCGTGCTCAGGTGTGCGAGGACGGTTATATGTCTGTCAACATCTGTGTCCAGCAAGAAACCTCACACTGCAAATATGTTTGGAAAAAGCGGTCTACTCTACAGAGTATATTGTAGTCCTGGTGAAAGTTTTCTCAGTCACATTTGCAATATAAGCATGATAGAAACAATAAAGGTCACATATTATATCATAAGTTTGGCCCACATAACAAGCGCCAATAAATGACAACAGACATTGAAGATACACAAGTCCAAAGTAGCTTACCATAATTAATGACAACGGTGCGGACACAAACAAACACGTAGGACTCGACAAATATACTGATCGGGTAGCGATCCCCTAGTGGTGGCCAGATGTATGGCACCATTTAGTGGCAATGGTGCCGAAACAAACACATACATACAGTATGTACATGCATACATACATACACTCACACGGCACGTATTTGAGTGCTTATTGGAAGAGGTGCGTGCACCACTTCAAAAAGGTGGAGTACACAACGCTAAGATGGAAATACCAAACATGCAGATGGCGGACTGCAATCGTAACACACAAAAAGTTAACTCACCTATAGCATCCGGCAGGAGAGCGTAGCCGTACAACACCACCCAGAGTGGAACATAGAGGAAAGAAAGAAGAAAAAAAACAACACAACAGCAATATGTCATTACATGGCTGACAGACACTACAGGCAAAGGAAACAACAACAAGAACCAGACTCGCAGGCAAAAAGACGAACTTGAGCGTTGATCAAAGAGCGCGACGCGTGGAGCCACTCCGTCTATATCACACAGGACTGGAAACAACAAGGTGGGCCCAAGGAAACCTTTCAGCTCTGTCAGCTTTATCAAGGGTGCCTGACTGACTGTGACACAAGTAATACTGGAGGCAATACCGCGCTCCTCAAGGAAGAATCATAAACAACAATGTTGTCAATCCATCTGTGTACTTTTCTCCCTGTTTGTTTTTCATTCTCTTTTTTTTTCTGTAAGGGCGATGAGAAATGTGGCATCCATGTGGCATTATTCTTATAGTGGATTTCTTCTTTGTGCGTTCCCTGCGTGAAGGAGACACTGTTTATGAATACAAGCGTTCACAGAATGCTTCATCTATGCAGCTAAGTAAGATAAACTGGTCCCTATACCGGCAAACAACCACTCCGTTTTATTGGGATATTTGAGTCATGATTATAATCTTTGCAGTGATTATCTGCAGTGGCGTTTCTAAGCAATTTGGAGCCCCAGGCAAGTCTCAAACCAAATGGACCCTTAAAACAGGGTTGGGGTTAGTCCAATTGGTTTCAATGAATTTCATTGGTAAGGGAGGCTCAATGAATTTCATTGGTTCCATGATACCCAGCATTGCAACGTAAAACATTGACGTACTTTATTTAACCATTGGGGGTGGCCATTTTGTTTGTAATGAAAATGGCCACCCCCACTGGTTAAATAAAGGACTATAAAACAAACGGGGTGCAGGTGGCCAAAATATGAACAAATTTTAAACTAAAGAACATGCTATATTTGTTTGAACTGTTCAATTCTAGTTATAGAGGGCAAGTATAATGTATTTATCGATATGAGGCCTCCCGCTCATGGTGCCCCAGGCAACTGCCTAGTCTGCCTAATGGCAGAAACACCCCTGATTATCCGAGACAGCAGCTAGGAAATTGGCAGCAGATAGCAGTTAGCACACACACACACACACACACCACACACACGCACACGCACACGCACGCGCACACGCACACGCACACACACACACACACACACACACACACACACACACACACACACACACACACACACACACACACACACACACACACCCACACCCACACCCACACCCACACCCACACCCACACACCCACACACACCCACACACACACACACACACACACACACACACACACAGCTTGCCCCCCTGCTGACATTGCTTCAGCAGTAACGAGAGGGCTAACACGCAGTGCACACTGATTAAGCACTCGATGCATCGTAACGTGTTGTGTATTTATAGAGTGGGCCGTTTTCCCCTGTTTTCCCCTGTTGACATTTATTAACGTTTTCATTACATTTCGGCCCTGTTTTTTTATTTGAAGAACAGAAGAAAGGTGAAGCCAGGTTGAAAACGGCCAACTTGTGAGGTCACTAGAGCTATTGCAGCATTTCAAATATCCCTGAAGCTCTACAATAGACCTCCACAAACTGCTGTGGTCCAATCACAGCTAAGCATAACATGTGATAGACACCACCTCTGCACCAATAGTTTTCCAATATGACATTGTTAAAAAATAAATGTCACACACATTTTTCCACGGCATGCCTTGTTGATGGATTTAGAGATTTTGAAGGTCTGGTTTAAAAAAATGAACCAGTATTTATGATATTTACATTGGAATGAATGAACCCGGCTGAAAAGCGTCCTAGCCTTGGGGGGGCACTGGGGAGAGGGCGGGGCTTACTGAAAGGTCTATTATTTCGTTGCTGGACTTTTTTTTTTATCATTTCACACAAAGTGGACGCACGACGACTCCACCCGTTTCTTCCCAAACTCTCCTTTTTGATTGGGACCGTAAATATTTCAAAGTTTTATTCCCCTCCATCCCACTCCCACAATGTATTTATTTACTTTTTCATAAATGTCATGCATTTATAGAGGGTACATTTACATTTCTTGCAGTATATATACACAACCCACATGAATAATTCACGGTGACGTTCGGGGAGTCGTGCTATAGTCGTGTTATTTACCGTTGCCATGCAAATGTTGTGGGCTCAGCTGGCAAGCAGAGTGGGTGGTGGGGCGACGGCGTCTCAACATTAGACACTGCACTATAGTTGAGATTCACTTTCAAAGCTAAAAAGGCCACATCATCCATAAATCACTGTCCGTCCGAGTTAAGACGCACCACGTCGAATCACGTGTTTTCAATAGGTGAGGCTTGTGGAGAGTCACAGAGTTCCTACTGATACCCAGTCTCCTCTGGTCAGTGAATGGATTTAATTCACTTTAGTTTTATTCCTCTACTGCAGTGTTTTTTAAACTTTTTGATACCAGGGCCCTCTATTTATTCAGCATTTGAGCCACAGACCACCATTTGATGATATTTTTACCCCACAGACACAATTCCAGGCTGGAAACAAAACAGTCAAACATACAGACCAAAATGACCATTAAACTTCTACATTCTCTAGCTGTGTAGACTTGGGGCTAATTTAGATGAATATTTTGACCCGTGCGGGTCCATTTGGTTTCATTTTTATGCTCTCAAGAGTTACATCTGGTTAACCAACTTTCCTGAGCCTGGCAACCACCTGGAACCCACTCAAGGACCACTGGGGGTCCCCCGACCACCAGTTGAAAACCCCTGTCCTACTGGTCAGACAGAAATGAAAGGCATTCATGTTGCGAAATATAGGCGGTCTGATAGATGCTATGTATGCATTTACACCTTTGATAATCGCAATTTGATTTGATTTGTAGTGAAACTGTTAAATTGTCAACAAACATGTACTTGTTAGTACTTGTAAAATAATATAAATTCAAAACAGGCAGTTTTAAAAAGCGCACAGTGCAAAACATCGTAGAGTTGTAGATAGACTTTTGTCTCGTTATTTAATATACTTATATACTAATACTAATATACTATACTTAATCCTGTGATCCCTTTAGTCACTGTCCAATGCTAATCCAAATAGTTGAGCAACTGTTGCTACGCAGGTCAAGTTTTCCTGGTCAAGCTTTCCTCTACTAAGATGCCTATTGGAAAAGGGGGAATTGGGGAGGGACTTAGTGAAGGGCTCATTATAGGACTGAGGCCGAATCTAAAAACACCTTTTGAATCCTGAACCCAAGTTTTCTTGGAAAAACCTCACATGTTTATACAAAAAAATTACATTGATATATACCAGGGGTTTTCAATAGGTGGTCCGGGGACCACCAGTGGCCCTGAGAGAGTTCCAGGTGGTACCTAGGCTAAATGATGGAAAGTTGGTTAAGCAGATTTAACTCTGAGAGCGTAAAAATGAATCCAAATCTAACCTTGCGGGTCCATTTGGTTTCATGTTTACACTCAAGAGTTAAAACGTTCACTATCCAAATTATCAGAAGTTTAGAGAATGTAGAAGATCAATGGTAATTTTGATCTGTATCTTTGCCTGTTTGCCTGTTTTGTAATCCAGCCTGGAATTGTGGACAAAAGCAATCTTTAGTTTTGGGGTCTGTGGGGCTAAAATATCATCAAATACTGGTCAGTGGCTCAAATTTTGAATAAATAGTGGGCCCTGGTAATGAAAAAGGTTGAAAAACACTGGTATATACTATAGACAGCCCTTAAAGGTGCCCCCGTCCTGAAGGGGATTAGAAAAACCTTGTGAATGGAGTTTTAAGTGGTTATGAAAACGCACCCTCTCTGTTCAATTTCTCCCATTTATTTTTTTTGGTCACAAAATGGAAAATCCTGTTAATAACGTGTCTTGCATTCGGTCTCATCCTTCAATCAATGCCCTAGATCTACAGTTCCCTCTGCTCACAAGCGTTCCCTGCCCATCACACCATCTCCCAGTCCAATAAACGTGACGCTGCCTCTCTCTCTCTCCCTCTCCGTATCGCTGCAATCTGTGCTGGAGTGCTGCTGCTGTGTGGAGCTTCAGCCGCATCATTTTGGCAGATGTAATCCTGACAGACAATCGCCCTCTCTCTCTCTCCAGAGAGAGTCTGTACTGTAGCGTGCGTGTGTGTGTGTGTGTGTGTGTGTGTGTGTGTGTGTGTGTGTGTGTGTGTGTGTGTGTGTGTGTGTGTGTGTGTGTGTGTGTGTGTGTGTGTCAACCAGTGTTGGTTTATCAAAATCAAATTGTGTTCAAATCAAACGTGTTTTTGTTTCTCGGTCAAGAGGAGATCATTCCACCTCATTTTCCCACTCCTGGCAGAGCAGATCACCCGTCAAGGCCGCACGTCTCGATCCCCCACTCCCCATCAACCCCCACCACGATGACGACACAAAAACAACACTAACGAAACAACGACAAAGCACTCAATGCTGCAGAATCGACCACTCCTCTACCCGCCCCTAAACAATCCATCCTACATCCGATCTACACACACACACACACACACACACACACACACTCACACTCACACTCACACACACACACACACCCCGAGTCGCTGAAGCACCAGCATGTCAGTGTAATGAAATTAGACAGCATAGTTACTGACAGGGCATTGTCCCTGTTCATTCAACGCCACCAGACGCGTCCCACAGAGGGCCGCTGCTAGCAGGATATTGCTAATCACTCACAATGGTGGGATTAGCAGGCGAGGACAATGGGGGGTCTAAATGTCAGAGCCCAGCACCTGTCTAATGCCTGCTCCCCCACCGGACAACAGCACGCAGGGGGCCCTGAATGTGGTCTATATGACTTATTGCATGATGGGAGGGGGAAGGAGGAGGAGGAGGATCCAGCCAGGTCCCCAGAGACTATATGACACCATAAATCTAACATCTCGGGGGCCAGAGCTTGTGCTGTTTTGCTGCACTGCTCTGTTTCGTAAGTTAGGAATGAGGGAAATCAGTGTTTTTTCAACCAGTGGTCCCTGAGAGGATTCCAGGTGGTCCCCAGCGAAATGATGGATTGCTGGTAACCAAATGGGCCCTTATACTGTAGATATTTAACTCCTGGGAGTTAAATTATATTTAAACATCTGAATTACTTTTTTGTAAGTCTGCCCACTAGAAAATGTTAGAAAATGTAAACTAATTGTTATTTTGACCAACGTTTTGCCAGTTACTCTCCAAAATTGTGGACAAAAACTTGAAATCTTTTGGTTTTGTGTCCGAGGGATTAAACTCATCATAGTAGCTAAAATGCAGAATAAATAGTGGGCCCTGGTATGAAAGTATGAAAAGGGTTGAAAACCACTGAGGTAAATGTTTAATCCGGTTTCCTCCACTTTTCATGCCGTCGGTGTGTTTTTCTTTGCCTCCTCCGTCTTCTGGTTTGTTTATGGGTGAGAATATAGCTTGTATAATTTTCATACAATTACATGTATTGTGTGGCCTTACTGGCCTACCGTCAAATTAGCAATTTTGCACATTTGAATGGGTATCTGGTGCATAGCGAAAAAGGCCTAATGAAATTAGGAGAAAAAGAGCTCTGCCGTTTCCCATCCGAAAAAGAAAACACAAGATGCCCCAGAAAGAATGGGCATTCAATCAAGTCCCGGACTCGGTTTCATTATCCTTCCACTCATTATATCCAGGTATAATTGATTCTTGCCGTTTCATTTCTTGCATTCCGCGCCTGATGCTGTGCCATTAACCCGCATTGGGCGAGAACGCCTTTTGGTGTTCTGAGCGTTATTAGCATAATTAGTATTGCTTAGCATAATTACCATTATTACCATTACTTGCAATTTAGACTTTGTTTTTAGTCACCTGTCTTTTAGACATTTTTGTACTCTTTCTGTTAAAATAGTTTTCCTGCCGAAGACGCGCAGCTCGTGGACCTCCCGTGGAGAACCCCACTGCCGTCACGCGGACGGCTCGTATCACGACGAGATGTAGATTTCATTCTTTAATCCAACTATTATGCGCATCGTCTGATGATCATCCCGTTGCTGACTTTCATTGGGACAGAATTGGGGACAACTTTTTTTTTCCCCTCCATTGACATGCGTTCAACCCAATGCATTCAAACGGCTCTCCTCCGGTTTGCCCCCTCAATGTCGCTGGCGCATGGGTTAAGCAGCCAACACAGCTCTTCCTGACTTGTGACCCGGATGTTTTTGGGTACATCGCCAGATGATCGATTAGGCAAGACAACAGACACAGCATAACAGAAACAGCACATCCTGTTTAGGAGATCTGAGCTTCAAAATAAGGGCTTTTTTACCGATCGAACTGGTTTGAGCCGCGGCAATGGAGAGGAAACAAAGAAGGTCCCCCTAGCGGTCAATGAGTTAAGGCTGTTTCATGTTTTGTTTTGTTTTAACTTGTCTCTTATTCAATGTTGGGGACTGCGGAATGAACATAGCAACTTTGCTAAATCCGGTATATTTACATTGCACTTTATTTTGTAATGTTCATGAATATGCATGTCCCGTCTAAATAAAATAATAAAGTACAGTATACCTTAGATATTTTTTAAAACGGTGAAAACGTGGTGCAAATCTTTGAATTAATTTTTCAGTTCGGAACGGGTTAATTTCGTGGCCCACAGCTAACCAGCCCACGGATAGACAAAACAATGTTTGAGGTTTAATTGAATTGACCAAAAAACAAGGAACTTAAGGACGGAAACACCCCTTGGTGGCACTTAGCGCCATGTAACAGCTTGCCTTCAGAGGAGAGAACAGTGCCACTTGTTGTTCTCCTCTGGTCTTTATAGGTGAAGTGATTGGGATGAAAATAAAGCTATACTGAGCTGCACCGCAGTGGCAACGAGTGAATTCTTTCCACCAGCATGCATCCTTCATTAGTCTTACCATTGTGTGCGACCCAGTGCTTAATTTTCATAATATTGAAGTGGCACAACCAGCAGGCAGAGGCGCATGTGGTTAGAAAAATAGCCATTTAAAGTGAGTTTGAGGAAGTAAGTCTGACCGCTGTGTATTTATGTTAGCCTCTTTGTTGTTCCTGTGATTTTGCCACTTTCGAAGGAGAATGGTATCGATTTAGTAGTGAAGAGGGAAATAACATGAGTCATCTAGTTTGAACAGTCTTTCATATCATATAGGAGCTTTAATGGAAATTGCTCTCAGGAACAGCTTGTTTGAATTTGGCCTCATAATGATGTCATCAATGCACCCTACTTTCTTTGTAGAATTCCTCCTCTTCTTCAGTCTTCAGTTCCAAATTTGCATTCCCATTTTGTTTATAATGTCCAATTGTCCATCTTTGTTGATTTTCCAAGTTGATATGGAATTATATAATGACTGTACTGTAAAATATCCTGCATATCAGCGCCTCCACCACCTCGGGACAATGTGGGACTGCATGCAGCTAAACTGTCCATAAAGAAATAACGAGGACTGGCTATATCAGTGGTGATTGAGGCTCAAACCATTAAAATACAAATGGAAATAAGCTGATATTAAGTATTAAAAACTATTTTAGGAATCCATGTTATTTGCGCATTTATACACAATTGAAAGATGGCCTTTTTGTTGCTTATTTCCATTAGATCCATGGTTATTGGTGAGTAGTTCTCGAGTTGAGTTGCATTATGCTGAGTTGATTTTGGGCCCACATAAAGCAGCAGTTATCATGCTAGGGGGTCAATAATCTTCTGTTTGGTCAGGGTCAGTTAGAACGCCCCTAATATGCCTCTTTGATTTATTTCATAGAGGACATGACACTGGGTACAATAGCTGCTCCTCATGGTGCTAATTAACATCAGTGGGAAGCCATAGTATTTATACTGCCTGCCTGTCGTTAAATAAAAGTTTTCGGGGGCATCTTAAAGTGAGTTGCGAGCCCCTACCTACTTTTTATGTTTACTGTTTCCTCAGTTTTGGCTCAGCACCATTGGAGGATGTGCGTTACCTTTTTTTTTTTTTACCTTACTGGGAAGCCCTAGCCCACCATCAGTTTCCACAGAATCTCCCCATCCACCCTGTGCAAGCCTTTCAAAGATCTACGCGAATGACAGACAGTTGAGTTCGTACTATTGTTCACGCAGAATCTTGAGATGATAATCCATGATGTGGATTAGCATCATTATTTCCCAGTATAGTTTTTTTTTTTGCACTCCTTTTCTTAGGAATCTCTCCATATTCAACCTGAACATTTCCTTCCTGCCATGTAATTTGCATGAGCTGGTGAAGCGTGCTGCATGGTGGAGGCTTTGAAGTCTGCCTTGACTCTCTTGAGGACTTGAGCTGGTTTGTCATCCACCCCCTCCTCCTTGCCATCTAAGGCCTTGATAGCCTTCTTAATTTCTGCGTTGATGGAGATGTCGGCTGCCTGGCTGACATCTCACCGTGGATGTCTTCCCGCTCTCTCAAGTCCTAACTCAGAAATAAATTGCTCATCTTCTACCCTGGATAGTTTGCCCCTGCAGTATTTTCTTCATCTCCACTGACAACCCCTGGGTGACTCCATCGCCTTCCAAGTGCCAAGTGCCTTGATGTGGTCCTGGCTGTAAGAGGCTTGTTGCTGATACAGTCAGTGCCAAGCGACAGTGATGGTCTCCAAGACAAACAGGGACATGTCACCCCCTCGGGACATGATCCAACCCCACATCCCCTATACCAGGGGTTTTCAACCTTTTTCATACCAGGGCCCACTATTTATTCAGAATTTGAGTCACGGACCACCATCTGATGACATTTTAGCCCCACAGACCCCAAAACTAAAGATTTTCTTTTGCTTTTGCCCACAATACCAGGCTGGATTTGGGAAACAAAGCAGGCAAACATGCAGATCAAAATGACCAATAATCTTCTAGTTGTGTAGACTTGAGCTAATTCAGATTATGAATATTTTAACTATGGAGAATTACATCTGGTTGACCAACATTTCATCTGGTTATAACCAACTTAGGGACCACCTGGAACCCTCTCAAGGACCACTGGTGGTCCTCGGACAACCTGTTGAAAACCCCTTCCGTGTACTACTCAGTTAACACAGAAAATCTGTGCAGACCTTCCCTAACATACCGACACACGTGACGCACAACGCAAAGCGCTGGAAACACAAGCTTTCTTGTGTATGTATCCTCTAGAATTCATTTTAAATAAAGTTTTCAATCAATCACATGTGACAAAACTTTTTTTCTCGTTCCCAAGCTGTGGAATAGATTGTTTATATCGAGCTGAGCTGTCCCGCCCCTTTCATGACGTTCGCTGTGTTCCAGAAATGGAATCCTCATTCATTTTCCTCATAGACTTTTCGAAAATGGTTCATATAAATGACGATTACGTCATGGACAAAGCCAACTCAGGTGGTTTTCAAATCATGACAACCATCGCAATATTATCATGCAATAAGAAAAAAATGGCAGGATACAACACTTTTTGTTTTATTTTTCTTCTCAAAAATTATTTGATGGTCTCAAAACATCATGTGTGTTGTCATGATTTGTCACGACCCGAGATGGCTTTGTCCGCGGCATAATCGTCTTTATACAAATCATTTTCGAAAAGTCTGTGAGAGAAATGAATGGGGAATCCATTTCTGGAATAAGGGTGATGTCACTGGGGGCTGGACTGCTCAGCTCTATTGTAAACTAATATCAAGTGCCAGCAGAGTCTGAACTAGAATTATCCTCCGTGGAGAAATCTGCAGGGAATTTACCTGCATGATGCTAATTACTTATTTAATTACGTAAGTGAAGTTAAGCATCTCTGACACCAACATAATAACCCAAGGTGTCCCAGGATGAGCTCATTTGACATGGTGATAACGCTTCGGGATAATATGATCAACTGCCTATGACCAAATTATCATCGGTCTATCAAGCATGCATTATTTTTTGACAGGGCGTTAATTTGTGGCTTTGACACAAGCAAACATACAGCAGCTACTGATATCAAACAGAGGAAAATTCTATACAAAAATGGGATTGTGATTTCGCTTTTTGCAGACATGGGAAGTCTATAGTAGATAGTCTATTTGCTTGCCTAAAACGCAACACTAAATCCATTACAGTTGTTTTTTTTGTTGTTTGTTTTTATAAATATGCAAGATAACGGTATCTAAATCTGCACATCACAAGGAGTTGGAGGATCAGTCTGTATCTGCATATCACAAGGCTGTGTGATATACAGAGGCTGGTGGGAGGTACAGTACAATGGGGAGAAAACAAACAGCCAAAACAACACGAAACAAGACGAGGGGAAAAAAATCTGCTCTCTATTCCGAGCAACTTTGTTGATTTCCTGTCAACCATTTAAAACTGGCAAAAAAAAACTGTCATGGGGGCCCAGAGCAGTGTGTCTATTAGTATTGGGTGACAGTATACATGAGTATAGACCCCAAATAGGGAATACGGTATGAAAGATTGAATGAGTGTTTCTCATTGGGGACGCCATTTTGCCTCAATGCACGTGCCTATGTGCCTGAGGTTCGACAAGCCCTATGTGATATGAGTATTGTTTGCCTTTTGTAACAAGGGCATGCAAGTTTGTCTTGCAAAGTTATGTTTTCGTCTTAGGTCTATAGTGAATACTGTACACGATGCGCTTGACTGACATTTAGGTGGTATTTTGTTCAACTTTAATGGGGTCATGTTTACTCACACTGTATTTCTTCGAGAAAAGAAGAGACATCTTGTCTCTGTGTTTGTCTGGACCTTGACAGCAGGTCAGTAGAGTGACTAAGTGAGACTGACATATTGACAGTTACGATTGGTCGGCCAGCGCTTAGACTGTCCCCCCATTGGCTGTTATTGTTCCTTCAAAATTATTCTGTGCAAACACTATTTAATTACACCATCAAGGCCATTTAATGCACTTCCAGAATCTAATTGGGTCTTCAGTTACCTATTTAAATGCTATTTTTTAGTTGAATGAGCATCTTTTCATTGCCTTTTCTTTTATTCACGCAATCATCCCAATACTGAGAATGCATCTTATTTTGACTCTCAAAAAGTCGCTTCCACGCCGTGACGAACATTAATATCACAGTCTATGGGGGTTGAGCAACGTGATAAAAATGCACAACAAATACACAATGGACTGGAAGCTATCAGGCCAAGACAGTGAATTATGTAGGGAAGACGTGCATGGCGACAAGAGACCATTCAGACTGGAGAGCGGAAATGAAGAGGTGCCTGCCTAATGGCTGGAGCCAGTGTATTGAATGTCAGAGGGGAATGGTGCTGACTATCAATTTGACTGCTGCTGATCAATACAAGAGTGGACTGGCGTGCTCCTGGCTCTAACCTAATGGTGCTTTTCTTCACGTTGTAGCCAGAGTGGAGCAAAGAAACGACAACTTTAAAATCCTAATGCACATAAGGAACAGGCAAATGTACCCCCAACATAGTCTAGTATATAGTGCGTCCCCAAACTCTGGGTTAGTTAAGCCATGTGTGTTCCCCAAATTATTTTGCCAATTGGTCTAGTAGTAACACAATTTTCCATATGTTATTTTATCGTCATGCAAACTTGGTTCAGTAGAGCCACAGCTTGTGTACAGCACCATGCTCAGGGCATCTTAACACGATTCTTTATTTCTCTTCCCACTGCCCCTACTTGTGCCTATTGTCTGTACTTCATGCATAATACTGTACAGAGCATGCGCAAATATACATGATAAAGGGCCATAAGCATATTAAATGTGGACGTGCCAACATTTTCTGCATAATATCGTACAACTGGAATCATCACACACACACACACACACACACACACACACATGCAGCGCATATATGACAGCAATTCCCAAAGTCATTAATAACATGCGGACCTCCCTTTGAAATCATATGCCAAGGACCCCCATGAGAGATGATTTTTACCATGATTATCAACCAGTTTAATTACAACGGCCCCCAGTTTGACGTGCATTAGGCTACAGAGCCCCTTTTAATGACATTTCTATCTCTGACACCCCAATTTCTATGGTAAAATGAATGTTACCGGTAATTTACAGTAACTCTGAGAGTGCACAATTGAACCCTAGAGTTACAGACCCATATGGGTCCATTTGGTTCCGGACTGTGGACCCTCGCTCAAAGGTTTATTTGAGCAAGGGTCCTCGCTCATAGACCCTATCTTGGGAACCACTGGTTCCCAAGGTGGGGTCTATGATGTATAGAGTACATACTGTACGGTACATTGCTTATTAAAACTGTGCATGCGTGTACAATGTATATGATGTCTTCCTGATGAAACAATTATAAAGGCCATCCATCATTTACCCTAGTATAGGGTGCCTAGATATCGCAACATATTCGTCAAACCTCACACACTGTCAAAGTCCATCTTTTTTTTACAGGAAGCAGTTTGAAATGTGACCTTGGCTCGAGGCTATAGATATATATTCTTGCCCACGAGGACAAGAACGGACTTCTATTCTGAGATGGCACAAATGGAGTAAGCGTGGTCGTTGTGCACTAAAGGTGTGTGTGTGTGTGTGTGTGTGTGTGTGTGTGTGTGGCAGCGGGGGGACAGTCCCTAATGGTGCTCATGCAGTATTTACAGGGGTCGCGGACGGCGGAGAGAGAGCACTACTAGAGCCTAAGGCGCAGATGGGGGCTAGGGGACGACAGAGTAAACACTTTACGGGTAATGGCATCACACACAAGACAGAAAAGGCCCTTGTATCGTTCCTTCTTTCTGCCGAAGCACAGGAGAAAATAACAGCGGAGATAGGTACCGTAAAGCTGTCAGGGCTAATGATGAAGTTGACGCTACCTGAAGGATGGCGTTAGCCGTAACGCCGAAATGGCCCTGTCCCAAACAACAGGAGGGCGAACAGCAGCGGCGCGTCTTTATACAAATTAGCTTTCTCCCAAAAATGGCAATAACAGACTCACTGAATTCTTTATGATTTATCAGTTAGGGTTTGCAGAAGGCAAAAAAAAATATCACAAAGCTTGTCATAAACAAAAAAAAAGTTTTGAGGTGAAAAATAAAACTACCGTCTGGCTGTGGAGCAATGCGATAAGGCAGACGGAGAGATAGCATGTGTGCTTTTATTGCAAATGGAAATAAATAAGTCAACAGAACAAATGTTGTTTTGATAAATGGGAAGTGACTTACACTTCACATTGAGAGTGACTTGCTCTCGTCTTCGCCTCGGCTCTTATTTCGCATGACAAGACTTTGCTGACTTTCTCAGGAAATCGGTGACATTCTAAAAGTCGGGGTGTAAATCACACCCATCATGGCGATTCGATTCAGTATCGATTTCCTGACCCAACGATTCGATTTTTTTCGATACTCAAGAATACACCACGATTCGATTTCGATTTTTTTTTACCCTTTTTTACCTTACAGGCTAGACAATGTTTCAAATTTGAAATAAATCAATGAAAGCTGTAATACCGTTATACATTTTATTTGAGAAACAGCAAAGTTGTACTTCACCTAGACCTAGTCTGAATTACGTCCAGGAGCAAATTGATAAAATAGACCGCAGATATTTTTATTAATTTATATATATATATATATATATATATATATATATATATATATATATATATATATATATATATATATATATATATATATAATCTTAATTAAATAACTGATCTACAAGTCATGCTGAGAGCTTGTAGAGCAGCTCCTCAAACTCTCCAAGGTGACCAGATCCAAGCTGTTTTTTGAGGCACAGAAGTATTGATAACTGCATGGCACAGGAGGGGGTCAGCAACTTTATGGCATTTGAACACTAATGTCCCAGATCCCCCACAGAAAGGGGGACATCTGGTCACCCTTGTTATTCGCGCGCACACACACACACACACACACACACACACACACACTTGGCTAACAAGCTAGGCTAGCGGCTAGCGCAACTCAACGCTAAGTGCCAGTTCAGACAGAATGACTTTATTTAGCGTCATGTTTCATCGGCGCACTGGTGCAGAGGTTGAATGGTTATACTGACATGTCAGGGATGGGGTTGTGTCTGTTCTATCAGACCTTTGGTTTACTCCATTTGGATGCCGCTGGATGCTGCCTGTTATAACGACCAACGCAAGTATACGAGGAGAGAGAGAGACAGAGAGAGAGAGAGAGAGAGAGAGAGGCAAAGAAAGAGAGAGAGGGAGAACGGGAGAGAGAGAGAAAGAGATAGAGAGCGAACGGCAAACGAAGCAAATGAAAGTCATTTCGCATTTTTTTTCTTCCGACAGTGGGACAGAGTGACCGTGGCATCTAAACATCCAACATGTAAAAAGTTGCCGACGGTTGCCAAGGCTACTAGTCGTTTTGATTCTGAATTGGTGCACGCGGGTCCATTTGGTTCCATATGCCATATATAGAACCAATTTCTCTAAAGTCCAAATAATAGTGGTCCCCCGCGCCCGGACCACTTTAGATCATCGTAAAGTCACAACAGCGGAGTCTTTTCTTCCTCTCTCCTCTCCTCTCCTCTGTGCGTGTGTACATGAAGCGTGGTGTGCAGCAGCTGCACTGCGCCGTACGACGGTGCGTAACCGAGAAATCATTTTCTTGATGATTGATAAGTTTACGCCGCAACGTTTTCTGGCTATTACAAACTGCGCAAAATTTAAGACCTAGATATAAAATTCAATACTTTTTTAAGTCTTTTTAAAGTATTATTTTCAAATTTGTAAAAATCAATGCTTTTAAGACTTTTTAAGATCCCGCGGGAACCCTGAATTCTTTAAACATGAATCGATACTCTCGCGGACGTATCGATGCGTTGTATTGTCGGCTGTTGGATCGATACATCGATGCAAAATCGATATTTTTTACATGTCATTCTAAAAGCCTCGCGTGTTGGACGTATCGACCTACGAAACAAGCGGCACAAAGAGGGACACCGCGTTTTCAACGCAGAGCCACAGCCACATTCAGACTATATTATGTGCTCTTGCATTTGCCCACTCACCCACTCAAACAAATCTCTCACCTTGGGGATATTTGAGGGTATGTCGAATGAAATATTTGGATTTCACTCAACATACCGTCATTATTTCAATTTCGGCGGGATGAGAGATGCTACTCAGTAACGGCATCTTTCAGCCAAAGATGCAAGTGCTCAAGGTCTAAAATGCACTTTTTCAAAGCAGGTGCAAGGCTTTTCGGGGCAAGTGCAGCAATCGATCATTTAAATGGCAGGATACGCGACAGCCAGGCTTAGACGGAGCTAAATCATTGACAACACCAACTGCATGAACTTTCTGTTCACGTTTCTCTAGTCCTCCTGTGCTCCTGTGTTGCAGCTCAAGTACAACACAGTGAGTGCTGGTGATTGACCCATACAAGTCACAGCTTCATACCTTTTCAGACAAGCAAGTCCCATCTCATACAAACTGTTTCTACTGAGAAAACATGTCAATCTGTCAATCTCCAAGTCAAGACCAAGCCTTGTTTTTTTCTCTCGTTTGATGGGTCCTCATAACACCACAAAAGCAGGCGTGAGTGTGCCTATTATGTGCCACTTATAATGTCAATATGATGGACTCACACATGTGATGGACTCATACTCCTCATAATATGGGTATAATTATATTTCATTGCACTATTGTGACTCAAGTGGCCACGGTGGAGGAAAGGTCCAGAATGGAGACTGGAGACCAAGAAGTACCAAGCATTAAATACTATGACACTAATGATCAATAGTAGTAGCCAACAGCAGTGGTAACCAAAGCCTTTTTATGTCAGTGACCTTCATACTTTAATTTCATTTCATTGAAAATTAAATTACTTCTAAGCATTTTTTTGTAATGGAGACACCTATCCATTCGTCATCGAGGAGAAAAACAAACAAACAAAAAATGCACACAATTTCAAACCACATTTTGCTGATTTACCGCTGATGGGGGAGTACATGTTTGGGGCTCCATTTTTGGACCACACACCACTCAACCCTCTATGCCTTTTTTACTATTTAGAAAAACAGTTTTGAACACTTCAACAGACAATCTACAGACTGGCAGACTTTTAACAGTATCACTGTCCAACCACGTGTTTTTACCCCAATGCCTAAAGCAGTGAAAGTGTTAACTATCCAATAAAATCTTCAAAACTGTAAAATAGGCAAACTTTACGGCTAAGGATTTTAGTGTGTGATGAACACGGAGCCCCAGATTTCTCAATAAATCGCAATTTGTTTTCATTTGCGCGGTCTAAGTGATCAGACAGGCATCTGAAAACCTCTCTGAGATGAATATATTCATGTAACAGCTTTTTGAATAACAATGTTAGTTCTATTGACAGTGGTTGAATGAAAGTTGACATATTCAGGAAATACCAATATGTGTTCACTAAGTGTTTGTGTTGAGTGTTACTGTTTGTGCACATGTATGTGAGCAAGTATGTGATTACTTTCCCGTAGAACTAATGTCTACAGAACTGGAAAGAAAGCTTATCTTCAAAGGTGACTGATCCAATTCTCCCCGCAAGATGATGCCATGATTGGATGATGAAACTTATTCTTATTTGTTTCAATGTTTGGTTGTTATTGCAATCAATCTGCATGCGCAAAGATGGTAAGAGAAACAACATTGTGTGCATCATTGAATTATTCAAGACAGGAAAGCAGAATTTCACGACCAGTTCTCAGTTCTTCAAAGCAACAGATACTTATTTGATGCAGAGGGGAAAATGACAAATTCTCATTTGGGCTCTGTTTGTCAATTTCCCCATGTAGCAGTGATAGCAATGAAAGTCTGCGCAATAAACCTGAAGTCCATTACTGTTATCAGTACCCTTTGATGTGAATGAGGAATGCCATCGCTTCTAGTATGCCATTATTATTGTGCCTCATTTTGAAACCCCGCTCCTGTCCTGTAAAAACATTTATTTACTTAATTAAGTCAGCGAGTGACAAACATGTTTACAGCAACATGCGTGGTTAAACCTTAAAGGTAATATAGGCAACTTTAATGTTTACAAAATCTGTGTTTCTAAACAGATTTGAGTCTAACTGCACCTCACCTCCACTCTATTGGCTACTTATGAAACTGCTGGAGACTGCTGCGCTGTGATTGGCTGAAATGCGGCCTCACCCGCCACAAATCTCTCCCCCATACACACAAAATATAGCTACTGTATATATACTGGTATACTTTGATTTTTTTTTACTAAAAAGGTGCCTATAATACCTTTAACAGGTGAACAACTCGCCCATGGACAAATTCTTCATTTTGTCTTAATAAAAGTCTGCTAAATTTAACTTTAATTAACATTTAACACAAGGACTAAAAGTAGTACTTCAGTTCACGGAGACCTTATACGTTACAAAAGGTCATTTGTAACAATGCTAATTACAGATTAGAATAATATATTCAAAAGCTGATTGCCATGGATACATAAACGCAGGAACAAAATGTCAAACTTCGATAAGACAAAACAATAGCAACGAGAACAGCTGCATAATAGCCCTTGGAGTACAGCGTTCGCTTTCATCTCTTTCTTCAGATCGTGCATGCAAACCACGCACAGTTTCTATGCATTCCGATATCTGCCACCAGATGAATGAATGGCAATGTGCAAGTCGTATACAGTACAGAGAGGTACTCACCGTACATGTGCGCCTGAGTGAAGCCTTTCAAAATGTATTGTATTAAGTACAGAAAAGGTACATTTAACTAAGCGGAGGGGCACTTAAGTCGGGATTACTGAGCAGGTGTATCTGTGCATTTCGTGGTATCACGTTGCATTGAGTACGGTTCATTATCAGTAGCCGTTTCTGGTAAATGGTAACAAATAGTCTGTTCTGTGAGTGGAGATGAGGCGAGATAAGATATAATAAAGTTATATAGGCCTTGTGCATTTTACGACCAATTCAATTACAGACTAATGGTCTCGATTACCAGGACTGTGATCAAATAGAAAAGAGCGGGGGAAAACACACGCACGCACGCACTCACGCACCCATGCGCCCCCCCCCCCCCCCCCCCCCCCCCCCCCCCCCCCACACACACACACACACACACACACACACACACACACACACACACACACACACACACACACACACACACACACACACACACACACACACACACACACACACACACACACACACACACACACACACACACACACACACACACTCTTGCAGATAAAAGGACTTTGAGCTCCATCTGTAATTTCTAAACAATCTCCTGGCATGTAATTTTAATTAGGTTTACACACAGTACAGTGGTTAAATGAGTTGTTATTGCAGTAGTAATAATATACAGCCTACTGTATATTCAACTAGATTAGGCAATTTTAATTAATATTATTAAAACTGGGGGCCGCAAGGCAACAACAACAAAAAGAAAGGTAGCAATTTACCATTTTACCAGAAACTGAAGTTGCATTGTATTTATTTTTCTGGGCACATCAATAGTGGGGTATTCGATTAATCAATATTGCAATATACTGTATATTGATCACCCGGACGATAGGTACTGTATATCGATCAAGAGGCTGCTATACGACATGAATTATCTGGTGATCAGTGTTGAGAAATGTACCTCTGTTTAACATTATCCACGCCCAGTTGCAATTTCCAATAACCCCCTTGCCAGACCCCACTTGAGATGTTTTGATTTTATTTTAAATTAAGGACCTATGTGGCCCTGAGAGCAATAAACATATAATTGATACATATCGATAAATCAATATAGCGGAATATTGACCTGGCTACATTGAGATCCCAATATCCACACTACACATCAAAAAGACCACAGCCTGCGTTTTGAGTGGAGTTCATCCATCGCAGGCACCTCTATTTGTAGCTACACCTACAGTACCTGTGTTTTGAGTGTTCTTTCCCCCATCCACACCAAATGAATAATTCTCCATCTCATCCATTAAGCTTTTTACACCATTCACTGAAACACAGTGTTTCATTCAATCACTCAACTAATGGTTCATGAAACACGTCATAATAGCATTCATTTAAACAGAGAAGCACCATTTCAACCTGCCCCCAAATAATCTTTTTTCCCATTATAGTTATGGCACAGGGACAAATGTGTACCGGTAAATGCAAGTATAAATGCACAAACATGTGTACAGTTAGCACACAGCAATGGGCAGCATGGAGTCTTGCTTGCTGTGAGCACCTTAATAACTGGAGACAGCCATAGACATTACAATATGTAGATGGCTCATTGGTCGCTGCGCTACAGTGCAGCGACCAATGAGGCGACCTGTACCCAGCATGAGGAGGAGTCACAACGTGACTTGTCCTTCTTGGACTTCTCACCAGGGCTTGATCTATCCATGGGCAATGGGCAATACCCCCTAAATGCCCAGACTGCCCCACCAAACAGGATGGCATGCAAAACAACAGAAATTTCAAAGATATTTCAAATGAAAGTTCTTATAATTAAAATGTTTTTAAACACTAAGCTACTACCCAACTACAATTGTGCCACCACTAAACCAACAGCATTTCATCCTTGAAAACAGAAAACTCTGAGCCAGACCTTTAGCTTTATGCATGCTGCGTGTCTGTTGCAACTTCAATAACAACTGATATTATTATTGATGCTTTACTTGCCTAATATAAGTTCTGTAATGGAAATTAGTATGGGTGCGACTTAGAAGCATCCTTACATCCGAGCCTGCTTCTTACTTAAATCCAAGAGAGCTTTATTGGCATAAGGAAAACAAACGTATACATTGCCAAAGCAAGTACCGCTGGGAAAGAAGTGGTGACGACTGGCCTATACCAAGCGTCCTGTTACATTTGCATACCTGGAAGTTTGGGAGGCTGATTTTCCGCTTTGCTCCCGTTTTGTTTCACAAGGAATCTTGACAAAGCTTGCCTCTATGTTGCCTATACCCCTCGAAGAGACTAATGCCCTGAAGGAGGCGTCTACCTTTTTATGTCTATGGAGAGACGCCCATGGCCATATTTTGCATTTTTAAATCTCTCTTTTTTTTGTGTTCCAGGGCTACAAGAAAACTCCATAGGGGGTGAATTTAGCCTACAGGCTGCGAGTTGAATATCACTGGCCTACATTCTGAATGACATAATAGTATATCATAGTATAATATACTATACTTCTAGTATAGTCCCACTTTGCAATGCATGTTAGGGCTTAGGTGCCTTGCTCAGGGACACTGCTATGGTAAAAATGAAATTGAATTGCCCTCGCTAAATGGTGCAATTATATAAATTGTTAATGCTGCATTTATATAGTGCTTTTATCCAAAGCGCTTCGTATAGAATGTGCATTACTCATTCATCCCCACACACACACACACACACACACACACACACACACACACACACACACACACACACACACACACACACACACACACACACACACACACACACACACACACACACACACACACACACACACACACACACACACACACACGGTGGAGGGAAACCAACCTGCTCATTGGGAGAAATTAGTGGTTCAGCCGTTTGCTCAAGGACATGTCGATTTGATCCAATGGGAGCAATGGATCAAATCTGGAACCTCATCTACCCTTGAGCCACTGCCATGTTGTATGAGTCTGGCCATGCCAGGGAAAACACTGGTGGGACTCGAACCTGCGACCTTCTGCTTCAGTAGTAGGCTTACAATTTAGGCATCTAGCAGACGCTTAACTCCAGAGCGACTTACAGCAAGCACTGCACAAAATGTTAAATTTCCACCAAGAATCATAAGTTTAAGATCTACATCTTAAAGGGGGGTTTCACCCATTTTCAACATTTTACTATGTCATTAATATACCTTAGAGATGTTGTGTGGACATAAAAAGAATAAAAATGGAGGTCTAAAAATCATTAACATGGTGAAACACAACTTAATGATGTCATCAAGTTGTGTTTCACCGTGTTAACAGATTTTGTGCCGTTGAAATAGATCTACGTCTCCCGTTATCATTATGAAATACAGTAACGACTGATGCCGCTGCCGTTGAGCTACGCCTTTCTACGTTACTTACCGGCGCCGGTTTGATACGATCCCCATGCTAACAGCAGCGTGCAGCGACCGCATATTCCATTGATAGACCATAATAAGGGACGGACCAAACCAGAACCGGAAGTGTGTGTCCGCCAACTAACTTGTCCGTGGGGAAACATGGACCGAAATATGAAATATGACTTTTTGATGAAAATCGCTGACACTGGCTACCTCAAAAAATATGAAAAAGGGCTGGCACTGGGAGTGTTAATGGTTTTTCTTTTAGGACCCTAGCGGGTGCATTTAGTTCCATTTGTACGCTCTCATGAAAATATTGAAAATGTGTGTATGTCTACAGTACATAAAATGCTTCAGCCTGATCCATTCCAAGGCCCACTGATTTTCCACTGGAGAAACGCAAGTTAGTGTTTCAAAACATTTGTGAAAAGGGCATTATTAAGGTGGCCTATACTGGCAGCGTGCAACAATACATTCGGAGTCCAGGGGAGATTTGCCGCAGACAAACAACAGAAAGACAGAGAGACTTACTTATAGACGAGGAGAGAGTCCTGTAGAAGCACGGCGTAATAACACTGCCAAGAAAACAATTGTGCTACAAAGTAACTATGGTAGAAAGCAAACATCAAGCTGTGCGATCGCGACTGCCTGCCTGTGTGCGTGCATCTATGGGGCCTATATCGAGAACAGTTTGATGAATCAACTTCACACTTGGCGTTCTGTGTTGCCGAGGATGCCAAGGAATGGCTGTGCATAGTGTGAAGTTGGGCGGATCAGTGATTTCCCAACAAAAATAGTTATAACTCATCCAACAATTCCGGTGTACTCGGCCTGTACAGTATGTCTGTTGTTGGTCCCGTAGTGACGTCATAGACTAGTCTCCAGGTGCTAACCACTGGTATAGTGAGCGTTTTGATTATGACGGCTTGATGGGTTTCATCAAATGAGCAGGGACAACCAAAGGGATTCAAAAACCTTATTTCAGAAGACACTCTAGTTAGTACTAGACCCTGGCTAGGTTCCATTCATCATGTGATCGTCTTGCAACGCAGTAGCCTGCTGCGCGGCTGCACAGCATGGGGCGACTACGAATGTATTAATGAGGGGAATTATGGCCCAGAGTGAATCTTCACTTGGTGGAGAATCTATTAATGTCCGTGAGATCTTGGCCTGTCATACATGTCCGATAGAAGACAACGCGATGCTCCAAGTTCCAGAGATGGTTTTCTATTAGAGTACAATGGGCAAACATTATTTTGCCCAACATTTTAAAGGGGGCTACAGCATTTGACTCCAAGTAATAGGCATTTAAAGTGCCCATGCCGCTGCCTCCAATGCGTAGAGTGCTTTTCTTTTCTTTTCATGCCTTGTCTTTTAGACAGCGAAATTAATAAAAGGGCAAAAAATAAGAAGCCGCCTAGACAGAACAGTTTAACGGAGT
Organism: Benthosema pterotum; assembly: GCA_039105355.1. NCBI lineage: Eukaryota > Metazoa > Chordata > Actinopteri > Myctophiformes > Myctophidae > Benthosema > Benthosema pterotum. Next base: position 14,020,640 of record CM076975.1, on the reverse strand, counting down.
TGCTAGGACGTTGCTAAGATATTCTCCAGGGGAAAAGGCTGATGGCATTTACACATTACTTGTTTATTCGTTTATTTTAATCCTCTCACTCAGAAAAAAAAAGTTGCCCTTGGGGAGATGCATGAGCAACAGGTTTCCCACCTAATTGGCACCAGTAGTGCCACTGATATGCTTCATTCAGTCCTTAGGAAGACACGTTGGACAGCATTTCCCAAAACATTAAGCCGATAAGAGTAATTACAAACATTACGGAGACAAATATGAGCAAGTTGGAAATAAACGAGTAGCTACTTTGACCTGTGGATGCGGAGCACACCATCGTGGGAGTCTTGCTTGTGTTTTAAAGCAATTAGGGGCTCCAGCCTGAAGGGCCTATTTTGTGTAAATCTTTCTTTTTCATGCGTTCGCCTCATTCTGCTGCGGCGTATAGCCAATTCCCCTGAGACGGTAAGTAGATCACAGAAAGGTTACGCACATCCATTTCAGCGCCGCGCAGGACAAAACCAGATCAAGAATAAAGGTCTGCACAGTAGCTCGCTGGTACACCACATGTACTAGTCTGTCTGTACACATTAAAGCGTAGACCAACGAATATGACAATGCATGGTGGCAAAGGTGGTAGTACAATAGCCAAAGGCAGAGCAGCGGGGAAGTGGGCAAGACGGCAGCCGTTCGTAAAATACACAGACCGAGTGTAATAAAACATTTTATTTATTGAAAACTACGACTCTACGTCATGCAGTTTTTGGACGTATAGTAATGGGACATGTGTAAGTATCATTTTGGTATTTTACATGTTGCATTTGTGTACGCTAAGAGTTACTTTGAAGCGGAAACAGCCAAACTATTTCAAGGAAATACGATAGGCGATCTTGGGCTCTTGTCGAGTGATCATGTCAGAATTGCAAACACCTCTCTACGAGAATCCAAATCTTGGCCAAGGCGCATGGAAGGAACACTTTATTCCAACCAGTTCCTTTCCCTTCCATCAAGATTCCTGGCGGATCTTGACCATAAAACAGTTGAAAGCATAGTAAAATAATTTAAAGATATACTACAGTTAATAAATACCAGTAACCTTAGTTTAGTTTTTTTCCTCTTTCTCCAACAGAATCAAAGCTTTTATGGTCACGATATCTCATGCTGTGTACTCACTATCTTTACCGTCCCTGTCATATTCAGCTGCCTCAGCTATAGCCCCCAGCTGAGCTTTGCTATGCATTGAAGAAAAGCTTAAGCATGGACTATATCTGCTTCTTCCTGACGTGTGCGTGCTACAGTATGCGCCGCAGTGAAAAGCAAGCCTGTACAGCACCTGTTATAAAGGACAGACATTTTAATCCCAGTTGTCATACTTGATGCAACGCCGTCTGTTGTGCGGCTCATTTTGGAATCCTCCAAGGCACCATTATGTGTCAATTTGTTGTCATTTTTCACTCCAGCAAACGGCTCACAGCTTCACGCGTGGCAATAAAACCTGGTGAAACAACTCACGATACAAGACACGCTATTCTACATTCTGGAGATCAAAGGACGGATCATAAATTATGTTCCACCGCTGTAGGTACATGATGAATGGTGACCCAGTAGGTGGTTGTTTAGCAGGCAGGTTGAAGACACAGAACCAAAAGAAAAAAATACAGAGCTCTTCTGGTAGGAAAAAACCTGATAGATGTTTTGTTTTTTTAAAGGGGAATTTCAGCCATTTTCAACATTTTACCATGTCATTAATATACCTTAGAGATGTTGTGTGGACATGATAAAAACTAACCCCCCATTGTGGGTTTCCTAGAAATGGAGGTCTGAAAAAAACTTTTTTTTCCCTTTTTTTTTCTGAGAGTGTACAAATGGAACCAAATGGACCTGCTAGGGTCCATTTGGTTAGCATTTGTACACTCTCAGGAAAAAAATAAATGAAAATGGGTGGAATTCCCCTTTAACCATTTCTGGGACAGAGTTCTGATATTGAACTGTCCATCATCTGTCCAATAAATAATTACTTGCAATTAACCGAATACACAAAATAAAAAGCCGTTAGTTCTTTAGTAGTTGAAAAGAGGCTTAACCACAGCAAAAAGACACGCGAATTTGCATGTGGAAAAAAAAATAGTAACAGTATAAAAATAAAAAGAGTCTGCGCACCAATAATAATGCTCCCAAATGGATTTTACTTCAGTGGAAATGTTTTGAGCTGACCAGGCTCTTCTTCAGAACTTAAACTAATGCATTAGAATATATGCCAATTACTGTATATACTGTAAACCCAAAGCACCATGCATAATACAGTATATTTGCATGGAGCGGTGGAAGAAAAAAAAAGTCGATTTTAATTAGAGACGCGATTCCTGTTATGAATGACTCAAAATTGATTCATAATTTTTCGAAAAGCTGTTTTCACTACATGGTGCTTGTGATATGAAATGTACAGTAAGTTCAGCTGCGTACAAACACCACACACACACACACACTAGCAACTGATACCTTTACCTTTTTAAATAAATACTGTGAAAGGGCTTCAATACACTATTTGTCCATAAACCCTACCCAGCTAGACTACCATTCTACTAGCCCAGAATTGCTTTCTACGGAACTCATCTCAGAGCTAACTGCAGCAGTGTAGATATAGAGGTTCCAAATGGAGCTACTCTTGTCGCTAGTATAGGACACTAAAATATCTGGTAGATATATATCTACCAGATATACCACACAGCAAGGGAAAGCTCTTGAAGTTGAAGCTCTCGTGTAATAATGAAATGACCTATACAATAATATTGTGGAAAGGCAAGCTTCAAGAAACATACATTACTCCAAGAAATATTATTGGGTGGGACATGAGCACATGTTTTGCAATTAGCCCAAAAGTACGCCTTTCACTGCTTGTTTTTGCCTTGAAACACAATTCTCTGTTTTGTTAAATATCCAACAATATCTGTACTTTAGCCACACAAAATAAAGTGATGACACAATATAACTTTATATGTAGACTGCTCTCTCTTCATTGCCCCAAACATTCCAATGAAATGTGTGAAATCACATTCCTATACCTCTGCCTTATATAAACCATAAAATGGCTTCACCGTCCCAATATTATATCGCAGATTTACCTTCTCCCTATAAACCTTCTTTACTCCCCCATTCACAGGATATAGGAGTCTGTGTCAAACGACATTAGCCACGGGACGAATCCGCAGCGGCTAAGGTCATGTACGGCACTTTAGATATTGTTTGGGAGATCAGAGCCTACGGTCTGCCCACGCGTACGCAGTGTTTGATGCAATGGAGGAGGTGTAATGAATGCCTCAGCTTTTCATACCACCCCATATACAGCATATAATCCCAGTCAGCAGTGGCCTGTTTGATGCTGTTTGTTGAGAGGACAGACTGGTGAAGAACTAGAACTAGTGAAGAACTAGGTTAGAGGCCTGTTCTCCACCTACCTCCTACTGCAGTCGTTTTAAACCTTTTTGATACCAGGGACCACTATATTTCTTAGCATTTGAGCCACAGACCCACCATTTGATGACATTTTAGCCCCACAGACCCCCTAAACTAAAGTTTTTTTTTGCTTTTGTCCACAATTCCAAGTTGGATTTGTGGAACAAAACAGTCAAACAGTACAGTACATTCTCTAGTTGTGTAGACCTGGGGCTAATTCAGATAATGAATATTTTTAACTCTTGAGAGTGTAAACATGAAACCAAATGGTTTCATGTTTACACTCTCAAAGACTTACCATCAAGTTGGTTAACTTGATGATGGACAGTTAACCAACTGTCCATCAATTAGCCTGGGGACCACCTGGAACCCTCTCAGGGAGCACTGGTGGTCCCCGGACCACCTGTTGAAAACCACTGTCCTATACTGTATTAGGTTTCTTGGAAAGGTTTGCTATCTTTCAATCTGTATTAGGTTTCCCTCCTTCTCTCCCTGCACACTAAAATCTCGTTATGTTTTTGTAGCTTAGGCTGTGATTCATGATCACTAGTCTTTATGTACTGTATATGATGTATCGCCATTGCATTATTGTAAATCGCTCCGAATTAAGAGCCTCTGCTAGAATGCCTCAATTTGCAATTTCTAAAATGTCTAATTAAAAAAGCAAAACAAAGTGCCTTTAGAAGAGAAAAGGAAGGCTTACATCCGCGCTGTGAGATGAAAGCCTATAGTATGGACCCAGAGTACACCAAATCGCGACTATGAAAAGGCGAGACTTCCGGTTTGTTAACTCCCCCTGAAAGTTGGCGGAAGTTGCTGTTTCTCAGCCAATCACCAAAAATATCAACCCAGTGGAAACATTTTATTTCTCCCTTTGTGCTCGCAAAGCTGTTTGTTAAGGTTTAAGAGATGGAATCAGGAATCGTGTAAGAGTGAACAAGTCAAATCGCTAGTGAGGACTGAACAGGGTCGTTTCATTGGGCACTGTTGTGTAAATACAGTAACTTCCGCAACTACCGTGAGCAACTTCTGCAAGTTCCGCTCACAGTCTCAAAAAGTGCACCCTTTGCCCAGTGTGATATGTTGAGACATCTTCTTTGAGAATAAAGTGTTGGATTGGACAGACAGACGGAAAAGACCGTGCAACCCAACGCTTTCCCACAAACAGAAGATTTGCACATTTGAAATGACCTATCCAACCCACGCAGCATAATGCTGTTCTAACCTTAGGGGTATTCTCTCTCAGTGAGAACATTCAGTCATATAAATGCTAAATATTCTCTGCGCAGTGCAAAACAGCATCCGTGGCCATTCATGTTGGAATCTGTTCTGTAAAGCCCTGCTCTTGTTACAATTATTGTTATACTGCCGTTTACGGACTACTACAGCCATGTCACTATTTACCGGATATTTGCGGCACATCTTTAGCAGCATTCTATGCATTATATCACCTCATGCACAACATTGTGTCTTCCACTCTATATGGCCAATTAGGTACTCGTCATTCCCATACCATAATGTCAACCCGGTTATCGCATTCATTATACGCACACAGCCTGACACATCGGACCCTATATGGAGCTGAATCCACCTGCTTTTCCTCCCTGAATGTTGCATTTATAACATTTAACATGTACGTCCACGTCCTCATTAGGCCCATTGCTGTCTATGTTGTGACTGCTGTCTGAGTGGAGGCATTACCCTGCAGTGCGTTGTGATGCTAACGACAAAGTGTGCATGTCAAAATAGTTTGCCTGCCAGAAGTCCTGTCGTCTCAATTGCTCAAAAAGTGTTGTTGTTGTTGTCGTTGTCACGGCACCGGGTTAAAAAATGATGTTTAGATATTAAATGCTGCAGAGAGTGTATTACAGTCCATAAAATATCAGTAATGCATAACCTCCTAAGAGGAGGGGTTGGGCCTGTCAGTTTTGGGGGGTTTGTTTCAGAATAAATATGTGCAGTGTACTGCTGCCACCGTTTGATTGATTAGCCTCCATTACTCTCCAGTAGCGATTGTTTATATTGTGCGGCTTGACAGTCTGGGACACACCCATTAGTGGATTCATTTGAAGGATGACGGGAGGCTACCAAAGTCTTCCAATAAGACCAAATTGCCAAACTTAACTCGCTTGTCACGGCAGCATGACAATAAGTCCCACACACACAGTAAACAGGGCACTGGAACAACAACAACAAGGAAGACAGCTTAACATGAGAAAGTTTGTACGAAATCCTCATCAACACTAAACAAGTAAGAGTATGCTCTATATGGGCAACGCCGTAAAACACAAAGGAGAAATGTTTGGTCTCCCGCCATAAGTTTGCAAAGTGAGAAATCATTTATCTAAATTTCACGGCAGAAGAGGGACATGTGTGTGTGCCTGCAAGCTCAATAATCTCACAAGGCGCTTGCTGGACAGATGCGCATTTTCTGTGAATGCTGCCAGTAGGGCAAACAAGGAAGTAACTCTCTGAGTATTTCACTCATTTTACAAAGAGGCTCTTAGTGTAGTAACACAGATATACAAGTCTGTAGAAAAAAATCAGTTATTCTTACGCCGAATCACAGAAGCGACTCAAATTTGCACAAAAATGCAGATTTTTTTTGATTGTAAAGAGGCTCACTGGCAAGACCATAGTCCTGGATGTTGAACCAAGAGATAGTGGAAAAAACAAATAAGCAAACAAACACAGTAAATAAATACGGAACTCCCCACCGGACAGACAAATTGTCGGTGCAAACCACCGAGCCGCTTCAGTTCTGTGCCGTCCCGAGTGCAGCCCTCCCAGACTCCTCTTTTGAGGCTCACTGTACAGTATATTCTGGGAGAGCAATATTCTCCAAATAGGGGTTAAGGTGGGGTTATGTCACACAGCTACAAAACAGTCATTTCTCCAATGCGGCTGCTCCCAGCAGCCTTTGTCAATACAGCCGAGCCAAGGCAGTTCCAAGGCAGGAGCACTGAAGCGTGTCCTTGCTTTAAAAAAAAAAAACGCTTGCCAGTTGAAAATGAGAAATATTGCCGTCATTAATGCTGGCGTGCGACCGGGCCACAATGCTGAAAATAATTATCATTTTCCATCCGTGATTAGTCGAATAATCAAAGCAGTCGTACAATGATTATTAAAACAGTCCTAGACCCTAGTTGTTAGTGACTCGCGGCTCAATTAATTGTTTTCTGCCCTTTTCCAAACGGCATTTATGTCTGTCTGAACCAATTGGCGCCAAATTTTACGACATGATTTATTAGTGGCATGCGACATACAACAAGCCACATCATAATCAGCTAAAACAAAACAATCCTTTCTACACTAGAACTATACAGTAAATGAGGAGATAGAAGAACATGCCTTTGCTATGGTGCACATACAGTAGAGAGAGAGAGAGAGATAATGTTTTATGCTTGTTCCAGAATCTTGGAGCCTGCCTATGGACATAAGGTCATCTCCTCATTCGCTCCACGCATTCATTAAAACCCTCTATCTCCAGCTCTCTGTTCAGAGGGAGAGTGCTTCTTTTGCAGTGCCATGGTGGCTAATAAGCCGATAAATAAGATCAACCTCTGCTGCTGGCGTTGTCCTATGAAATGCCACAAATTAAGGTTAGTTAACCCTTTCTGTGCTTATTATGTTCATACTTTAACAACTGAAAAATATCAGACCTACAAGTTCATAGCGCGCCACCGAGTGGCTGATATTTTTTGAAAAATCCTGAAAATGTGGCGCAACTCTTTGAGTATTACGGAAGTCAACATTTTTAACTCAAACATTTGTTTCTCCAACAACATGTTCTATAGGGATCTAGCGTCAGAAACTAGAATTTAGTGTCAGAAACTAGAATCGAGCACAAGGAAGTAAAATCTAGTGTCTGGAACTACTTGTAGAATGCAGCACCAGGAACTAGAATCTGGCATCTCAAACTAGAATCTAGCATCTGGAACTAGGATTTAGCACCAGGAACTACAATCTAGTGTGGGGAAAAAATAATTTAGCATCTGGAAGTAGAATCTGGGGTCAGGACATACAATATAGCAACAGGAACTAGAATCGGAACTACTATCTAGGATCAGAAACTAGAATCTAGTGTCATGAAGTAGAATCTAGTGTCAGAAACTAGAATCTAATTGACAAAATGGGTTAACCAAGTAGGTAGGATTGTAGGTTGGAATTACTGAGTCATTCCTCTATGGTTCTCAACCCTCTAGGCTAAGGAGAATCACACAACCTGCTTAGTCATTATAGCTTATTGTCCTTAGTTGGAATTATATGCCTGATGCACTATGTACAGTATGTCATTGTGAATCTTCTTTCAATTACCATGTTGGATTTTCTTTTTTAATGTATAAGAGGTTAGTCGATCCACCCCATTGACTGCTTAAAACATACTGCGGTATTAAATTCAAAAATGCTTTTAAGGCCTACTGGGCACCGAGTTCTATGCAGAGTGCTCTAATCTGTCACTGTGAAAAGGAAGTCTGCATAAAATGTATATCAAGGTATAAATTCAGATAAAGAAATGTCCTTTGCATAAATACTGTATATTCGCCCCCGCCGTTGCTTCGTTTTGGGCCAAAAGCTGTCCAACTGCGGAAAATGTGTTCATGTTCCATAATTTCATTACCGGGATATATCTCTCTTGTAAAGCCAGGATTCCTGAATAACGCCTTGCAGATGCATTAGTTCAGGACTCCTACGGTATATCCTAAAAGGTGATGTGGGAATAACCATATACCATATACTGTATAACTCTGCGTGGCAATCCAACCCCAAATTAAGCAAGTACAAGGACATGTTCTGCTATTTATGTTCCACAATGATGGAATAGAAAATAGTGTTGTGGTCAAGAACACCTAAAACGAGATCCAAGACTAGACCAAAGACCTAGGGGGGTTGAGACCAAAACGAGACAGAGACAACCATGGACTTGATCAAGACGAGATAGGGACTAGCACCTTGTGTGGTCAGGAACAACACAAGACTAAGACCTAGAGGGGCCGAGACCAAAACCCAGAGAGGGGGCGAGGCCAAGAGAGACCAAGACCACTGCGAGGAAAGATGAGGAAAAATCAAGACAGATAATGAAAATTTGCCTGGAGACTGGACTCAGGACGAGACAATGTCTCCAGAACTACAACACTAGAGAATAAAGCAGACTACTCTGCATAAAAGGTATGCATTTCCTAAACCCATTAGTGCCTATGGGTCTGAAAAATGAAAGAGCTGTTAGTATCCATCTATCAAACGTCCCAGTTTACAGTTCTTGAGATGTTTGCCTATATTTTGGTTTCATCCTAACTCGGTGTTGACTTTCTCCCCATAACCCGATGATAGGTTAAGGGAAAGGGACAATTCACACAAAAGATGTCACACAATCCCAGGAAGTATGGGCCCTGCGGTGGCATGACTCTTAAATAAAATCATGAATTCATTCATTCAGTCATTCATTCATTCACACACACAGTACCCATACTCACACACAGATGTGAAAATGGGACACACCCTCACCATCATCATAATAGGAGTGGATTTAATTTCCAGCCATCAGACGGCGGCGCCCGTAGACCCAATCTGATTATGTATGTATGTAGAGAGAGAGAGAGAGAGAGAGAGAGAGAGAGAGAGAGAGAGAGAGAGAGAGAGAGAGAGAGAGAGAGAGAGAGAGAGAGAGAGAGAGAGAGAGAGAGAGAGAGAGAGAGAGAGAGAGAGAGAGAGAGAGAGAGAGAGAGAGAGAGAGAGAATCCCGTGAACTGGACTGGACTGGACTGGGGGGCATATGGTAGAAAAGTGGTCACCTGACCTCTTGTTTCTCGGAGCTGGTGGTAGGGGATTTTTTTTCCTGTCATAAGAGCTGCCATCAAATCCGTTTCAGGTTATTAAATATGCTGCAGCCAAACAATCCTTTCAGTACCTTAAATGATTGTGTTGAGCGCCGGCTGTCTCTAATTCATTACCCCCCTGCACAGTTCAGCTCCTTTCCCTGAAGGTTGAGCTATATTTAGACTGGTGACAAAGGTCATTCAATCCATTATGACTATCTCCATAATGGCCAATTCAAATAAGGGAGAGGCTCTTTGAAAAGGAGAAGGAGAGAAATTATCACATGCATAGATATATGTCTTACCTATAGGATGAAGGAAACCGTCAGCAACCACCAGGATATGGAAGACATGGGTGAAAAGAGAGAAAGAAATAAGTTAAAATGGAATTCTGATTCATATACTGTAGGTCAATGCACTGAAAGTAAATGCAGTAAAGTTTGATCCAGCAGAAGTGTCCAAAGGTAGATCTGCCAGTAGCTCACAAAGGCTGTGCAAGTAGACCACATGACGTGCCCCTAAAACTATACATTTTATTAATCTGCCACGTGATTCAAGGTGACTTGATTGATTGACATTCAGAACTCTGTACACTTTGTACAGCAAAACGCAAAGTGACGTTGTGTTGTGTGGAGATGGAGGTCTGAAAAAAAAAATCATAAACACCCGCTAGGGTCCATTTGGTTCCATTTGTACGCTCCCAGGAAAATTTGAAAAATGGGTGGAATTCCCCTTTAAGTATTGTAATCATGCATCCATTTTTGAAACGACTACAGTGAAGCGACTCATAAAATTGCACATTTACCATTAAATGTGGTAGGTGGTTGGTTGAATGCTACTGATTGGCTAACGGTGAAGTAGGTTATTTCGATATATCGAGCTGTATGACCGCTGAGCTAATAACCTGACAATCAAAGACACGTAAAAAGCAACTTCTGATTTCTTTTATACTGTTTCCAACATTTCAGCCCCACTGTTAAGATTCATTTCCCAACAATGCCTTCTAATTTAACTGATTCCGGTTGGAGTTGAGGTACAGGGAGAGAGAGAAGAATAATCATTGTAAAGAAACGGTACTACTCAATGGCCCCAGGGGCGGATGTAGGCATGGGCATTGGGGGGCAATGCCCCCCTAAATGCCCTGACTCAAGATATTTCAAATTAAAGTGCTTATAATTCAAATGATTTGAAACACTACTACTGCTACTAACTACAATTGTGGCACCACTAAACCAACAGCATTTCATCATTGAAAACAAAAAACTCTGAGTCAGACCTTTAGCTTTATGCATGCTGTGTGTGTCTTGTAACTTTGCCTGTGTCGCTTTGCGCCACAGGCGATGAAGCCACACCCATACCATTTTCTCCTGCCCCCCAATTGGGAAATGTTACATCCGCCCCTGAATGACCCTTGCCTACTGTGCAATGACGTCACGTTTCCTACCTTTATTAGGTCAAGCATAAGTTATAGACTTGGATAATGAAGGTTTTAAGCCGTTTTAATGATTTTTCATGGTCATTTTGCATGGTCATTTCGAAAAACTTTGGTATACTTTTAGTATGTTATTAAGGACACCTAATACTACAACAAACAGTTGAGGAAACATCCTAGTTTTTTTTTTTTTTTTTAGGGTAAGGTGCTTTTTCTTCATAAATGCACTTGCCTATATGTAAACCCTGGTGTGGTGAGCGTGTATTAAAATGTAACCACATACGCACTAGAATTATTAATAGTGGAGCACAAATGCTCTGCATACTGCATGCATGTTCAATTTACAATCACAATTTAGGCATTTTGCAGGCGCTCTTGTTCCAGTGCGACTTACATTAAGCACGAACAAAAGAAAAGGCATGGCGACGCATCATCATATACATACAAAATAGTCGTCATGAATCATGCATAAGCTAGGAACGCAAGGGTGGAAAAGCTATATAATCAAACCCTGCATAATGTACTGTATGTGTAGCATTGACTGATATGACATTTTAATTCCGGTTTGATCTTTGCTTCCATAAAATTGTGTCCATGATGGGCTCATGTTAAGATTTCCTTCCAAAGAAATTACTAATTAGTGGTGGCAATCCATAACTTCAACGCCGTTCTTCATTGAAATGCATTACATCTCTGGATCCTGTAGTCTCGGTGCTCCTACAGCATTCGATTCATTAGCAAAGGCGCTGTATTAATTTAGAAAACAAATCCCTATGTAATAATAACATTGCTTTTGCCACAGTCATGATTTACAGTATTCCTCACAGTAAATAGTAAACGTGGCTTTTCCCCATGAATATTTCAGGTTATACTTTTTGTGTTACTTGAAATAATGCATGCGGTTCCTTATACGGTGCCAGCTGCTGTATTTGATCAATGACTTTACCTTTTTCGTAACTATACGGCTATAAAGGCAAAGGCGAGATTATTTGTATGGAACCTTTCATACGGAAAGTGCTTTATTGGAGGCTTAAAGAGGCAAACGGAAATAATAAATAATAAAGAAAAGAAAGAGTGGGGAAATTTTTCGGTTCAAAGTGCACAATTGTTTTAGTTTATTTAGGAGTATATATTATGTTGGAGTGTTCAGCCACCGACATGAGGTCAAAGACCCGGGGCTTTCCAATCCCTCTCCAACTCCACACTCACCTCATCTTTTATTCATGGTTTGTCAGTCTGTGTGTCTGTGAGCACAGCTACTAGCACCTCCTTTCTCTTTACTCTTCCTGTGCAAACTGTTGTCGTTACACAAACACAATACTCCATTGGAATCAACATTTCACAACTTGGAAATTCACTAAGAAAAACAGTTTCTAACACCCTTAAATTGTATTCCACACAGCTAGGCCTATATGTTTTACAACCTCAGACGGATGCAGCAACACCTCATTTAACCCATTTTTTGCACAATTTTCCAAAAAAAACATCAGACCTCACATACGTTTGGTCATTTAATTGACACAGGTGCCATATAGGATAATAGCATTAGGCTAGGTTGGAGCCAAGGCCAAGAATCCCCATAAGCTTTAGGTTACAGGACTACCTAAACCCAAGCCTGTTCCTCTCTCACAGTAACAAAAGTATTCTAGCCTCCATTTTAACATTTTACCACCAACTGTTGGCTTATTACGCTTCCTGATATTTTTGGAGGACTTAACTATTATTATCGCCGTCGCATTCTCATCCTTCGCATATATTTTCCCAACAACATCCGTCTTGTGTTATACGATAGATAAATGTAGCATAAATTAGGCATCGTGGTGAGGCAGACCTATCCAGTCTCAGAGAAATATGTAAATATGTAGTGTTACAATTCCGTACACATTCACCTGCGGGACAGACACCGCCCAGCGCCCCCAAAGGGCCGTGGGTTGCCATGTCGAGCGTTGTAATGTTAGTTAGGGGCTCGACTCAGTCCCATCCGAGTTGTAACCAGATTTGGAGAGAGAATAGTAAAAAGCCGAATTCACCCAGACCGCACTTCCACTTCCATATTAGTGAAAGTCATGCCTCCGTTAAAGGCAAAACGGTAACAGCCAACACAGCGTGGTGGTTTTTCTAGGCGCACGTGTGTACGGAATTGCAATATTTCTGTGAGAGTCTGACCCAGCAGTTGGGGGAGTCAAGCTTGAAGTAGTTTCCTCACCATAACTTCAAACCTCGACAACAACTCACTTCTCTCTATGATTAAACCGCCATGCCTCGCATCACAGAACCTGCAGCATTGACTCACAGAAGTACAGTATGACTCCACTACTGATCTCTTTAAGTCTGCCGTGTAGAGTAAACGGGATATCCATTCACACCGCTAGCGTCCGCTACCATCACATGCTACACTACCTCTTTATATTCTGGATGTGGGGAAATGCCAAGAGATGTTTCTCTGGAATGGATGATGGAGCCTAAGCTTAATTTTGGTTCTCAGCAATCATAATACCCAAGGTGCTATATACGGATTAATCACATGGTTGTTATAGCTCGCAGCAGTTGGTGCTCTGCAAACCTTGGTGTTGTTAGTTTCAATTGAGTTTCGATTGATTTATTGACGTTTTTACAGGAATAAATGCCTATAAATGAACAAAAACAGTACAAAAACACGTGGGCGCTTATTTCTATTATGTATAAACTTGAGAGCCGCGCTTGTGTGTGTGTGTGTGTGGACCCCAAATCAATAATAATTAAAGTTAAGGTTAGGCACTCTTAGCATGCCAAAGGTTCAGCCGTGGGTTTGTTAAGGTAAGGCTCTGGAGACCCAGACAGCTTAATAGAATTTCCTTTAGCCATGACCGTCCACCGGCTGGATATCGACTGCCTTTTGCAAAACTATTAAGAAACACAACACACGCATAAATTTGTATTTTATAGTGTACTTTAACTTTATTGGGGTTGTTAACTTGATTGACCGTTTGCGGTCCATAAGATCCAAGGGCCGACAACAGCAGTACTGTATCATTCCAATCGGATTGGCGAAATAAACAATAAATAAATAAAAAAGTTTCATGTGTAAACGAGAAGTGCTTGCGGCGCATTGAATCAGAACGTATCAGGCTAATTGGTATGCGTCATCTCCAGATTAACTCGTCACTGAAGTACAGTATATCATCCATAAAATCCAAACGTCACTGGTTTAGGATCGAGATTTCTAGTGCAGGAAGGTTATAGATAATTGTATTGCCAGCTTATCTTCATTTCAGCTACTGTATGTGTAAGCCAGACACTCACTTTTAAGACTGCATGATCCATAACCTCCACCCCGTAGGCTATGCAGCTATACCCGTCATCAGAATATTCCATCTCAACTTTATGTTCAAAGGAAGGGAGCCGACTTAAAGGACAAACAAGTCCAAGGTTTCCAAAGGGCCACTCTGAATGAACAGCACAGCATTCTAACAACGTACACAATGGCGACCGTATCCATCATTTGTTGTTCAAGGGTAGCAGCTAGGGACCTTTGTGTAAGACGGCCTCGTCTTTGTAGTCACTATTAGTGGTGGTATTGCTGCGGTGTCTTGAATTCTGAGATTAAATAAGGTTCACTCTTATATAGCCATATATTGTACAAGATCAAAACCTCGAGCCAGAAGTCCTGAAATATTATGAGTTCAACACATTCGAACCAAAATATCTAACTCAAACCACCACTCGTGTGAAACAAAATTCGAACATCAAAGCGATCTACAGCAGGTAGCGGAAAAGAACTTTTGAAGAGTACGTGGGTTGTGGAGACCTGGGCTGTTTCACAACACCCCACTCATGTACTACTGGCTTGTGGATTTAATAAGAAATACCTTTGGCCAAGGCAAGTGTGCCAAAGTCCTTGTAATGTGGGAGATTAGACTAATATGTGTAGGATTATGGTAATGCAGGATCTATTCTGATCTCATTATGATAGTGAAAAGTCCCACCTTCACAGTCATCTGATAATAATTGCCATTAAGGCTGTGAAACTAACTTTTTCATATATAATTTGAATCCTCTGCCAATTTTAACTTCTAAATTTTAAACCCTAAAATTAAGTTATAATTGACAGATGAATTATAATCAATTAGCTACAATTTATTTACAGTTATATTCATCTATCATGATTGACAGTGACATAAGATAATAGTAGTTTAGATGTTCCATCTGATCCCAAACAGTCATCTTCAAATTTCTTAGGTTTATCCAGAATTTATCCAGAACAATGCTACTTCTGTGCTCGGGCTCAGGCAGGGACACAGCCACACATACACACACAGCTGCTTAAGGATGTGGTTGCACCATAAAAAACAACAACCGACCACTGTGGCGCTTGCCTCGCCATGGGTTCTGCTCGGAAATGATGGCGGCACATTAGTCCGGCAGTGTGCAGTTAGCTTCTGGTTTAAGGACTTCAGTGTTTTCTATCCTATAACTGTATGTACAGTATGAGCACAATACAAAGGACGTTTGCATTCGCAATCTTTGTTGAAGAAGAGTCACCTAAACAACATTCTGGGTCAAAACAAGCTGATGACCCAAAATTTGCATCTATCTGAGAGAACTAATCTTTCATATTGGCTTAAACCCTGTGGAAATGTTCTATTAAGTCTTAGAATCCATTGTTTTCCTGCAAACTTCCTCTCCCCTTCCGTCCAAATGCGGTTGGATTCTAGTCCACACACTTGCATTGCACCAATCCTTTGTACCATGAAATGCTGTACGATTAGCAACATGTATTTCCCATTATTTATGTTATACTGTATCTATGCTGGTTCAGCCTGTCTGCTATTGTGTTTCTGGTTTCCCCTATATATTGTAGATTACATTTGTTTGTTGTACATGTGATTAGGGACAGGTTTAGTCATGGAGCAAGTCTGTCCAAGGACAGTCAGAATAATTACACTGACCCCCCTGTTCTGCAATCATAACTCAATTGAACCGCATTGCACCGCAATGCTGCTATGATGTGTTGACTTCATATACAGCAAACTACACACAGCACAGCTCACACCGCCATACCTGCATAGCTGGACCCATGCTGCTGCATATGCTGCGCGTACAGAAAAGCACATAGGTCGACTCACACAGTTCGGCTCACGCTGCTACGGTCATGTAGTGCAGCTGTGCAATATAGAAGTACTCTGTTATGTGATATCGCAGCCAGATATTGGCATCCAAAGTACGGAAAAGTACAGGGGAATGTCTCATTTCATACAGGGGCGGATCTAGGCATGGGCATGGGGGGGGGCAATGCCCACCTAAATATACTGACTGCCCCACCAAACATGATGCAACCCAAGATATTTCAAATTAAAGTGCTCATATTTAAAATGATTTGAAACACTACTACTGCTACCCTACCAACTACAGTTATCTCACCACTAAAGCCACAGCATTTCATCATTGAAAACAGAAAACTCTCCGAGTCAGACCTTTAGCTTGGTGCATGCTGCGTGTCTGTTGCAACTTCAACAACAACTGATGTTATTAATGATGCTTTACTTGACTAATAAAAGTCCTGTAACCCAAAAATGGTATGGGTGCGGCTTCATGAAGTCGCCGCCATACCATACCATACCATACCATACCATACCATACCATACCATACCATACCATACCATACCATACCATACCAAGCAAATACCATAACCATTTTTTCTTCATAGCAGATCTACAAGCTCACAATTCTTCGCATTGCAACACATTGTGAGGTATGAGAAGTATTTGCTTACGAGATGATGCAGTGGAGACTAGAAGGAAAAGTAATAGAAATTGATAAAAGTAATGACTCACGCCGCACGCTGCAACACCAATCACGGCTTTAGGCCGTGCTGTTTCTGGCTCACAGCAAACCAAAAGGCTCACGCTGCTGCCTGCGCTACACGACTCCCGTACAGCTCAGCACCCACGCCGCTGTGTGTGCATACATACAGCGAACCGCAATCATGGTTCAATCACACAGCGCTGGCCTTGTCTCACATGCAGTGTTGATAGTCTGCCCGTATATCCATTCATATATTCATTGCTGTTCTTGGATGTACATTCACACATACGTATATAGATACACTATATATACAGTGTATATATATATATCACTGCTGGAGCTAGATTATGCATTCATATGTATTGATGGAATGTATTATGTTAACTCAGAAAATGTGTGGAGGGATAGTGTCGGGAGTCGATATTATTAAACCTTTTTTGCTCTCATGTACAGTTGTTGTTGCTGCTGCCTGCTAGCACACCTGAACGTCCCCATGGAGATCAATTAAGGTTTATCTAATCTTACGAGGCCGAGCGCCACGGCGCGGCTCCACGCCATCGACATTATTAGCACACAACTCACATTAGCGCGTCGTTAGTCTTGTGCCGCCAAGACGATCAGCGGACTAATACAGCGAGGGTCAGGACCCCCCAGGGTTGCTTGTCAGGGTGGGGGTCCCCAGTTCAATCATTATTACTGTGGGGGAGGTCCCCAGTTAAAATATAATTATTTTGGGGGTTACAGGATGAAATAGACCTTTAGGGAAGCCTCGCCCTCTCTCCAGTGTCCAACAATGTAAATATCATGGACAATACAAAATAAATACTGGTTAATTTTTGCAACCAGACCTTCAAAATCTCTTCCTTGTCTTCAACAAGACATGCCGTATGCAGTGAAAAATGTGTGTGTGTGTGTGTGTGTGTGTGTGTGTGTGTGTGTGTGTGTGTGTGTGTGTGTGTGTGTGCGCGTGCGTGCGTGCGTGCGTGCGTGCGTGCGTGCGTGTGTGCGTGTGACATTTATTTATAAAAACAATGTTTTATCATATAGGAAAGCTATTGGTGGATAGGTTGCACATGTTGTGCTTATAGCTGTCTGTAATTGGACCATAGCAGTTTGGGGAGGGGCTTACTGAACTGGTCTATTCTGAGAACCACTGTACTAATAAACAGATTGTAGTAAATTCAACAAATGTGCTAAAGCCGCAAGGAACCAAAGCACTTTAAAGTGCTCCTTCGTATGAGATGGTATCAGGGTTTCGTTTTCAAAGCAGCGGGTGCAGGTTTTTGTACTGGGTTTTCTCTGGCGTCTAAATGCAGGCCATTCAACACGTTCAGATTTCCCCAAGACGTTATCAGTAGTCGGAGATGTGATCAGATTGTCTCGCTGTGCAAGACTAGGTGATGCGCCGGCAATAAGTAGTGTTATCTATGCATACTGTATCACTGCTGTAGCTCAATGTGAAAAGGATGAAGGGAATATATTCTCCTGTACAGTAGTACACTGAAGATATGTTTTCACTGTCATTTCCATTTTAATTAATTGATTTAGCGTTAACTGTCCCGAGGCCTAGTTTCCAGATGTACTGGGGAGACTATTCTCACTATTCTCATTATGAAAACTATAAACCTAAGTTGCCACACTTTTACGGTTCCTGTCTCCAGAGCTGATAGTCTGCATTACTTCGGTGGATGGAAGGACCAGTCAGTGTGATTAGAAGTGGCAGCCGGTGGCCCACTTCCATCCCTTAACTCCACGATCTGCCACAGAATTGGACACGTTGAGTATTATCCAGAATGTTTTTGTGTTTTTGGCAATAAAAACCAAATGCAACTAACAAGATATATATAATGTAGGCATGGTGCTGCTGTAGCTACCGTTCACAGAGGAATACACTACGGATCACAACACTTCACTGACTCTAAAACGCATGCACCCACACACGCATGTGCAATTATGCAAACAGATGAGCGCGCGTGCACGCATCATCATCCCAATCTAATCAGTGATTCATCCCTTGTCCTGCAGACAGTGATACACAACACAGCTAAAGTGCCGTCGATTTGATGGAGCTAAAGTGTCGCCAATTCGATCATTCTCGTCCTTACCCCGTGGTGCAGAGCGAGCGCACTAGCGAGTGCCTTCAGCTATAATTGAGAGGGAAGGGTAGAGAATCTAGCGACGCTCTAATAAAGAGATTCCGCCGCGAAGGAAGGGAAAAAATGCAATTCGGCAGCTTTCCTCGACAGCTTCCTAGTGCCACTTGTGCCTTGAAAGATTACAACTGTAGATTGTTTGTGTCCTAATGCCAAAGGGTGTGGAAAAATAAAAAAAGAAAAAGAGTCAGTTATGCACTACTTGGGCCCTGCTTACTATTCAACAGCAGAGCCATTTAGTGTCACTCCCTGAAGCTAATAAGACGATGGGTTTCTTCCCGAAGCGCAGCAAGGCATGCATGCGCCGACTACAAACAGCCCCCCCAAAAACAAAAACCTGTGTTTTAGATGAAAAAAGATGTGGCTTTACGTTCCACTGCCTTTGAGTGGACGCAAATTCTGCACGGTGCAAAATGCGCGTATTATGGTCTGAGATGACGCCCGTTGACGCAGGTTATTCTTATAATTCAGCACCGTTCTGTCGGCACACCGTGCGGCGTCCAACATGATGCCGAGAATGTGTGCTCTGCAAAAAAAAAAAAAAACAGTACAACTTTGTGGCACTGTGACAGGCAATTAGAGGCCAATCATTTCTGGAGAGCATGCATGACTGGAGGATGTTGAAGGGAAGAGACTTGAGAGCGAGAGAGAACGACAGAGAGAGGGAGAGGGGAAGGGGAGGGGACTGGCCTATGAGACCGGGCACTAGGGATTGCTTTCAATTTCTATACTCCAGATGTTGTCCTACTTTACGACTTGGAAAAGAACTGCCTTCTGTCATGTGAGAAGAACTGAGACATCACTGTGCTTGGGGAGTCGTCACCGTAGTGAAAGGTGTTCCTGTAATAGTCGGGTTGTTGTTCGCAATCGCGCGGCAACTGCTCGGAATCAACAAACAGACGCCGTAAACAATGTAATAAGCGCGTTTAGACACAGCCCCCTTCGTGTTTCCGTCATGTACCCTGCAATTAGTTGAATGTGTTAATAAGAAGCTATCAGGATTAGAAATATATCTTTTTTTAGTGGAGCTACCACTCCAAGAACAGTAATGTCACTAGTATATCCATCTCCATAACTATGCCAATGTCTATCTCTGTTTCTATGGGTACCAACAGGGGTCTGATTTTTATTATTCAGACAAGCAGCAATGTCTCTGTCTCTGACACCTTTAAGGGCCGCAGTCTGACTTCAAAGATTAGGAACAATGCATGGATTTGACTGTCAGTTTCCTGAATGGATTTGTCATTTACCAATGAAAAAAGTTTGGACCAATGACACAGCTTCTAGGAAAATCTTTGAGTGCAGCCTTGAGGTGACACGGCGGCAAAATGTTTAATCCATTGCTGGCTATCTAAATACGAAAAAAGCAAGAAAATACATTACAATTTTGAACGATTCATTTTTTCCATTGTGATTGTATGTATTGAATTCATAATAAAGGCATACAGTAAACATAAAATACATACAACAGAACACACAAGAAAAAAAATAGCAGGAGCAATAAAAAAAACTATACAGTACATAGCGGCCAGCGTTATATTTCTTGCAAGCTAGAACATACATTTGCAAAGGGTGACCCATGGGGCCACATGCAGTCTCTGAATCCACTTAATGAACCCATAGGTTAATATTGGAATACTGATATATTATTGATTCGTTGTTACAATTCAAAGCATGCACACGGTGATGAAAAAGATCCCTATATTCTACTATATTCAAGGAAGAAATGGCCCGCGCTCACATGTGATTACTCCCATGTATTCCTTACTCCGGGGGGAGCATCACTTCTGCGTGTGTTTCTACCAGAAACAGAAAGTGTAGCCAAAGGGAGACCTTGCTGTATTTTATGTGGGATGTTTTCCTCATCAGCTCCGTGTCAAATAAACCTTAGAGACCTAATTTATCTAGCCGAGATCAGCTAGCCTTTTGTCCCTGTGTCAATCATCCTGATGAAATGTCCACAAAGCAAGCCCTATTCCTCTGTGTCTTAACAGCGCATCCACCCTCCCCCCTGTTTCTATTACTGTCCTGGTGCTTTGACCTGTATATATATTCTCTGGCAAAGCCAATTCCCTTGTTTACTTACAGTAAACCTTGCTTAATAGTCATTTGGGTTCGGAGGTGCATTTCAAGCAATAGTCTTGGGACTGCCATGAGTACTGTCTGCCACTTCGGCAGGCTGTTTCAGTTACTACTACTTTTTAAGAGCTGGTATTTCATGCAACACAAGCATTCGAGTAGTTTGTAGTTTACGCTGGCATAACATAAATCAGGGAAGAAAGGGTAATATCTACAAACAATAGCCTGTGCCTACCCATACCGTTAAAATAAAGATAAAACACGAACCAAAGGTAAACAACATAATACGATTTGAAAATGTCACCGTTGTGTGTGGGTTTGGTAACATCCTTGGAGAAATTAATTCATGAAATGGAGCGATGATTAACCGTTCTGAAATAAGAAGCAATGAGTTGGCGTTGTGCCACATCGGATAATTGAGGGCTGAGTCACTGTTAGACAGAAGAACGTCACAGCCATTATTACCGCTGCCGTACATACAATGACTAATCAAACACAGCTGGATGATGAAATTGCTTTTGAAGGTAGGTGGGCCATTCATACTATTCTGTGCAAATTCAACCTAGTAACTTTTCCCTATTGCAAAAAAGTTACTAGGTTGGGGGGGGATATATATATATATATATATATATATATATATATATATATATATATATATATATATATATATATATATGGTCCCTTTAATGCTTTAATGACAGTAGTTACAGACAGGAAAGAGGTGAGAGATGCAGCAAAAGTTGTCATAAATGGGACTCAGAGTCAGGCCAGGGCCTATTATGTGGCATGCACCTGAGCCATTAGGCTTGAAATATACTGTATCTCTATATGTTTTTAGAAAGGATTTTGAGTTTTGTTCTGAAAGAGGACATGTTCAGCTGTCGGAGGAAAAAAAACATTAGTGCAGCTTAATTCAATATTTCAATTATTCCCATATCCATTATCTGCACTGTAATGGGGGACACATTATGGACATAACAGGGGGGTAATTTTATGCTCAAGATGGCCATTACTCCTAATGTAATGCAAAGTATGCTGCCACATTGTGAACCCCAAGCAGGGATTGTAATACTGTATCATATTTATCACTCAATCATATTTTAAGAATCATGAAAAGGTATCCTTTGTGCTCGCAAAGCCATTGTAAATGTGTGCACTTTGCACCTTTCTATAACTGCTTTGTTCGTTGGAATATTTTTTTCTGAAAATAAGAGTGAACAAGTCAAGTCGCTAGTGAGGACTGAACAGGGTTGTTTCTCTGGGGACTGTAAATACAGCAACTTCCGCAACTACCGTTTACAGTCTCAAAAGCACACTGTTTACCCGGGGTGGCATAACAAGGTGGACAAATTATGAATTAAACAGTGTGATAAAATGATGAATTAAACTTATTCTGGAATATGGTTTCTTATCAAAAATATAAGTCATCTGGCTAGAGAAAATAGTTGGGGGACATGTACAGATTAATTTGTCAAGCCAGGGCCAAACATTGATATTCTAAGCATGATGTGCAAATTTAGATTGTTTGAATTTAATTGGTTATATTGGTAAATGAAGACTAATAAACATGGTGGTCATGGCATTTCAGTATACCCCTACTGAAATCAAGATATTAATTTAGATGTATTTAATTCTGAGGTACAAATCAATTGTGTTCTATGGCAGAAAGAAAGGGTGTAACCATACATTTTAACAACGGTACGACTACAATACGTATAACGATAAGATACATAAGATAGGGGAGACCGGGCGCGTTGTCACACTTTTTGCTTTGACTTGAATTGCTCATCAACCACACATCACATGATAATCAGCCCTATATTAGAAGGAAGCTTAAGGTCTTGGCTTGAAATTGGTGTAACCCTTTTCCCCATAAGTTATTCTATCAGGTAGTTATTAGCCATCAAAGTCACCTTGACACGTTGTGACAACCAGCCCCATCACGGGGTAGCTTGTCACAATGCACAGGGTTGGTTGTCCCTATAGGAAATCAATGGGGTTTCAGAAGAAAAATGTGAAATTTAAAAAACGTGTAACTTTTTTGTTTTTTAAGCTAGAGACACACAATAAGTTTTAAAATGACTAGAAATTAAATCTTTAATAGCTAATATACTTTTATAGTTGTAAATCATTATCATTTGTTTATTATACCAATTTGACATGTGACAACCAGCCCCGCAAAAAATGAGACAACCAGCCCCACATGATCATTTGACAAACTTTTAATGATAGCTGCCACATGGCTGCAGCTAGCAAATCCCACATCACATCAAAATGAAGCTATTGATGTCCTCTTTCTAACATGTGCATAGTTTTTAAATATCTAATATTCTACAACCTTTTATTACAAAACTAACACCAAAATCAAAAGTTCGTTTTGCCCCTAAAAAAAATCAATGTCTTCTCATATCAATGTGGTAGGTGTCTTCTAAAAAATTTCATGGTACAAATGAACCTTATGTCTTGTCACATGACTGATATCAACATGGTGAAACAGCGCCCTCTAGTTTGGCTGTAATAAGATTTGTGACAACCAACCCATGAGACAACCTGCCCCGGTCTCCCCTACACAGATACATAAGATACATGGACAATAATACAATATTGGGTCATTATGACGATAGACAGGTATAAACATTCATTCGTACCTCTCTATAAAACCGTTAAATAGATAGCCGTTTTTCTGACAAAGGCGTAAGCACTTAGGGTGTATATGTTATTTGTTCCTGTATTGTGTTGTCTTTTTGTTTAGTTTTTTGTCTATGTCTATTGTCCTATGTATGCAGCTGTGGTCCTGTCCAAGACAAATTTCTCCTTCAGGAGACAAAATAAAATGAAACTTGAACTTGAACTTGATTGTGTTGTATATATCTATTCTTTTGCGGGTGGGAGAGGGAACCTGGTAAAGTAATAAATTAATATGTAGCATTATTAGTCTCTGATTCAAGTAATATACCCTATTGGCCTGAATATAAGACTATGTTTTTTTCCCAATGGAAATATCCCAAAAACGGAGTCGTCTTATATTCAGGGGCTATACTATTTGACATTCAATGTTCTTTTTTCTGTAAATGGGTCTTGAAAAATGAGGGTCGTCTTATAAACGAGTCGTCTTATATTCGGGACAATACGGGTAATATTAACCAACGCCGTCTTCCATATAGATGGATACTGAATTTGAACCCATGATGTGTTATGGATTTATTGTGTATTTTTTTACAAGACAAGCTATGCTGTGTTATGTCATGTGGGGCACAAATGGCCCAGACTAGAAATGGCAGAGGCGTATTGTGGTTATGGATGTTTTGTATGACACAGTTGCACTCAGCCTTTTCTCTGAATACCTCCTCCTTGGAGGACTGAGACACCGTCGGACTGAAGGACGCCATTATCACCGCCGCCGTACCATGACACAGACACAGCAGCATGGTGAAATTGCATTTTAAGGTGCGTGGATGTTTTCGTTTGACACAGTTGCATCCAACCTTTACTTGATAATAGTGAAAACATGGCCCTGCTATCCTTTAAAAAAAATCCATTAATCTTGTATTCTTTTCTTTACAAGAACTGATGAATCCCGGTGCGATTTCAATTCCGTCTGTGCCATAGAAAAGACAACCATAAGTCAATATAATTACAAATCACTTCTCTCTAGTGGGAGGCTAGTGATTGCGCTGTCATGGAATTTGTGCCTATGAAAAACCAGACAGCCTCATCAAGAGGATGTCGCCAAAATGTCCATATATTTTGGGTGTGTAAAATGCTTTGTGCGGCTTATTAATGTGCACAATGCCTGGATATGTTCATGATGTGCAACGTGCGTTTGAAAAAAAAAAAAAAAAACGGATGCCACAGCGAAGTTCTTCAGTAGAATTGATACCACCAACGTTGATTCCTCAACAGGCCCCTAATTCTATTTGTAATTTATGTTTTTCAATTTTCATTTATAGCTTACAACCAGTGGTCCGGGGACCACCAGTGAGGATCCAGGGACCACCATCCCTGAGAGGATTCCTGGGTGACCACCCAGGAATCCTCTCCCAGCTAAATGATGGACAGATCCGTAACTTCTGAGATTGTAAAATGATACCAAATGGACCCGTAATTTCACACTCTCAAAGAGTTAAATTATATTTACCGGTAAACAGCCGAATGACTTCATTTTCAAGAATGTACACATTTAGAAACTGTAGAAGAATTGTTATTTTGACCAATGTTTGGCCGGTTATCTCTCCTAAATTGTGGAGACAAACATGACAATCTGTTTTGCATAACAGCCGTGACTGTTTTGCACAACAGTCAACAGTTTTGCGCAACAGTCAACCCTTTTCCCTAGTAAACCTAAACCTAACTCCTAACACTATAGGTTCATCGTCAGCATCCAGGAGTGTGAGTGTGAGTGTGAGTGTGTGTGTGTGTGTGTGTGTGTGTGTGTGTGTGTGTGTGTGTGTGTGTGTGTGTGTGTGTGTGTGCACGCGCAAATTTTGGCGATAAGCTGTACACAGACGGACGGACACACGGATGGAGGGTAAAATATACTCCAATAAGAGAGGTGCATATTCTCTACTGGTCAGGCTATACTATTATGCTCTAGATTGAACAAGAACTTCTAATGCCAGAGTGCACTCTTGATGCTGTTCCACAAAGGACAGAAAATATGCCAAAAGCTATGTGCAGTTTTCTCAGCTCGGGTCTTTATGCGAGCTCTTAGAATTTAACACTTATATGACTCACAAACACCCCCTTTTTTAAGTTACTCGTGGTTGAGGTGGTATCCAGTCAAATTATTCAAATTGGACGAAAATGGGCTCTTTACGGTGCAGGTTTTTTGAAAGAGACAGAGGACAGGGCATTAGCATCACGGTTGGTCGGGTTATTCAAGAGAAACGCCAACCATCCATTTGGTTTCATTTGTACACTCTCAAGAGTTAAAAGATGAGCCCTGGTATGAAAAAGGTTGAAAATCCCTGGTTTAGGTAGGTATTTTTCTTTTAGTGTGTGCAAATGTTTTCTGTTTCACTCGATTAAAATACTACACAAATACGCACTTCTACATGAAAAGGAGAACACATACGTATATATTCTACGTAAGTCGACTGCTCCACGTCATCCCAACCTAATTGAGACGAGTCAGTGGGGGCAGACCAGCTGCCTTCCTCCGCACCGACCCTGTCCTCTGCTTCTTTAGGACTTTATATAGCTTCTGCAGCCTATTTCTTCGCATTTGCATCAGTCCTGTGTCTGAAGTTACGCTGCGCGCTCATCCTCGGGGCCTTGTCGCATTAATGGGGCCCTTGGGGGGGGGGGGGAGGCATTAAAGCGGGACTAAGGGACAGAGACCCCTAGACAAACCTGGACTACTCATAGTTTGACCAGCGTCATTCGCGCTCCTCCTGTTTGGCATTATTAGGAACAAAAAGGGAACTGAAGTTCACATGACCGAACATTGACGCCTTCGGGCCGAAACCTTGTATGTACATAGTTCATCTTTCTATATATTTTTTGTTGTTGTCTTACGACAGCCTAACAAGAATGCAAGTTCGGGAACTTGGTTGTGAGCTTGTATATCTGATGTTTCCGCTATTGATCAAAAAATCCCACTGAACATTTCTAGGTGTCTAAAGGGCTGGTTTTAGCAGCTTGGATTAGACATTGAAACAACATGTTTCAATGTCTATATATAAACAGTCTAAATTTAGAACTTGATTAGCCTATTCTTACCTTATTTTTAGACAGATATTTAGACATCTAAAAACCAACTATTGCTTAAATCTGGGGTTTATCACACATTTAACTAATGAAAGGCATTATTAAACTGAGCTTGTGCCTGAGTTGCATCTACTGGACTCCCCCAATTTCCTGAAAAGAAACAGTCTTGGACATACAAGGTTTCCGCGGCGACAGTGGCGACACACACACACAGACACGACCGCTGGGCTCACTATGTAGTCATCAGATCCCAGGCGTACGTTTGGGGCATCTGCGTCACGTGCGTGTTTCACCTTTGGGGGGTATTTCAGGAAGAGGAGACTGCGGAGAAGATATAAAAGTAGCGCAGGGTCACGTTGGAGACGCCTGAGGGCTAGTTAGACTCCTGTTCCAATTGTTTTATCCAGCGCGCATCTCTCCCCTAACGTAGCGCATATACCTGTCCATCAGGATATCTATCAAATGATATCACAGAGAAGGGAAAAAAATAAAAAAATGTAAGAAACCCGATGCATCACGTTGGGTTCAAGAGTGCACAGCAGCACCATCGGAAGAGAATGGAAGCTTATTTATTCTGTCTTTATTTTTTATTTTTTTGCCATGCGCATTCACAGAGCCCATGGCGATTCTTCGAGAGCCATCAAACCTTGGAGTACAATCTCCATCTGCGAGGAGAGGAAGCAATAACAGACTAGGGAGTGTACCGTAAATGACTTCATCCACCCAGGCAATTTCCCTACAGGCATAATAAACACAGGGTTATTCCTACATGCTACACCGCCATGGGGCCGTTACAGAGCGCTAAGCTGTCACACAGAGGCCTACTGGATGGAAGACGCAAGTGGCTAAGTGCTATATAGCAGTCCTTGATGTAGGACTGAAAAATGAGAGCCAGCGAGTCGCTCGTTGCAACGGTTTTATTACAGCCACGCCTGTTTTGCATAACAGACGACCGTTTTGTATAAAAGTTGGGACTGTTTTGCATTTAACCCCTAACACTAAACATAACCTCAGTAAAGCCTATGTCTAACCTTGACCTCTAACCCTGAACATGACCTCAGTAAAACCTATGCCTAAACCTAACCTTAACCCTCGACCATTATGCAAACCGCCGCGACCATTATGCAAAGCGTTCGCGACTGTTATGTAAAATGGTATTGACGTTTGTAAAACCGCCGCGGCGGCCGTCACGGTCGAGGATTGCTTTCGCAATCCCTGTGAATTTTATACCTAGTTTTATTCCTGTGAATGTATAAAACTAGAGACGTGCCTTTCTGGGCACAGGTCTTCACCAGGCCTCCTCGTGGCGCAATTGGGGCAGAGGTTCATCGTCAGCATCCATCCAGGGAGTGTGTGTGCAAATTTTGGCAGAGATAAGCTGTGCACAGACGGACGGACACACGGACGGAGGATAAAACATACTCCCCACCATTCTTCGGCCTGGTAGAGACAATAAGAGCGCTGCATATTCTCTACAGATTAAGCTATACTACTATGCTCTAGATTGAACAAGAACTTCTAATGCCAGAGTGCACTTTCAACACTGTTCCACAAAGGCCAGGAAATATGCCAAAAGACATTTGCAGTTTTCTCAGCTCGGGTCTTTATGAGAGCTCTTAGACTTTAACACTTCATATTATATGACTCACAAACACCTCCTTTTTTAACAAGTTACTCGTGGTTGAGGTGGTATCCAGTCAAATTATTCAAATTGGACGAAAATGGGCTCATTTACCGTGCAGGTTTTTTGAAAGAGACAGAGGACAGGGCATTAGCATCACGGTTGGTCGGGTTATTCAAGATAAACGCCAACCTTTGTTTCCATTTTTTTTTCCGCACCTCATCTCTCCAGGGCGAGGAATAAAGGAAAAAAAAAGGTGAGGACGGCGACATAAAAAGGAAAGTCCCCGACAAAACCCTTTGTCGCACCGTCCGCCTAATGCGGATGCATCTGAAAAGGACGGTGAGAGGGCAGAAAAAAGTCTTAATGGATTATTTAACAGGACACATCCGCTCCGCATGGCTGCCTGCCGGCTGTTCCGCAGCCTGCTCCTCTCTGCCGCCGTCGCCAACTTATCCAAAACGCGACAGCTGGCACACCTGATATATCTGATTGGATTAGTGCAATCAGTGGGTGATGTGTTTAAAGCTAACTGGGGTGATGGTGGAATTAGTGGGTTGGTGGTGGGTGCTTTACCGGTGCTGGTAGGGGTACGACTAAAAACCGGGATGTGTAATCCTTGCCAAAACAATAAATACAAATAAAATAAGAGGTTGGTTTCAAAACAGACTGTGACAAAACAACGTTTTAAGCTAGCAGTAAATGCCATGGCGTTGCAGCGGCTTACTACTAATTCGATTCTGGTGCGCCGAGCGGATCCCCGTGCCCGCGGGGTCCAATCCGATCCCAGGGCTGCTGCTACAGTACTACTACGGTCTCCGATTGATGATTGATTTTAGAATTGTTCAAATGCATCTACTACACTAAACACTAGTGCAGTCTGAGTGCGGCGTAGTTACGGGAGAGACGTTGCTGGAGGGCTTGAATGTCCGAGGACAACCCAGCGAGAGAGAGATTATACTGTGAGTGCAGCCCTGATCATTAGAGTAGGGATAGAATACGTGCGTTGGGTACAACAAGTTACCGGTGGGTGCTGTGCAATGCATGGTAACGTGATAAAAATGTGGGACTGAACGGTGCTAATCAGGCCTATCAAGGTTAAAGTTCACATTGCAGATCAGAAGCAGACAGTAGCTTTACATTCTGAAAGCTCTGCCGTTTTTGTCGTTTTCGGAAAGAGCAATAGAAAAGTCAGCGGGGAAGAGAAAGGAGGGGGGAATCTAACAGCATGTCAGTCCCGGGTCCACCTAGCGATCCTCGGGCATCTATAGACTGGTAATCCAGCCTGACAGCGTGAAATCAAACCTATGTACACATAATACACACATACAGTAGCAAATACCAGCAGCCACACTAAGTACATTGAGGTTAGACATTATGTACAGACATACCCACCAATGTCTTCACCGTACCTAATGATGTAGATGGACATTTCACCATGTTTTCAAAAGAATATATGTAACTGACATTTAGAAGCTTTGGAACACTTCTCTGGGGACATTTATGGGTGTAATAAGTGGTACTAGATATTTTAGATTTTAGCAGTGAGCCCAGCGTCTCCGATGTCATCGACACTACCGCCTGGACTACATGTTGTCTCAGTAAGACATGATGACACTCAGAGACACTGGGCTCACTTCTAAAATTTAAAATATCTAAAGCCACATATTGCACATACGTACATTGACCCCATGAAAGTATTCTTAACGTCATTAACATACATTTCATTGCAAAAATGGTGAAATGCCCCTTTGAGGTTAGACATACAGTAAAGGTGGCACACTTTGGCTGGTCCACACAGCTGCAGGGACAGTGCATGAGATTAGACTCACTAAGGTGTCAAAGAGTGTCAATGTGTTGCACATTGCCAAGTTCAGGTACAATGGCAGTCCATAAAGGGCAGTAAAGTCCATCAGTCCATCTTTGCAGGGTAAGAGCCAAAACTGTAGAAATTGTAAACATAAAAAAGAAAAATAGGGGCTCGCAACTCACTTTAAGGTGCTCCAAAAGACCCTTATTTGGCGACAGGCAGGCAAAAATACGACGTTTCGACCGGGTATGGTCTTTGTCAAGTATAAGTTATACCTGACATAACCGGACGAAACGTCTTTTTTTTTTTTTTTGGAGCATCTTAAAGTGAGTTGCGAGCCCATGAAGTCTCCATCTTAAACAATGTTCTGGTTATTGTGGGAAGAGAAGAACAATAACTAAACTTGCAGCTAACGTTAAGTGCAAATTAAAAACGGTATGCATGCACCACGACAGCTGCATAGGAACAACAAGGTTAATGAAGTAGAATAGCCTTGTTTAACCTATGTCTTTAGTATGGCTGAACAGTCGGGAAATAAGATTGTCTGAGATAATTAGAGAAAGAGGGAGAACCACTTGCTCAGTCAGACACAGTGGTGTGTTATGGCCATCTAATGTATGCATATGCAATTCCCCGTTCCCTGTGTCCTTGAATGTTTCACCTTTGGGGGCAATTCAGGAAGAGGAAGATACAAGTAGTGTAGGCAGGTTAGATTTCTGTTCCAATTGTACCACTTTCCACACCTGTACCCCCCCGGTATATACCTGTCCATGAGGATAACTGTCTTAATGATCTCACAGAGATGGGACACAATAAAAACCTCTGCATTGCGGCCACGGATTGCAACAACAAGGATAAGTAGAGCGGCCTTGTTCACCTTTAGTAGTGGGTTTTAGTAGTGGGTGAATAGCCTGAGATAATGAGAGAGAGAGAGAGAGAGAGAGAGAGAGAGAGAGAGAGAGAGAGAGAGAGAGAGAGAGAGAGAGAGAGAGAGAGAGAGAGAGAGAGATGCACAATACAGATACATTTGCCACAGAGTCTAACAACGATGTCTACTACAATTCTACTCTGGATCCTTTTTGCAATCACCTCCACAGCACACAGAGTTAAATGGCTGCTATCCATTCACTGGGTGAATCGCCACAATTTCACGGATCATTAAGTTCAGGGTTGTGAACATATTGGCAGGCCCACCTCTGACCCCGAGGATGTGTATGTGGAGGAACCAGCCCAGTGGCAATTAGCCAAATTACCACGTTCTACGTTTCATGTCAGGTTAAATTCACAGGTATTGCTGAGTGAAGTTGCCATTTTATGATATTTCAATTCAAAGCGGAACGGATTATTCAGTACTAACTGTCAGGACAAAGTGGTTCTCCACATCGGTCCAAATGGACGAGAGACAGTAAGATCATTTTACGACCTTGAACTAGGTTGAAGGAATGTTGTGACCGATTTATAAAAACCTTTTTAGACAGTGGAGGAACTCTAACAACCTGTTAACCAGTTGTGTCAAAACTTTCTCAGTTGTTCCTAACATGTTCTTTTTTTCACATAGAATCCAATTCAATTAGCATATTGTGATAAATATGATAATTGTCTCCTCAATTATGTACGGAGCACCGAGGACAATCTAGAGAGTAGAAAATGTTACCAATTAGGCCAATCGGATACATTTGTACACTCTCAGAGTTAAACTGTATGGATTTTACAGTCATCTTGCATACACTCAGTTACAGATAGAGTTACAGAACAGGAACAGTCGATTTGGACCATATTTGGATTTGTCTGGCAGCCGAGGTGTATTGTGGGAAATTTGGTATATAGTGTTTTTATTGGCCTAAAATATTGTCCATACATCTGTGAATCCACTTAGTACAGGCAATTTTTATAGGGGTTCTTATGTTCCTGACTTCCTATAGCAGAAAATAAAAACACTTTCCTTAAGTGGCATGTGACAAATCAATGTAGAATTCTGATCAATTCCAAGCATGAGGGTTTTTTGCACAAAAAAACTCCTTGGCCTAAACACAACCATAGCCATTTCTCATGACATCTATGGTCGTTTTTAGCCCAGTGTTTTCTGTGCAAAACTGTTGCTTGCACTGGATTCAGAATCATGAAGATGCTACTCAAAACACAAGGAAAGTTTGGGGTCACAAGAAACCCATATTTTTAGGCCTATATTAAAAAAAAAAACTATATACCAAATTTCCCACTTTAAAACAAGCCTGTCGACTCCCCAGACTACCACTGCTGGTCCTTGGAACTAAAGTCTCAGAGAATCTGTGAGTTATGTCATCCTGTCACAACTTCTAGTACTACTGCTACCGAGTCACGTCCTGTGAACCAGAGACACAAGTTACGACTTGGTCAAAATGTCACCTAGTGATTTAACGCCATTGCTCCCAGTCAGATAACATTACTCTTGCAGGCCCGGGCAAGCTCACAGGAAATATGACTTGCATCGCACTGCATGTATGCCTGATGCCTGTGCAATCGGATACACTGCCTGGCACACAGGGCTCTCGCTGATGGCATTTTAATGTCGCGCGCCGTGATTTGTGATCCATTTACAGTATATGCATGAGCACTCCCTGGAGAGGGAAGCTAAAAGGACTCCCGCAGACAACAAACAACAGAAATCTGCATGTTGCAGGCCAATAAAAACAAGCCGTGGTGGGAAAACACCTGATCATTGCATCTTCCACAACCACCAGGCACCTGTGCAAACACACATACGTACTCCCCCCCTGAAAATGGTATGGGTGCGGCTTCATCGCCTTCATTTTCACCAGCTCCACCCAATTGGGAAATGTTACATCCGGGCCTGTCAGATGTCCCTCTTTGAGTGGGGCAGTCCCTCATTTCCACAACGTTTTTAGATGTCCCACAAATTGAGACGCTGGCTCAGTGGTCAACACTGTGACTGACCGACATCAGTGTTCAACTTCCCTAATGTAACGCGTTCAAGTGCCCTAATATAACGCGACACATTGCAACCCATTTTGAGCCTTGTAGAACAGTCCCATAACAGTTCCCGTAACATTTCCCCACTTGTCCCACCAAATGCAGTGCTTCTGTCCCTCAAAATGAACAGTTTGGATCTGGTCACCCTATCTGAGGCGCAGCCCAAACGCATCAGTAAAATAAAATCACTGGTTGGTAAGTGTATCTGGATCAGGTTGCAGAGCAGCCATCTGACCACTTAGGAGACGCCTGGCAGCTGAGTGACCAGATGGGGGGTCCACAGCACTTCTATTTTAATGATCAATCAATCGATTGTCCGGCTTGGATCAATGGAATTAGTGTGGTGTACTTTAAGGTCCTATTTGTGGGTACAACAATGAAACATTGTTTTATTCAAGGTTTTAAAGAAGAAGAAAAAACATTTTTAACAATGTGGGACGCCATCCCCTCCAATACAGGGCTTTCTGAAATTATGTCATAGGCCAGCCAATGTATGGATTTATTATTTTTTTTTGTAAATTAGTTTTTACTGTCTGTTTGTTTGTTAGTAGAAAAAGGAAAAAAAAGGGACACATCTGCACTCAAATTACAAACTCTAAATCGACAACAATCACATTCAAGCACCATGATAAAACAAACTATACAATCATTTTACAGCATATTCAATCAATCAGATACGTTTACACATCTCCTCAGTTTGTTTTGTACAACAACCACTTCTCCAGGTCATTTCTCACTCGTATTCTAAATGTCAATCTTTCCATGTCGTCAATATTGTCTGCCAGGCTCCTCCATTGTTTGTAACTCGATATATCAGTCCTGTGCCCGTAATTGGGAGCAATTAGGAGAATCTTTCCCAGGTATTGGTCTCCTGGCTGGACCGATTCTTCTAGGTGACACATATATACATACTGTAACACCAGACAGGATCTGGGAAGTGTTGTGATGGGCTGTACAGCCCAGGAGCAGTTCTGTGTAACACAGGACTTTGTTACCTGCATATTTGAGCTACCCCTAATTTGGTTGGTGGTGCTTGCATATACTGTAAGCAGGTAGCACTTCTTAGTTTAGTCGTTGTTATCAGGTACGCAAGCACACTGCATGGATGGACAAATCTCCCCGTTATGTGCCCGTGCTGGAGTGCCTAAATTACAGTA
Organism: Benthosema pterotum; assembly: GCA_039105355.1. Classification (NCBI taxonomy): domain Eukaryota; kingdom Metazoa; phylum Chordata; class Actinopteri; order Myctophiformes; family Myctophidae; genus Benthosema; species Benthosema pterotum. The sequence goes on along the minus strand of CM076975.1, from coordinate 13,986,673 downwards.
ATTACTATAACCGAGCCATTCTGACAAGTCAGCCATCTAATATTGAAGAACTGCATGCACTGTTAGTTATTCACTAAACAACATCGAACCTGAAATCCTTGTCGTGTCTCGTCATTATACCCCCCCCCCCCCCCCCCCCCATGCCCATGCCTAGATGTTGCTGTACATACAGCAGTGTGTATTGTACAGTATGTCCCATAAGCCTTTGCTTTTGACTTGTGGAGTTATAATAAAATATCAAATTTTGAAGATTTTTCCATCCTTGTCTGATGCTTTTCTCACATGTCTTCAAGTCTATGGAATTTTAACATTTTGTTTACAAGCTTATACCCCAGCCCGAGCCTTTAAAGGTACAGTAATAGAGGCAACTTTAGTGTGTACAAAAACGGTGTTTGTAAACAAATTTGTTTAGAAACAGAATCTAACTCCACCTCACCTCCACTCTATTATGAATCTGCTGGAGACTGCTGTGCTGTGAGTGGCTAAAACCCTGCACTCACCCCACACAACCCCCTCCCCCTCACAAATAGCACCGCCTTTCCTGAGCCCGACGAATGTTCCAGGTCCAGAACAACAACGTTCTGGACTCTTTGCAGGACAAAGCAAGTGCCTGTCTGTAGGGAAACAGCTGCAGCATCAAAGGTAGGGGGAGGGGAAAGGCAAAGACAATATCGGACACTATAGGTGCCTTGAATGCTTGTTTAGGGCAGTAAATGACAAAGCAATGTACCCTTGCTGCAGCCCTCACTTCACAAAAGTCTGATTTACTGTACGAGTATCACTTGCAGTCCCCTACTTGTGTGTGTGTAACTGTACAGTACACACACACATACACACACACACACACACACACACACACACACACACACACACACACACACACACACACACAGTGCAGACATAAAGACACACACCATATGTGGTCCTAAGTGGCCACACCCTGCAGCCCCCCCCCTTTGACCCAATTAGCAGCAGCCGGAGCAGCAGCAGGTTTTTTTTTCGGTGCTGTAAATAATGCACAAGGGGGGTGCAGGGAGTTTTGTTTTGAAATTTTAATTGTGCTGCTGCTGCACCCGTCTGGGCCGCGATGTGCATTAGGGTGTGGGCGAGGCGGGGGGGAGGTGGAGGTGGGGGCGGGGGCGGTGGATGTACTGTATGTATGAGAGCTGCCTCCACGGAGTGATTCTCAACAGCCCTCGGAACTCATTAAGAGGAGGGGAGGGTTAGTGAGAGGGCACGCGGACAAAGCTTGTAAGACGACGGTGGGGGTCTTCCACTTACAGTTTCCCCAAGAGAGACTTTTTTGTGTCTGCCTGTCGACCGCCCTGCAACCTCACCCCCCCTCTACCCCCCACCATCACTGTCTGCGCACATTAGGATGCAGGGAACAACACGCACACACACACGCACACACACGCACACGCGCACAGCACACACGCACACACACACACACTCCCACAAAAATACTTGCAATCAAGCGGCAATTACTCCCAACATCATTATCCTTCGCACGCAAACGCTTGCCAGTGGTGGAGTGACGCTTATCTTTCACCATAAATCAAGAGCTTTGACAGCCCCAAATGGGGGTGTCTAAACACACGCTCAGGGTCCTTTGTCTCAGAATTAATTGAAATCCAACCAAACCACCACCACTACTACTACTACTACTACGACAAGGTAAAGTAATTATTTGTGTGGGCGGCACACACGCAAGCACATTATGATTAAATAACAAATAGGACTAAATAGAACAGCTCAGACGATAAAAAGGTGAGTGTTGCAGCGCTATAAGCAACATTTAAGGAGGATGGTTCATGATAGTCAAGGACAACGGCTGAGAGTGGTTAAGTGGGAGACGCTGCACGGTACAAGTGGAAAAAAATAGAGATTCATTAGCCCATGTATTCATGAATTGTCCATTATGACGAGTCGGAGGACACAGGCCAGTAATTCAAGAGCAAAATATCTTACCAGTTGGTTGGGTTTGTATTTTATTCAAAGAAATAAAGCAGTGGTTTTCAACCTTTTTGATACCAGGGCCCACTATATATTCAGCATTTGAGCCACAGACCACCATTTGGGGACATTTTAGCCCCACAGACCCCAAAACGAAAGATTTCTTTTTTTTTTCTTTGTCCACAATACCAGGCTGAATTTAATTGGCAAACAAAACAGTTCAGCATACAGATCAAAATGTCCATTAATCTTCTACATTCAGTAGTTGTGTAGACTTGGGGCTAATTCACATGAATATTTTAACTCTTGAGAGAATATTTTAACTCTTGAGAGTTTTTACGCTCTCAAAGAGTTACATCTGGTTAACCAACTTTCCATAATTTAGCCTGGGGACCACCTGGAACCCTCTCAAGGACCACTGGTGGTCCCCGGACCACCGGTTGAAAACTACCGACATAAAGGGATCCTCTTCCTAGCAGGATATAGGCGGGTGCATGCGTTTGTTAGACATATAACAGTAGCTTGACCACACTATCAATCATGACGCACCGCTGCCGGTTAAAACTAAATTTAAACCCGTTATATGTGTGAATTTGTATGAATTTGGGGCTCGATAACACGAAAACATCTGAGAACAGTGTTTATCGAGAGACTTTGGCCACATGCATGTAAAACGACACAGCTATAGGCCTTGAGCCTTATCCTCTAGAAAAAAGAGCCTTCTTCAGTGTTTACACCACTAACTTTTAACCCTAGTTTTTCATTTTTCATTTTTTATTTACTCATTCGTCTTTGTCTGTGTGACAAACTGTAACTACAGCCTACTATACTGCGGTGCTATTTAAAGCGCCGTGACAAATGGCCATGACCTTGTTTACAATTTACATGCTGTCCTTATTTCTCCCAATGCGTTTCCCACCCCCTGCTGCGCTGCTGACACCACTGCGCTTAACTGGCAACTCAATTTGCATCAACACAACAATCACTCTTTGTGCTTAGACGGCTCGTCACCAGCGGCCGACGTGTTCATCAAAACGTGTCCTCGCACGCCCTCTGATCCGTGATGTCAACAAAACCCTTTGTTGCTCCTGTTTAAACAGCTTATGGAATTATGAAAAATTAACGCGCGCGGGTGTGTGCATTTCACGTATGTGCGTGTGTCGTGCGGCCGTCCCGCGTGTGTCTGAGCTAGCCGAGCGCGTTTAACATTCTGCCGTCCATCTGTCTAGCTCAGGGGTTTTCAACAGTGGTCCCTGAGAGGATTGATGGACAGTTGGTAACCAAATGGACCCTTATAGGTCTGTAACTCTAGAGAGCGTAAAATGAAACCAAATGGACCCTCGCGGGTCCATTTGGTTTCATTTTACGCTCTCTAGAGTTAAATTGTATTTAAACTTCTGAATTACTTAATTGTCAAGAATGTACATGATTAGAAATGCATAAGAATTGTTATTTTAGCCAATGTTTTGCCAGTTTATCTCTCTGAAATTGTGGACACAAACTTGAAAATCCTATAGCTTTGGGTTCGAGAGACTAAACTTGACATCAAATGGTGGTCTGTGGCTAAAATGCTAAATAAATAGTGGGCCCATGGTATGAAAAATGTTGAAAACCTATTGTCTAGCCGTCTATCAGTGTTTATGACCCCAAAGCTTCTACGTTAAAAAAATAGATATTTTTTATTCCGCCTCACAAGAACGTTACCAAACCCAACAGAAAACGGAGCCATTGGGTTCATTTGAGGATGACTCTGACTGAATATAATTACAGCATTAACCCATGTTGTCCCCCATTTGGGGCATCATTATTAAAGGCGGACGTCCTCAAAGTGATCCTGGCCTGGGGCTATATTATGCATAATTTATACAGTACCAAAAAAAAATCCAACCTGCAAGCTCTCAATGCGGCGAATCGCAGCGCACTCTTGGGCTTGTAAATTGGCTATTCCTGTCAAAGCAGCGTCCGCCAGGGCTTACGCGCCTTAATCTCGTTTCCATCGGAAATTGACAAGCAGCGCCTTTGAGCGAGGAAATGAACAGAACCCTAGGGGGGGGGGGGGGGGGGGGGGGGGGGGGGGGGGGGGGGCGGGTGGGGGGCAGTTGGGACACACACTGACGCAAGGCGTCAGACACATGCGGTAAGGGGTCAGAGGTCGATCATCACATAATGAGCAGAACAAAGGGAGTGCACTGTGTGACAAGGCCCTAAAGAGAACAGATGGATCACTATAGACTACCATTGGAACATTGGAACTATAACTGATGGTTGAAGAGGGGGGTGCCTGTTCTGTTGGCTCAGCCAGTTAGTGCACTATGATGATCCCTGAGCGTGAGGATGGAGCCGTGGTTCTATTTTTGCCATGGACATACAAAATGAGCAGACTGAGTTGAGGGGAGACACATACACTGTAGGTCAAGCCTGGCCTGGTCAAGCCTCCGTCGGTTTCCAGTGCTAGTTACTTGCATGAGCGGAGCGCCAAGGGCGGATCTAGGCATGGGCATGGGGGGGGGGCAATGCCCCCCTAAATGCCCAGTCTGCCCCACCAAACATGATGACATGCAAAACAACCCACAATGTTTCAAATTAAAGTACTTATAGATAAGATGATTTGAAACACTACTACTGCTACTGCTAACTACAGCTGTGTCACCACTAAACCAACAGCATTTCATCATTGAAAACAGAAAACTCTCTGAGTCAGACCTTTAGCTTTATGCATGCTGCGTGTCTGTTGCAACTTCAACAACAACTGATGTTATTATCGTTGCTTACTTGCCTAATAAAAGTCCTGTAAGTGAAAATGGTATGGGTGCGGCTTCATCGCCCGTGGCACGAAGCGACCCGGGCGATGAAGCTGCCCCCACACCCCCCCCCCCCAATTGGGAAATGTTACATCCGCCCCTGCGGAGCGGGCTCAAGTTATGCAATGGGTGCATTGGTCAGTGTTCATCGAAGCACTCCAAACGGTCGGTTAGGTGATGACGTAATGGTAACATAAAGTAAAAGACCTTTATATAGAGTATCAGCGCGCTGCGCTCATGCACTAGAAGCCCATGGCCTACTTGTGCCCAATGTGCAAGTTCGCACTCCACCGAGTGCTGATCTAGCTAGAACCTCCCACTATAGTCATAACATCAGTGTCATAACAGGAAAACCTGGAGACTGGCTAGTAAAGGGGACTTACAGTATACAGTATATGATAAAAATATATACTTATATATTCCATGATAATGGAATTTGACACAGACTAGGAGTCACCTGGGCTTGGATCTGCTGTTCCCCGTCTTGTTTTGCAATATTGTCCCTCTCTTCTGCCCTCAGTTTACCGTCCCTACCCTGAAAAATAAATCTCTCAGCGATTATTGACAGTCTCAAGTCGAAATGATAAACAGACCATGGCGTGATTACGTTGCGTTTCAAAAGACAACTGCGGCACAGACATAACAGATAACTTGCGCCATCTCCCAAAACACAACCAAAACTATAATCGACGAGCTCTCTCTCTCTGCTGCATAAACAAGGGCATGTTACCGACAATCGTATTCCACTTAAAGCTTTAATATGGTCGGGAGAGGGAGATTTTCAAATAATACATTTATGGACATTAAATGGAGTAAGGAAAATGACACCGGCGCTATTAGCCACCGCGACGGCCGAGTCCCCTGCTGCCGCAAGAGCCCAGAATACATCAATGCGTTATTGCCGAGGATCCATCACTTCACAGCTGATTGATACGGGCATTAAGAGCAGTTAATACGGAGGATTCCATTCCCAAACGCTGGCAGCAATCAATGGCAGAGAAGATGAGAGGCTGTAATGGCTTGTCTGCATGATGAGGTTAACCCCGGTGCCCCGGCTCTGGCCGTAAAATAAGAAAAAAAAGGAAAGGCGCGCGCGCACACAAGCTCTCGTCGGCAATACACTTGATCATTCATCGCTGAAGGTCCTGCGAGCTCCTGGTGACCCTGATGGAACGATGAGGGACATACTCACACTTTAGAGTTCATCCACAGGGCCCCCTCTTTTTCAGGAGGATCAAAACGTATGAATGCTTTGAATTGAACGCACCTGTTGTACTCCGGGAGGTGGAGGTCGCAAAGGTTGCGAAACATCACACTTATAACGCGTACAAATGCGAGTGTGCACATGCTACGGTAGCTCTGTACCGCTTGGGAAGAAGTGATGAGCAGTTTTGTGCGTCATCATCCAGGGCCTAGCTATAGCTTTAGGGCCCACATACTGCACCACACTGACCTTACAGCTGACATTCTGCATAAACATGCTGTTTTTGTGTTCATGTTGCAGTTTAGGGCACGGTTTGGGTTGTTTCAGGTACGCAGTTCTGCCAACTGCCAATATAGTGACAAATCTGCCAAGTTGGCAACACTGCAGGTACGGTATAGAGCGAGGTATGACTTTGCAGCAACATGCAGGCTGGATCGTTCCACTACAGTCAGTTTAAGTTCTGGAAATATTAACCCAGCCAGAGTCGCATATTATTACACATGCACACACAGTGCTCCAAACAAGCACGCTACGCATTTATAGATTAGTTGCTCTACTTACTTTGCAGTGAGGGATTTTGCAAGGCGTTGGAGTTTTTTACAGTTGTCTACTGCAGACAAATGTAATCCTTCCTTGCAGGTATATTTCTACACTGTGTGTGTGTGGTCGACTTGCCACTCAATGGAATATGTGAAATGAAGTAGTGACATCCATCACTTGATTTCTGCAGCTCCACCATGTCACCCGAGGTAGCTTGGAGAGAAATCATATTACACATATTTGCTGATGCTGATTATGATGTATCTGACTGGGGGAGGATCATCGACAAAGCCATTCTGACAGGAAGATTGTTTTTGTGCAGGTGTAGTTGAAGACAACTTCAGTTTGTGATGGCCTTGCAGTGAATGACTGGGTTCCATGAAATTAAAGTGAAGCGATGCTCTTGCATGTCATGATTAACTTAGACTCCATGACATGTCATTGTACAGTAAAAGCAAACCTAGCCAATCTACATCTGCTATTTTTTGGGGGGGCAATTTTAGAAACATTTTTGGGCATTTTATGATTATTATTTCTTGCTCAGCCTACATATTGCTCCAACAGGTCGAATGTGGGCGAAATGAAACAACTAACGCATCGCATTTTAAACACATTCACAATAAAACAAAAGCTGAACTGAATTATTGACGTCCAATACAGAACTCAGCTCCTGTCTCCTTGTACTCAGCCTTCTCCATGCAGCTAATAAGGTGCTCAATGGGCCTTTGAGTGCACCGTGTGCTAATGAGAAACAAAACAGGCGTTGGACGGCGTCCAGCAAAAGCAACCTTGAGAGGAATGACAGAATCACCCCTGACTACTTACAGTGGCACATACATACAGACCAGCACAGCACATTCTGTGTCCTTCTATAGGCCCTTAAACATGTCCTGTTACTGCAGTGTTACATGCTACTGGACTAGGCACACTAAAGACCAAACAGTGACACGTTACAGCCCCAAATCGGGTTTCTTTCTGTCAACTAGTTGTTTTTTTTAACAATTGCAATGTGTTAACCACTTAAAGGACCACTTCACCACTTTTCAATGCATCTTCATATAATAGGTCCTCACTAATACATGGTAAATACAAGTACAAGTACATGGTAAAATACCACATTTTTTGTACTGGGTCTGTGTCTCTCAGGAAGGCTGTGGGCATTTCAGAAACCGGTCTACCAGTGACATCATCGTTTTTACAATATTTTTTTTTTTTTGGGGGGGGATGCTTATATTTTCATTATCATGAGAATGATGGCTTCCATTTTTGCATTGCAACCTTTCAGCAATAGAAAGCCTGCCGTTTCTATTAGCTTGGATTTTTCAATGATGTCATCATTGGAAGACGGGTTTCTGAACTGCCGACAGCCCTCCTGTGAGACACAAACTGAGTAGAAAAAGAAATTATGGTATTTTATCATGTACATTATTGTGGACCGATTATATGAAAACACGTTGAAAATTGGTGAATGGCCTTTAAGCAATGTACTGTACAGTACATAATGTACTGTACAGTACATAATGTCAGTTACACAACATGTCACATCATGACGCACTGTACTGTAAATTGAACATCTATTTGAACACTACATATACTGTATACTGTACAGTGTATACTGTCACAAGTTACACAACATGTCCCATTATGATGCACTGTACTGTAGATTGAACATCTATCTTGTTTTTTAGCCTCCTATGAAAACATTTGCTAATGTTCTCCTATAATTAATGGCATGCCGAAAACAGGGTTGCGAGGTTAAACAAAAAAGTTAATAGTTTGACTCTTTAGTTCCTGCCAGAGCACTTTTTTGTCCTATCTACACCATCTGACCCAGAAAACAAGCATAACATCACTGCAATTTTTAAAGTTGACTGACCACAGCCGAAGGCATATTGGCCCTAAACGACTGGTCTAATAGATCTAGTTGGCCTCTCGCCTTTCAGGGTGATATTGCTTTTCTTTTCTTTTTTTCCTTCCCTCCTCTTCTTCTACTGAAACCATTACCATTCAGCACACTGAAAATCTGTCTGATCTGTAGTTATCGCAGGGATTTTGGCTTACGGTGAGCGAGTATTTATTACGGTCCGAAGGGGGACTCGCTCCAAGGCCGTTCCAACGGGGCTGGCGCAGAGAGTGGACACTTCCTTCCTCATAATGAAATGCTTCGTGGTTGTGGTTAAAGCTCCAATAAAACACTATTCGCCAGATTGCGGCTCGCTGGTTGTTATCTCGTATCCATCACGGCTGCCGGGCCTGACAAGCCGCTCCATCTCAGCGAGGACAGGCTGCCAGAGGCTACATCATCGTTCAATACCTGGCCGGTTAGCCACTTTTGAAAAGTGGCTACTACTCTGTACTCTTGCCTCTGCCTTTGCATTTAAATTAACCGCAATTGAGACGGAGGCTTTACCCTCATTATTTATTTGTCCCCCCCACACAAACAGACACGTCCCTCACCTGCTAATCCCTATCCTCCCGTCTTGGCCCCATTCCACTTCATGCTGCAGCCGCCGCAGCATGGGATAGATAGGATAGGATGAGATGCAAGGACGGGCGAACGGAGCTTATAAACGGGGCATCCTCGTTCAGGTGAGTGTCATCCTGAAGTGACCTAGTGACCTTGTCAACCTTTTTGATTCCAGGGACCACTATTTATTCAGCATTTGAGCCACGAGCCACCATTTGACATAATTTTCACCCCACAGACCGCAAAACTATGAAGATTTCTTTTGTTTTTTGTCCACAATTCCAAGCTGGATTTTCTGGGGGTTTTTTTGCACACAAAACAGGCAAACATAGAAATCAAAATGACAATTCTTCTACATTCTCTAGTTAAGTGGTGCTAATTCAGATGGAGAATATTATAACTCTTGAGAATGTAAACATGAAATGGACCCTTGCGGGTCCATTTAGTCTAAGTGGAGACTAAGGAGTCTCCACGTGGACCGTGGATACTCTTAGACCAAAGACACGTCAAGTGGGAAAGACACATTTACCATTTGGGGTGGCAGGAGAAAATGGTACGGGTGTGGTCATCACCCATGTCGCACCCATCCCATTTTCGGTTACAGGACTTGAGCAAGTATAACCATCAATAATAACATCAGTTGTTTTTGACGTTGCAACAGGCACACAGCATGCATAAAGCTAAAGCTATGACTCAGAGAGTTTTTTTTTTGTTTTCAATGATGAAATGCTGTTGGTTTAGTGGTGCTACAACTGTAGTTAGTTAGTAGCAGTAGTAGTGTTTCAAATCATTTATATTTAAGCACTTGAAATATTGAATTTGAAATAGCTTGGGTTGTTTTGCATGACATCCTGTTTGGTGGGGCAAACTGGGCATTTAGGGAGGCAAGCTAGCAGACATCTCCTTTGGCTAAGACGGGCACTTCACATTACAGACTTAACCCAGAGGTACTGCACTGTCTGATACAATAGAGTTGCGAGACCAACTTGGTTGAACTGGAAGTGCTCTGCCTACATTGTCAGACAAACTGTAGTTACACTCCTTTTGTGCCTCGGCTATTCAATTATTGTTGACATATTCACTATAATTGTAGGTTTCTTGTAAATCAACACTACTCTGCTGCCTCTACGTATTAATATTCCCATAGCTCTCCTCTGTTCTTTTCCCACAAATTGCATCCTTTAACATAAACATGTGAACGTGTTGAAATACACTCACAAATTCAATAACGGTTTGATTGGTATTTACTTACCCAGCTTGTTGTGCATCGGTGAATCAATGGGAGACAATTAGAATTCTAAGCACATTTGACATTTCATTTTATTTTTTTATCTTTTTATTTTTTATTTATTTTTTATTTATTTTTTACAAATGTCATTACATATGTGCACCTATATTATATATGTTATATGCTACTAAAAAGATATTAATTAGTGGAGCAATAACTAGAGAGAGAAATCCAGCACCGAATATGACATGATGTCTAAGCAATAACAAGCTATGCAATCTGTAGTGAACCCGCTGTTGTGCAACATGTCATTGATGTTGCTTCCTTGTTTCGTTACTTTGAAGATTTGTTTTCCTCTGAGGACATTTCTGCATGATTTCAACGTGATTCAACATGATTTGCAACAATGAGGAAGACTGGAAAGGCAGTCAGAGAGAAGTTGAATGATGCACAGAAAATGTTTTTTCATTAGGGGTAGTTTGGGTTAATGTATTATTAGGCACCGATTGTGCCTTTTGTATCAGGATAAAATGAACATTAAGCAATTTAGTTGTAGTCTACAGCTAATAACAGCAAATGATGATGTGTCTCACATTTTGTAGCATGGGTCAATTTCAAACATAAGCACAAAGGTATATTGAGGAGAAAAACAACATCAGGATCCCCAATTTTCACTTCATAAGAACTGCACAAACAGAGTTTAATATTGATAAGTTAGGAGTAGTGGTCCAGGGGGTCTCTAATTATAGTTTGGAACCAAATGGACCAATGGAAACCATGTGTCTTAACTCTGAGGGTGTGCAAAGGGAACCAAATGGACCCTCAAAAATATACATTGAATAGGATGGAGGTGGGTAAGTAGCATATCAAACTCAAAGGGGGAATGGGTCTTTGCATTTCAATTGTCGCAAGAATATTCCCTTTTGGGGGTCCTTGACATATCTTTTCAATGCATGTCTGTGGGCTAATGAGTGCCAATTTGGGGGTCCTTCACATGGAAAAGTTTGGAAATCACTGGCATAATGTACCGTATTTTCCGGACTATTAGGCGCACTTACAAGTCTTTATTTTTTCTCAAAAGACAGCAATGCGCTTTATAATCCAGTGTGCCTTATACTGTACATGGATTGCAGTAGCTTCTATCCTATGTTGACTGCAGTAGCTTCTATTATGTGCGCCTTATAATCCAGTGTGCCTTATATATGAAAACATTTCTAAAATAGGCGATTTATTGAAGGTGCGCCTTATAATCCGGTGCGGAAAATACGGTAAATTGTAAAGACATAAACATTTTATGTAAGACCACAACGTTCAGGAATATATTTAAGGGTCATAAGAGATTGTTTTCTATCAAACAATCAATCAAGTCTATGAGGGATCTAACAACCTTGATGGTGATAATTGAATTGTGTGTCATATGTTCTGCTATGCATATGCAAAGTCAACCCTTTAACAGTAAACACTATTGTATTATAATAATAATTGTCATTCGTATTTTATCTACATTAAATTAGTACCTGATTAAAACACTGAACTAAGGTTTGCTAAGGCTGTCATAATAGATAGCAAAATAAATACTGTCTACAGGTTGTGTGGGAGGTTCGGGCATAGTGCTATTGACTGCGACTTTATCGTGCATACTGTACTTTCATTGAGCTTTTATTACTATTATTACCTTTATTAACAGCCTCTAATTGTGCAACCCATTATTCCCAATTACTAGAACATTGCTACCAAGTTTCATATGTTTTATTAGTCTATAATTTCAAATGCGTCGTCAGTTGTTTCCATTATGATGTTCTAATCTAAATGACATACACTAGGTGACACTGTATACTGAAGGAGTAGTGAGGACTTCTGGTTCATCGGGGCATAGCTTCCAAGAAATGGCGGCATGATGACCATCAGCTAGTTGGTCTCATTCATTGCGATAGTGTGTATTATCATAAATACTGTATGTCAAATCAAGCCATAATGATGTGGAAATCACCCATCTTCCTGCTGTGTTCCTACGCTCTTGTTTTGATACCTTCGGGCCACAACTTTTGCAAATATTTTATTTTATTGCTGTAAACTGTATTTACAGCAAAAGGGGTATAGGCATAAATTAGCTTTGGCTTCTGCCTATACCCTTTCGGTAGCAGTATGGACTGTTCACCTATATGTATGTCTACATGTACAATATATTCATTTTCTTCTTATCTTTTTCCTCTTCTTTAAAGTTTTTCATTACCGAAAAGTACCGAAATAGCTCAACAACTTAACTCTCGTGCCAATTGTTGCATTATGATCAGCGATGGGCTTGCAGACCGTGCGCGTACATGTACAAGCACAAGCATGTACCAGACGATTTTGGTCATTTATATGTGAGTGTGACCTGCCATTAGCCGTAAATTAATTGCACAATCATTGGGGATCAAATAAATGCAGCCAAATGCATCAAGGGCGATGAGGCCATCAATCATCAATGCGTCTAAAAGCGCATTTCAAAACGTAAATGAAATAGAAATAGGTGACATGATAATACCTGAAAAATTACTTATTCCATGTAATGTGAATGCCAACCAGGGGCTGATCTAGGCATGGGCATGGGGGGGCAATGTCCGCCTAACTGCCCGGACTGCCCCACCAAACATGGTGGCATGCAAAACAACTCACGATATTATAGTGCTTATATTTAAGATTGAAAACACTGCATGCTGCGTGTCTGTTGCAACTTCAACAACAACTGATTATTATTGATGCTTATATTTGCCTAATAAAAGTCCTGTAACTGAAACGGCTTCATGAAGTCGCCCCATACCATTTTTGTCTACCCCCCCCCCCCCCCCCCCCCCCCCCCACACACACACACCCAAATGGGAAATGTTACATCCGCTCCTGATGCCAACCCACCTGGGAATTCCCCAAGCAGAAGTACCCACCCACCCCCCCTGCCTGGTGGAAGTGAAGAATTACTCTCATTTTCTCGAGCACTGCGCTGAAACGGTTAACTCGATCTCTGCCGCAGACACGATTTCTCATGTTTAGGTAGTCACCTCTGTGCCGGCGAAGAGCTTCTCATTCATCCATTGATTACTATCGATTCAGAAAGATATCTCTGATATTTACCGTATATTACGTTTTCCCGTCGCCCCGGCAACGCTCGCTTCTGCCGCGGCAGGTCATTGAAATGTTTCTCCTCTGTCCACTTCCATTAGAAGCTCAATCTTTAGCTGCGTTTATTCTCTGAATCGAGGCTCAGGTTTGAGGTGATTGAATAGAACGTCAATGTTAGGAGCTCAATAATAAATCTGTGCCACCCTCGCGCTTGCGGTTCCATCATTAACGCTCCTGATGAAAAGTGAAACGGCCAGCAGATCAGTAATGCCCATTGAAATAGTCTTGTCTGGTCCTTGGCATCCAAACTCTACAGTATATTCTTCAGCAGATAGCGTTCAAAGGTCAAGGCCTCTGGCAGGAGCATGGTAACTAAAAAAATCCCATCGTCAGTTTTACATTCTTGCATCCCTCACTCGCATCTTTGCACCCAGTGTGGCAACTGCCAAAATACACTAGTGGCACTTCCAAAAGGCACTAGAATGTGCTAGAGAAGTGGTCTTAAACCATTTTCTTACCAGGGCCCACTATTTATTCTGCATTTTAGCCACGGAGCAGTTTAGTCTCTGACTAATTTAGGAGATAACAAAAATGCAAAATGTTGGTCAAAAACCATTTAGCAATTCCTCTACATGTTCTAAATGTTTAGATTCTTGAAAATTGGGTAATTCAGATGTTTAAATATAATTTAACTATTGAGAGCATTTTACGATCTCAAGAGTTACAGATCTATAAGGGTCCATTTGGTTACCAATGGTCCTTTCTAGGAAGAAAGGAGGGCTCTCTCATAGGAGGAAAAATGGTGAAAAATCAGGGTTTTGTCACTGAAAAAAGCTTTAGATCTTTCACAAGGAGTTTTTCCACTAATTTTGGCGCTAGTTCTGGAAAAAAGCTAAACATAGTGACAAATGTGCCAAGTTGGCTCTATTTGATTTCTGAGCAGCAGCATATTCATTCATTGAAGCATCCTTCAAGATGGCAGAACCCCATTTTGGTGTTGTAACAGAGTAAATGGGATGGCATTTTAAATGGCCAACTGGCTTCTAGGCCACACAGGATGCTAAGAGAATATTATGCAATCTAATAGTGGGTGCAAAGCTACCCTTTTTTTTATTCTATTTTTTTTTTCACCCCTGGCAGTTAATTACCTGTTCCGCCCAAGTCCTCCATAATTTTATTTTACAATGTAAATCTGCAGGGCTTGTTTTTTTTTGTTTTCCTATTTATTTCTTGCATGGTTGCTGACTGTTACACTTTGACTTCCCCATAAATACACTTACAGTAGCACAAGGTATTGCATGCTGTTACATCACCCTACAAACGGTAACAAAGTCAAGGACAGGCAGTCCCACAGCATGGGTCATTAACCCAATACATCACCGCACAGGATGAGTCAGACCTGAATAATGACCCTAATCATGATCCAAATCACTGAGCAGAGTCTACAGTGTGCCGGTCTCGGTGTTCACCCCGTTTACATCTGACGGCAGCATCTCCAACATCGGTCGAAGAAGAGCGCTATCAAGTTTCCTTGACGCTCGACTTCCAACCAGAGAAGAGAAATCCTGCCTGTGGTCCCTGAAGCTCCGAGCACTCCTCCTCCTCCTCGTGGAGGGCAGGGTTTCGCAGCTCTTTGATTACTCTGAAACATATCTCTCTAGCCGGATCGATAACCACCCCCCCCCCCCTCGATGGCTGGCTTTGGTGGCTGCAACTCCAGGTCCATTACCAAAACATCAGTCTCCTGGTTAAAATCTAATGCCTGCTGTGGGCGCGGACGCTGTTTACCAGCAGGTGTTGGTTTCCTGTCTTTTTCATCACCGCCCTCGACCATATGCAGCGTGCTGTTGCTGCTGCCGGTGGACAGGCCAGTCAATAAAGCCGAGCGCTCAAGTTCCCACACAGACGTGCGTGTGCACACACAAGCACACACACTGGCACACGCGCTTATGGCACATACTGAATTTTCTTCATACGTCATTTTCTTCACTTACAAACCGTGTAAGTCAACAGCATTCCTCACTTATTGCTATATTCCTTCGTGGGTGGGAGGGGCTACTTGGGAAAGTAATATCGTAATTTGTTATACATTATTATTTGATTTTAGCAGTAATTTAATATGTAAATGTAAAAAGCTTAAGAGCACCTGGCGTATGTTCAAAACGGCATGAACAAGGACTACAGTACTTTAACTCGAGTTAAGAGCCAGCACCAAAGAATTAAAATGCCAAGGACTCTCACACGAGGGTATTGCCGTTCTACCTGGGCAGGTGCCTATGCACTCGGGAGAACTCAGATAGGCATTTAGGATAACGCCGACTACGAACAATCAACAAAGCCTATACTCCGCCGGCCGGCGTGTGCCAAGTGCACCAAGTGGTATTTGCATACGGACGCGTGATTGATACAGATCGTTTGCGCAGATGGTAGTTATATCCTGCATGCAAAGGCACTCCTCGTCTTATCGACTTTGAACTCCTGGCAGACGGATAATTCACAGCCACGGATACATTTCAGTTGCGTAGCAACCTGCAATTACGTCCGGTATCTTGAGAGAAGATACTCATTGGAAACACATTCTTTAGCCTTTTTTTCTTCTATTACCTCTATTTAAATCACTCCGGAGTATGAGGATGAGGAATGGACACGATAAACACCACCATTACCCATGCCAAGGAGAGACTTACGACAGGCTGTCAACGCACTGAAAACAAATTTAGCAGGCGAATTAATCAAAACCCTCCAAGATAAAATAATATCAAACGTGACATTTTGCAAGAGCGGAATGCGGTGACATCACGGCAACGATTAGGATGGAACGGGACAAAATGGCTACTGCACTGTGGGGCCTAAATTGAACATTTTACTTTTAATGCCAGGATGCAACACAATAAGGCAACAATAAACAACAACATGTGGGCGCAGCATACCCTCAGGGCATTGCATTATACCCGGTAAGTGGGTGGGCTAGGATTATATCAGAGCGGTGGTGGTGGTGCGTGAGCTCTCAGATCAGTCCGTATTTGCATATGTACATGTAGAATATTTTCCATTACAGTAATGCCAGACTAACAGTTACCCAGGCTAAAAGTTGGCCACACGACTACCACAAGGCTTATTAGGGAGGCGAGCGAGGAGGCGACGTGAGCCACCGGAGACGTATGTGATTTAATCAGGCTGGGACGCCCCGGTACTGTAGCTCAACAAGTTAATGTGCTGATCACATATTCACAGCCAGACGTACGTGTACTGCATGTCAATGATCCTCCTTTCTCTCTCTCTCTGTCTCTGCCTCCTGCTACTACAGTCTCTCTCTCTCTCCAGAGTGTGTCCAGCTGCTAAATAAAGATGGGAAACAATATTACTTCAAAATTACCTATTAAACCCCCAGCCTCCCCTGACTAATCCTATTGTTATTTTTTTCGTGATCATGAACATAATCACTTTCATCACTTTGGAATCATTGCATGATGCTGTACATCCACTAACACAACACATTAGCGCACCGTGAATAAGCACATGAGAGACACAGCCAGTTTTCAGAGTAAAAACGAGGGTAAATGTGTGTTGCATTTGAGTACAGTAATGTTACTATTTACACAGCAAATCTACAGCGTTAGTGTACCTATTTGTAACCATCTCAATCCCTGTCTACACTGTCAGAGTAAAAAACTAACTAGCAGGATTATACTGTGTAGTAATGCTGCAATGCAGAACGGATTTGAAGGAAAGAATACACTTCGTTTGAAGCAAAAGTGTTGGTCAGCGTATGCAACTAGCCGTGTTTAGAAGTGGTCTAACTTCTCTTCCATTTAGAAATGTAGTCCTTGGTGTGTGTGGGGTGCCAGGTAGACACCTGCACTTTGTTGACAAACTAGTGTGATCATATATACATTAACCTCCCCTGGACAAACAACACAATTTTTGTGACAATAAATAATCTAAGCCATTAAGCCAAATTGGGGCATCCAGGTGATGCAAAGGTACAACACATACTGTAACACCACCACAGAGAACATTGGTTCAAAGCTCTGCTTGGCCAGGCAGCTCCAACACACAATCATTTTGTCAAGGTTTACAGATGAGTAGCCTATAGAGCCAAGCAGTCCCGTCCCTTTCATGACGCTGCCCATGGCCCAGAAGTAATTTCCCTATTCATATTCCACGCTACGGACAAAGCCAACTTGGCAAATAATGACAGTAAACAGAATATCATCATATTATAATACACACAATATCTAATTAGTAAGAAGAAAAAAACAGCAGGATATAACACTCTTTGTCTTTCACTTTTCTTCTAACAAATTATTTGATATTCCCAAAATGTGTGTGTGTGTGTCCCAAGTTGGCTTTGTCCGCGGCATACATTCTGGAAAAGTCTATGAGTAAAATTAATGGGGAATTCATTTCTGGGCCGCGGGCGACGTCATGAAAGGGGTGGGACAGCTTAGCACTGGGGCCGAGTTACAGAAAAACACGCAACCAGGTCTACAAAAACAAGCCCAAAAGGTTACACAAGACCTTTACATCTCTACGCATCTGCCCACTTGAAAATATCCAATTTACAATCACAAGTCAATGTTTGATTATTAACACAGGTCCGGGAGTGGAGACTAACCACGGTTCAACCTGATCACTCCCCCCCCCCCTCTCTCTCTCTCTCTCTCTTATCTCCTGAACATGTACAGCCAAATCACTCCCGTTTCCTATCTCCTGATCAAGTCCAGTCAATCACGTAACATTCCCAAAGCATAAACACACCTCCTATCTCATCTCCTATCTGTTTGATACTGCTTTGCGCTGTCAAAATACCCCCCTCCTCCCCAACTAATCCCCCGCCATCCTCAGCTTTGCCCCACTAATGTTTCTCCCCAAGGGGGGCAGCATTGGCGCCAAAGCGACCACACACTCTTAGGTTCATAGTAAAATGTTGAAAATGGATGGAATTCCTCTTTAACTGGTCCATGACAGGAAAATGTGAGAGAGAAAAACAATCCCAAAGTCACTTATAATAAGCAGGACAGGGCAACACTGATGCACTGACCATCGGTAGAGGGAGGGGGACTGGGTGAGAAGGGACAGCGTGAACTACTCTGCCCTGAAACACTGTAATGCTCTCCATGCTCTGTCCCCTCCTGCTGGAACCCCTCGCTGTCAGGTGAAAAGGAAGCAGCTGGTGAAACCATGTGCATCAAAGGAGACATGTGGTTGTCTGCACCCACCGCAGGACCACGGTGGTGGGTTGGCAGGGACATGGGGTACCAGGGGCGGATCTAGGCATGGGCATGGGGGGCAATGCCCCCCTAAACGCCCAGTCTGCCCCACCAAACAGGGTGGCATGCAAAACAAACAACAACCAACAACAACCAAGATATCTCAAATTAAAGTGCTTATACTGTAATTAAAATGATTTGAAACTACTACTACTGCTACTGACTAACTACAGCTGTGGCACCACTAAACCAACAGCATTTCATCATTGAAAACATGCAGAGACCTTTAGCTTTATGCTTGCTGCGTGTCTGTTGCAACTTCAACAACAACTGATGTTATTATTGATGCTTTACTTGCCTAATAAAAGTCCTGTAACCAAAAATGGTATGGGTGTGGCTTCATCGATGAAGCCGCCCCCATGCCATTTTCTCCTGCGCCCCCAATTGGGAAATGTTACATCCGCCCCTGATGGGGCCCCACCACGGTACACATGGGAGGCATTGTCAATGAATGAATTTGGAAGAAAACAGGTTTTCTTTCGTTGCACGTTTTCAGCCACTTTGGCTTGAAGCACGCCAGAGGAGTTTAACCAGTGGAATGGGAAATTGCATTGCATTTATGCAGAGCTTTCAACTGAAACATTTGGCATAGATTGTGCACTACGTTCACCCGTTCACACGCAAGGCACCAAAGACCTGCACGATGGGAGCAATCGAGGATCAGAGTGTTGCTCAAGGACAACTTCTACACCAGCTCTATTAAAAATGTAGCCTACTCCAAACCGAATCGCATTCTCATGTGCACTTGATCAGCACAGCCATTTAAGAGGAGGGAGATATACATCTATAGTTCCTCTCACACTGCAAGCTGTTATGGGGCTGTAGTTTAAAAGAAATGCCACTTTCACAGGCCTAGTTGGTCCAATCGTTTGATCCATTAGACCAGTGGTTTTCAACCAGTGGTCCGGGGACCACCAGTGGTCTTTGAGAGGGTTCCAGGTATTCCCTAGCTAAGTTGGTTAACCAGATGTAACTCTTGAGAGTACACAACTAGGAGATTAATAGTCATTTTGGTCTGTATTTTTTGCTTGTTTTGTTTCCCAGCCTGGTATTATGGACAACAGCAAGATAAATCTTTAGTTTTGGGGTCTGTGGGTCTAAAATGTCCTCAAATGGTTGGTCCATGGCTCAAATGCTGAATAAATGGAGAAATCAAAAACGTTGAAATCGTCTGCATTAGACCTGTGCCTGTCAGCCACTGGCCTGCTTGGGAACCTGGTATGCAATTCCCACTGTCATAGCACCCATTCTAAACCATCTTGCCTGTGCTTCTTGCGTCTTGTGCCCGTACTATAGGTATATCTCTGTATTTGTCTGTGAAAAGTGTACTGGTTAGTGAACTGGCAGGTGTGGGGTCATGAAAATGTGGGCCCCTGGGATTTCCCCGCCGGCCCCAACTCCCCTTCGCCCATCAACCCCCCCCCCCCCCCCCCCCCCCCCCCCTAGTTCAGGGGCCTCTGGGGCTGCAGGGCCCAACAGGCCCGTTGAATAATCCTCCCGTGTGTGTGGTTGCCACGGCAATTAATTGGCTAAGGCAAGGGTTTTCATCAGGTGGTCCGGGTACCACCAGTTTCCCTGAGAGCTAGGATTCCAGGTGGTCCCCAACTACAGTATATGATGGACAGTTGAAGGACCCGTATAGGTCTGTAACTCTTGAGTGTAAATTGAAACCAAACCTTACAGGTCCATTTGGTTTCATTTTACACTCTCAAGAGTTGCATTGTGTTTAAAGGACCATTTCACCACTTTTCAACGTATATTCATATAATGGGTCCTCACTAATGTACATGATAAAATACCACTATTTTTTACTACTCAGTCTGTGTCTCACAGGAGCGCTGTGGGCAGTTCAGAAACTTCTTCCAATGACATCATAATGCTGGAATCCAAGCTAATAGAAACTTCAGGCTTTCTATTCCTGAAAAGTCGCAATGCAAAAATGGCAGCCATCGTTCTCCTGATAATACAAATATACTGTAAATATCTTTTCAAAAACACATTGTTTAAACTTCAACTCCCTTGACATCATTGGAGTTGAAGTTTGTGAATAGAGATGCACGTGCACACACACACACACACACGTGCACACACGCACACACACACGTGCACGCACACACACACACGTGCACGCACACACACACACGTGCACGCACACACACACACACGTGCACGCACACACACACACACACACACACACACACACACACACACACACACACACACACACACACACACACACACACACACACACACACACACACACACACACACACACACACACACACACACACACACACACACACACACACACACACACACACACACACACACACACACACACACACACACACACACACACACAGAAGACAATGATGCAGATTAAGCTATAATCATCTGGGGACCAACAAAAAATATCTTTGGGACCCTCCCCAGAGTTAAATACAAGAAAATGCTACAGAGGAAGAAAAGTAAAGTGAAAAAAAAAAATGTCTACTGTATAATGTTCACAATCTCCCACGAAATGTTCGCAATCTTGTCGCACGTGGCTTTTATACATGTTTGCCCTGTGGTTACAGATATAATATGGCATCGTTTGATGTAACTTTAGCACAGCAGACATTTTAAAATAGGTGAACATGCTGGCAATTCCCACCCTGAAGGCACACATTACACTCTTAACCCCCTTTTTCTTGCGGAGACATTGCGGAGCTGCCACTTACAGAGAAGGTCTGCAGAGGATTTAGATTATCCTCCAATCTGCCGTCTTGTCCGAGTCGTTATATATAACCTTCAGACCCCACCAATCACTGACTTTCATTTGATTTAGTTTTCCATTCCAAGCACTCATTACCTGCGCCTATTGCTCAAGTCATGTGTCTGGAAGAAGGTTCCTCTGATTGGGGGAGGAACCTAAAAGGGAATTCCACCCATTTTCAACATTTTACTATGTCATTAATACACCTTGGAGATGCTGTGTGGACAAAAGTTCCCCCCGATTCTGTGTTTCCGAGAAATGGAGGTCTGACAATCATTAACATGGTGAAACACAACTTGATGATGTCATCAAGTTGTGCGTTCACCATGTTCATGTGTGTGTGTTTTTTAGGACCTATTTTTCTGAGAATGTACAAATGGAACCAAATGGACCCGCTAGCGTCCATTTGGTTCCATTTATACATTCACAGGAAAAATAGGTCCCCTTTAATTACTTCACAATAGAGCTGCCCAGCCACACCCCTTTCGTGACGTTGCCCGTGTTCCAAAAACGGAATCCTTCACAACTTCAATACAAGGTAAAAGGCAAAAAAAAAAGAAATCTTAAAAAAGGAGGAAAAGAAAATAATACCACACTTAATTAATTTTCAGTTATTTATCAGTTAGTTATTTTAATCCCCAGTAGTTATTTGGGAAACCGTTGATGTTCACAAACTGCTCTTTGCTCATCTACGTCACGCCTGCAAAGTAAGAGAGATATAGTAGCTGGAAGTCAAACTTTTCGATGCAGGTGGACAGCAAAGCAGTCAAATATCACAAAAGAATGGATTATTTCGAGAAAACAGCATGGAAGGTTTTTGTTTCGAATACATTCTTATGGAGAAGCGGAAGACTTTATGGCATATGAGACAAACGATACTAATTTGCCTAGCAACCGCAACACTGTAATGGTGAGTCGGGGAACTAGTTACAGTATATACTGTACATAACTAGTAGATCCACGAGGGCCCAGGTGTACCAAAAGGGGATGAATGTGGGGGCGGCAAAACTGCGCCCACATGGGTTTGGGGTTCTAAGGGTTAGGCCCAATAATCAGCCGACATGGGGGTCTCCCCCTGGGGTCTGCACTTTGTTCTCCTCGTTTTCCACATCTCCACCAGATCGCTGTGGTAAAAATAGCTGATCAAAATGCTTGCAACGCGTTGCGCTTTGCTGTGTCAGCTATTTTTTTTTTTGCGGGAATATTTTAATATATTATAATATACCCAGAAACCTAGAGACGCTCTGGGTTAAATGTGGTTAATGCTTTTTTTTCCTGCCATGAGCGTTAATTGAAAATGTGTGGTTTGATATTTGCCAAATTTTCCAGGCTGGAAATGAGCATCTTATGTTGTGTGTGTTGCTTACAGCGCAGTAGACAGAAGCTGCCGCCATGTTGACTGCTCTGAGCCGTGGAATATACGCTGTTTTGAGCAAAAAATGCCATCTGGCACAACGAATAGGAGATACAGGCGATTGAAAAGAGCAGATTGACTGGCTGTTTATGTGCACCATGCACGATTCTGTGTTACTGACAACAACAGCTAGCAAAATGACGCTCAGGATGAGTGAGCAGAAATATGACCTTATCAATAGTACTGAGCCATAGTACTACAAAAGGAGTGTTTGTCGACAATCATCAGCAATGGTGATGGGCAGAATATTGATGTACGGCGTATGTTGTTAAAGGAGAATTCAAATGCATAATGATGGATTGCATTTGATGCAATCCATTTCCATGCACTACGTGTATATACTCAAAGCGCTTTACAATGGTCCATTCATTCATACATTGTGAGGTGAAGCGGCGAACAGTCAACGCCAGCGTCCTCACTTCCCACATTCACACACCAGTGCTGGCAACCTCTGAAAATAGGTGAATCTGAACAACACCCATTAGTCCCATTCTAAGCTTATTTTGGGGTCAGGGAGTGTTTTCTCCCTGCAACAACTGGACCATTTTTAGAAACAGATCAACTGCAAATAAAGTTAAGGAAGCCTTTTGGGGTGGAATTCCCCCTTTAAGCGGCGGCTAGCGGCGGCAATCGCCGGCAACGGCGGACGGTGTGTTAAGAAACTGCAGTTGGATGACCTAAATTACACAGTGTTTATCACACCTACGCAAATAAGGCAAAAAAAAAAAACACAGACATAATTATTGTGGGTCCAGGAGGGGAAGCTCCGAAATTGGTGAGCATCAGTTTAATAAAGCATCCTGAAAGATAGCCAAGCAAGATCTGTGTTTAATGAAAGGGCATGTATGTTTAATGAGCGAACCGGAGGGCTTTATCTTGGCTAAAACAGGGGGCTGCGGAATTAAAACAATGCCCGCGCGTCCTTGTACGGTTCAGCCAAGGGCCCTTTTCTTTTTCTGAAACGGCGCACTCTAACAAAACAAAACGGTCGGCTCGGTGCTGTCCTGGGACTTTTCAGGAAGCACAATGCAATTCATGAAGCAAAGGCAAATAACAGAAAGCACGTTTGGAGTCCAGAGGGGAAGACACTGTGTTTTTTAAATGCCGTCTAGTGTAGGGAGAGTCAGATAGGAAACCAAGAGCAGAGAATAATAAAATGGACTCACCTATGTAGTAGTAAGAGCGGGACAGGACAGCAGCAACACACATGGAAAAAGAAAGAGAAAAATAAGATTAAACATCTTCATGGCTAAAAGAATGCTTTGGTTTTATTTTGGTTTAACCACTGAAATCCCCACAGTGTGTATTCTGAGTGACCCTTCCACAGAAAGCAACCATTCTACAAGCTTACAATGTTCCATGGTGCATTGTATGCTCATAGATTTTCAGTGAAAATATTTAGTGTTAGAACATGAACAGAAAAGATTCCAATATTGAACTCTGAAGGACGCTCACTGAATGGCACTCAAGCTACAGTGCATTACTACAAGGTTGGAGCATTGTATGTGAAAAAGCATGACGTTTACAGATTGAATCATAGCAGCATTACAGCATTACGTTGAATACAGTATGTTTGTTCCATTGAGTATTGAGATCAATACAACAATCTTTTTATTTATTAACTTGTTACCTCTCCTATAGACAGCTATGTGTGAGGCTGTGTCCCTGGGATTCCCAGGTCCCCCACACGGTAATCCTGTGATTTCTCAAACATGTCGGTCAGATTTGAACCTATATGTTTATGTCCAGTATAGCAGTGGTTTTCAACCAGTGGGACAGCCAGCAGTTCTCAGAGCGGGTCAGTGTTGATAGTTCAGTTCCCTAAGCTTCGCCACACTGTGTGAACTTGAGCTAATTTAAAAAAAAAAGAGATTTAGATTGTCCTTCAATCTGCTATCTTGTCCGAGTCATTAGATACAACCTTCCACCAATCACTGACTTTCATTTGATTTATTTTTCATTTCGAGCAGTTATTACCTGCACCTACGTATTCCTCAAATCATGCATCTGGAGGAAGTTTCCTCCGATTCGGAGGTTCAAACCCAATAATCAGTCGACATGGGGGGTCTCCCCCTGGGGTCTGTACTTTGTTCTGTACTCCCTGTACTACCATCTACACCAGATCGCTGTGGTGAAAATAGCTGATCAAAATGCTTTGCAACGCTCTTGTTCTTCGACGTGTCAGCTATTTTCTTTTTTTGCAGCACATTTTAATATATTATAATATACCCAGAGAACGAGGGACGCTCAGGGTCAAATGTGGTTACTTAACACTTTTGCCGCCAGCGTTTATTGAAAAAACTGTGGTTTTATACTGCCGGCGTTTATCAGTGTTAACGTCGAGCTCATACTGTAAAATATAGTCATAATTAGATAATTCTGTACTAGAACGCCTTTTCATTTATTGAAAAAATATTATTGAAAATAGCAGGTGTACCCACCCCATAGCGTGCTATGAGGCGTGCACACCTGCTCTTTTTTGGGGGTTATCGGGAAAACGCAACGGAAATCTTTGAATATTATGTTCTTCTTTCAGAGCAAACGTTTGGTAGCGTTTGGTAGAATCTATGTGTTAGAATGAAACCAAATGGACCCTCGTGGTTCCATTTGGTTTCATTTTAACGCTCTCAAGAGTTAAATTCTATCTAAACATCTGAATAATTCATTTTCAATAATGCACACAGTTAGAAAATGTAGAAGAATTGTTATTTTTCGACCACCGTTTTTGCCAGTTTTCCACAGGAATCTTTTATCACGGGGGTCCCGTGGCGCAAGCCACCGTAAACCAGCTTTTGTTATGTAACGTCCTCCACACACACACACACACAAAAAAGTTTGAGAACAACAATACATGAGGAGAATAACACCATAGAGTCACTGTGCAGTGTGAATGACTGGCGGAGCCACCCCCCCGGTGGCTCCGCCAGTCATTCACACTGCACCCCCGAGGCTCTATCTGTTGAGTTGTTGTCATGTCGCCCGTGAATTGCTTTATGTAGTTTCGTGATCAATACATGTGGGGGTGCGGGGTGGGGCGGTGGAGGCACATTGTGCCAAAGGGCCCCGGTGTTGCGTAGCAGACGATGCACTCAGCAAAAAAGCAAGCCGCGAGGCCCTTTTGTGTGTCTCTCGACATCCCAGGGGCTCTGAGGGTTTCACTTTCTGCTCCCCCTCTCTCTCACACAGCGAAGAGAGAGCTGCAGAGATTCTTATCAACAACAAACCCTCGTCCTCCTCCTCGGCTCACACAGCAGGGGCGGATCTAGGCATGGGCATGGGAGGGGGCAATGCCCCCCTAAATGTCCAGTCTGCCCCACCGAACACGATGGCATGCAAAACAACCCAAGATATTTCAAATTACAGTGCTTATATTTAAAATGATTTGAAACGCTACTACTGCTACTAACTAACTATAGCTGTGGCACCACTAAACCAACAGCATTTCATCATTGAAAACAGAAAACTCTCTGAGTCAGACCTTTAGCTTTATGCATGCTGCGTGTCTGTTGCAACTTCAACAGCAACTGATGTTATTATTGATGCTTAATTGCCTAATAAAAGTCCTGTAACTGAAAATGGTATGGGTGCAATGGTTCGCCCATGGTTCGCACCATGGGCGATGAAGTCGCCCCCATACCACTTTCTCCCCCCCCCCCCCCCCCCCCCCCCCCAACTGGGAAATGTTACATCCGCCCCTGTCACACAGCCCGGACGTACAAACAGAAAAAAATACACCAGCAGAAGCACCAGAGCGACGCAGAACAGTGAGCACAGCTATACACGCGACAGCAAAGTTATTGACCGAGTGACATTTTATAATAATCAGAGAATTTTCTGATTCTCTATCATACCATTATTATGACTAGGGGGTCGACGCGCTGTCACGCCTTGATGCTGATCCATACTGTATGTAGCGAGGCGTAAGAAGCAGAATCAATGAAATTAGAGCACAATTAGAGATCAATAGGACGTCGTGCGGACAGATTGCTAATAGCCGAGAACTCATTGCAGAACAAATTGGCCAATTATTAGCACATATTAGTCGCTTTATTAGGTTTGGTAATAAAAAGCGTGCGCACACACACACACACAAGCAGTAAGAGACCAACAGTATCAGCACAGTACTCGACATGATTACAGAAAGGCGTTGCCATGGACGTGTGAGGATTTATTTTAGTGGAACAGATCTAACATTAGAATCACGATTCATCCTATCGTATCGCTGAAATTGTCACCGATAGAATTTTTTTAAAGAGCACAGGGCACACTAATAGCTGCTACAAGTGTTTGTTTATGTTTATGTGGCAAAGTGATGCCAATGGTGCCGGAGAGAGAGTGGGATTTGTCTGTGTCACTATTCACTCTACTCCATTTGTTCCTTGACAGCTTGACTGAACAAGTTACAAAAAAACAAAAGAAAGGTCTTGAATAAAGACATTGGTTTAAGAAAGCAGTTTGCCTGTACTACCACTAATGTGACTGTGCCACTAAATGATCATATCGGCACAAACTCTTTGCACAATTCACAAAGGAAAAAGGTCCATTTCCTTTCCAGCTAAAAACGAAACCAGTATAGGTTGCAAATTGGTTAATGGTGGTTGTATACCTCTATGGCAGTGGTTTTCAACCAGTGGTCCCTGAGAGGATTCCACGTGGTCCCAGGCTAAATGATGGACAGTTGGTAACCGAGTGGACCCTTATAGATCTGTAACTCTTGAGAGTGATGGAATGAAACCAAAAGGACCAGTCAGGGTCCATTTGGCTATTTGGTTTAATTGCAACTGGTTTAACTTTTGTTTTAGAAAATCTAGAAGAATTGATATTTTACTCAACATCAACTGGTGGTTCGTAGCTAAAGTGCCAAATAAATAGTGGGCCCTGGTTTTGAAGATGGTTGAAAACCACTACTCTATCGTATCGTTTACCGTGTTGTCACAAAATTCGGTCGGGCTCTATCTAAAATAATAAAATAAAAATCAATCACATACTATGTCTGTCTCTTATGAAGGCAGTGGATAATGAAATACAGCCCCTTTCTTCCACACCGGTGGTTATGAATCACTGATGTCGGCCATTAATTGGTGGGTGTGGAGATGGCGGGGGCAGTCTGTGGTGGCAGCTTGGAAGGAGAGAGCAAGTGGCACGAGGAGTGTTGTGAGAGAAGGAAAAAAAATGGCTTCATCGCCTAGATTGCGTCGGAGCTCCAAAATAACACGTGCCATCATCAAAAACTGATAGACCCGCAAACGGCACATGCTTCAGAATTAATTGCAGTGCCAGCTGCCAGGCGCTGTCATATTTGCTTCAGAGCAGAGAGACTAAAGCGACAGGAGATTACCACACTCGCATTCTGATTCGACAGGGACAAGGAGGGAAGTCAATTTGGCTTAGGATATGGGCCCTGACAATGGCACCCCCACCTGCTGTGGAACACAAGCCAAATAATGTGTTGTTGTTGTTTTCTTGCATCATACGTTTCTTAGTCGAGCCATTCTCTTCCCTTTGTCTTTTATTTTACAAAGTCGGTAAACACACGGAAGATGAAAGCGCGATGGGTAGAAGAGGGTACGAGAACTGGCATTATAATTTAATCCCAAAAGTATAGGCGGCTCAGGAGGATTTAGGGAGAGCTTGTTAGACGTTGGCTCAAAAGGACCTTTTCATGCTGATGCGATGCTCACTAATGCGCCCGGTGAGTATCAGGTAATGATGCTCATTTGTAGCTTTCAATTAGCTAAACGTCCTAGCGCGATACATCCCAAACAGGTCTCATATTGGAGAAGCCAAAAAAATCCAACAACATTAATCATAGTAACCGTGCCGATCCATTCCTGAGAGCATTTCGCCAAAGGAAAAAAGGGACGGCAGTGTTCATTTATTTTGAACCCAGAGCAGTGTGACAAGCTTTAAGATTGTTCTCGCAGACTGATGCCATGGGAGAGTGTACACGTGGGTGATTACAATTGTCTTCAGAAAACCAAACAAAAAAAACAATTAAGTACACACAGTCTATCGGTGGATCTATCATAGCAAAGTGCTTTCGGTCGTAGCATTACTGCAGGCAATTTCCATCGCTGTGTGGTCAGTGATGTTATCTGATATACCTTGTTTGAAATCGTACATATATTATGACAGTAAGTCAGTGCGCATATTGCTCCAGCTACCCAAGACCGGTAGATCATTAACCGCTTTAATATCTGACGTTTAAGGCCGAGAGAGAGAGAGAGAGAGAGAGAGAGAGAGAGAGAGAGAGAGAGAGAGAGAGAGAGGGAAAGAAACTCTGAAGCAGTTCATTTTCAAAGTGCTCATGCAGGAGATGAATATTGAAGTGTCACGTTTTGTTATATCTTCCGAGGGGGAAGCTAAGCCGCAATGCATATAATCTTAATGAAATCACTGACAAGTCACACTATCAAAGAGGGGGAATTGTAATAGATTCCTGGCATATTATTTTGTCCCCCCCCCCCTTCTTCCTGGCTATACACCTGACCCTCGGGGACCATAACGGTGGCTTAGGTTTACGGTTTGGTCCGCTATCTGAAGTGAGCCATGCCTACAACAAGCCTCAACCACAAGTCATCATTTGCATTTAGATTCACACCTCACTCTGCCTTTAATATGCCCAGCAACCAAAGGGCTTGGGCAAATCTATCTCCCAATGATATTACCTGTAGTCGGCTCGGTTTTAATCAGTGGTGGAAGAAGCAAGGCACTCGGATTTGCATTATGATTATTGTTATTTTACTTAAAAACACAAACTTCTATGACCTATGGACTGAGGAATATATAACTTGTGGGGGTGGTTTGTGACAACACTTGGATCGAAGTTTATAACAACATTGTTGTGATTATCGTTGAACTCATGTAACCCAACCTATGTTATGTACTGTTTACCTAAATACATGTATAAATATGATTTATATGAAACCATAGTTGTCATAGAGATCCGTGGAGTTTTCTTGTCATCTGGATTAAAGTGAGAATGATGGCCCCCATCATAACATACTTTCCACTAAAAGCTGGTAAAGGTGCTATTTTAGTGGAATAGAAGTATAAAAATGGGTCTCTGAAATGTAGAAGGGAATATCAAAACTTGATTTGGTGAAATACAGTACCCCAAAGTTTTATTTAAAGTACACTATGTGAGTAAAAGCAGCTTTTACTACTTTTCTCTACCCAGCACTGTTTTTTTGTAATGCAGTGCTTTGTGTTTGCAGTGGAGGACATACGCTAGGAGAGCAATTGTGCCACAGCCAAGACAAGAGCTGCATTCACAAAAAACCTCTTGCTTATGTGCGAAACATAACATGAGGGAGTCTGATCAGGAGCACAACACCTCACCGGCCAAGCGGCAAAAAGTGTGATGCCTAGAGATAAGAGTTGGCAAATGCTTTATGAGGCTTTAAGAACAGCAATGCAAATAAATCCTGTCCCCTGGCAAGTGGTCGGGATGGATGCTTGATCCGACTGTGCAATTGATGTGTGGGGGCTAGCCGCACAAGATCAAACTGTATAAATTATAGAGCCCAACCGACAAATTAGACCGGCCAATATATGGTATTGGCCATTATTTGACACCGGTGCCTGTAATTATGCAGCTGCCTGAAACATGTAGATCAAAATGAACATTAATCTTCTACATTCTCTAGTTGTGAAGACCTGGGCTAATTCACATGATGAATATTATAACTCCTGAGAGTGAGAAAATGAAACCAAATGGACCCTTGCAGGTCCATTTGGTTTCATTTTTACGCTCTCAAAGAGTTACAACTGGTAACTCTGTCCATCATTTAGCCTGGGGACCACTGGTTGAAAACCACTGTCGCAGGGGGAAAAATGGTGAAAATTGAGGGTTTTATCTCTGGTGCTCGTCAACCAATTTCGCCCCAAATCACCAGCAAAAAAGCACTAGATTTTCCTCAGGGGTTTTTCACTAATTTTGGCGCTAGGGGGCTCTGGAAAAAAAGCTAAATATAGCGTCAAATGCGGCAAGTTGCCAACACTGTTCAAAAGTAGCTAGCACAACACACCCGCAGTGGATTTATTATTAGATATCCTTTTGTCCTCTCAATGGATTAAATTGTGGTTTGGCATGCTGTCCAACATTGAGCTTGCCACCACCGGCCACAAACATCTGGCGTGGGCCGGGCATCACAGCACAGACGTGGAATCCGCTGGACACTGTCTGGAGCTCCAGCTTGATGGATTGATTGAAAAATTCCATGAACAGTTTGTGGAATGAGCGCAGTTCAAGGAAAGGCACAGTTCAATGCAAGGTCTGTTAAAGATAGAGTGCCATGATTTTTTTCTACCCTAAAACATGATCATCAGGTATTAATGTTATATGAGAAGTAAGATTTTTTCCCAAAAAGTGTACAGTGTTTGTTAAACTGTCATTTTTATGATTCCACCCTACCAGTTTGTTAAGTATGCCTGGTTTGCCTGGTGGGTGGTGATGGGTGGAGATCAACCTGAACTGAAGCCACACCCACAGCTTTAGTTGCATGATAAAGGGGTAGGAGTTAGGGGAGGGGCTGAGCACATGATGTCACTATATTGAAGTTTTTTTCATTGGCACGTTTAACTGGAAAGGTTCAGCCCCCAGGAATAAACACTTAATACAAAGGGAAGACATCATTGCTCATAAAAAAACACACCAAGGGGTCCATTTATATACTGTCACCTCTTAAACATGTACACAATTGGAAAAAATACAAAAATCACCGCACCCCCTCTTTAAGAGGATAAACCTAGAAAAGCACTAAGAGTTGTTTACATCGGGCGGCCTCCGTTTTCAATTCATATCACAACATTTCGAGTAATGCTGTTGATCATCGATGTACACACGCCGCCCCCTTATGATCATGCCGGCAGTCAGTGTCCAAGGCTTTTTGAAATGAAACCGAACATCAAAATGTGCATGTGCGCCCGGACACACACACACACGCACACGAAATGGCGGATTACTGCCTGACAGTTGTGTACATTGAGGATTTGACTTGGCCTTGGCAAGAGGTTTGGATAGCGTACACAACACCTGCACAAATAAACATAGAGTACAAACATAACCAGTGCCTGATACTGTATCTGTGTAATATCACATGGTAATTTCAAAACCGTGCAGCTGGCGTTGTTATCAAGCGCCATCATCTAAATCAACGATGCATTATATTGTGCATTCAATTCAATGGCCGCTCTCCCTGTCTCAATCTAGTATACAGCATACTAGTCGACACACACTATATTCACCATGATAGAGATAGATTACACACATGATTTCCCAAAACAAATGAGTTTTCCCCAATCGGACACATAAAAGTAACGGTCACTTCTGCACAACCATGATTAACACGTTTGTAATTAGCAGCTGTGGTGTTACAGCCTCTGACAACTGGCTCCCAAAGTGTTAATATCATGCATATCACAGCATATAGTGTGAATAATGAATTAATTACTGTTCATGAAACTATTACTATTAATGAATTTAATCTGAGAAGTAGCAGAAGCAACAAAAACTTTGCCCATGCTTGCGCACCAATACATACCATCTGTCACTATACTCTAGGCCATTTTCTCTGCTTTTCTTTAATTAAAATGCCACTTAATATGAATTAATAACGTCTGTAATCAGAAGTACGACATTATCCACAAAGAATTGGATTAATGTAAACACATAAACCAAATAATTAGCCATTTGCGCGAGATAAAGCGTTGTGCCTTTTCATAAATACATTATTATTAGTAAACACATCAAAACCTAAGGGCCTCACCAGTCAAAGCTTTATTTAAACAATGTTCATTACTGTTAATTACTTTGCTTTGCATTTATATGTTGGCTCTGTTAAATATCTGCTTGTCATAGCAACAGGCTGCAGCCACAAAAAGAATATCCAGATACACATACTGACATACTGTAGCCTATACACAGCAGTGGTTCCCAAACTTTTTCATGTCAAGGACCCCCAAATTCTCCCCCAGAACCCCCCAAATTGAAAAGATAAGACCCAGGACCCCATAGGGGAACATTTTCATGGCTCTAGCAGTGATTCTTAATTTCCAGGACCCCCACTCTGATATGCATTAGGCTACGGACATCCACTTAATGGCATTTATATTTTACAGTGTATCAAAAAATGACTGTTGGTTTAACTCTGAGAGTCTACAAATGTAACCAAATGAACCCAGAACACTCACAGTGAGTTACAGAACCATAAGGGTACAATTGGTTCCTAATTATCGATTTAGCTGTGGAAATTCCTTGAGGACAACGGGGGGTCTCCCACTTTGGGAACCAATGGTCTACATTACGCAGTGTTCATTCAACTTCAGAAGCAAAGTTGAACTAATTTTCCGCTGCACATGCACTTCTTACAGGTCAATTCGGTTTTGTATACACTCTTCGTAGTGTGGTTGAACTGTGTGTGTGCGTATGTGCGTGCGTGCCTTTGTGTGTGTGTGTGTGTGTGTGTGTGTGTGTGTGTGCATGTGCGTGTGTGTGTGTACACGCACGCGCGTGTAGAATATTATATGCTAAAGCATTCAAAGTTTTGCATTTTACAAAGTAAACAATTACCCACATCAATATAATTATTGGGCTCAATTTTAATGAGAGCAAAACAAGATAAGACCGCTGACTCAGGAAATATAATTGCAAAAGTGTGTTTATTTTTTGGTTTTGTTATCCCCTGATGGCGTATTGGTGGATATCTTGCCTTTTATAGCTCCTTCCTAGATGAATAACAAACACGGACCATTATTTCTTCAATATAATTTCCTAGCTTGTTCCATTAGCCCAGATGCTGCTCATATTTAGTGCAGTGCAGGAATGCACAAACAAATCCATAACTCATCAATCCACATGACGGGGGGGGGGGGGGGGGGGGGTCCTACTATACAGCAGAGCACTTGGAATCCAATGACTTCCTCTGAAATATGGGAGAGTTACTAGAGTAGAGACAACTAATGGCAGCATGCCGGCAGGGGCGGATTGGCCATCTGGAGTACAGGGAGTTTTCCCAATGGCCTGCGCCACCTAGTGGCCTGGACAAATCCAAAATGCACTAGTGGCACTTCCAAAATGCACTAGAATGTGCTAGATGCTCGCCTGGAACATACAGATCAAAATGACCAGTAATCTTCTACATTCTCTAGTTGTGTAGACTAGGTTGGGCTAATTCACATGATGAATATTTTAACTCTTGAGGGCGTAAAAATGAAACCAAATGGACCCACAAGGGTCCATTTGGTTTCATTTTTACGCTCTCAAAGAGTTACATCTGGTTAACCAGCTAACCAGCTGCAAAATTGTCCCGGTGGAAAATATGTGCCAATCCGCCCCTGGAAGGGCTTGAGCTTTGCTGCACTGCCATCCAGGGTGCTATAACCACACCCAGTGGCTGTGGAGAGTTCCAAAGTTACAGCTGTTCTACACATTTTGACTGGCTGCAGCCCATACATTCTGGGGGCAATTAGGGGATGTTGACTTAATGTCAAAGGAGAATTCCACACCAAAAGTTTTTTTGTATCTTTATTTGCAGTTATTTATTTATTTATTTATTTTATTATTTTTTTTTTAAGTGGTCCAGGTGTTATTTTGTAAAAACACTTCTTTATGGCCGTTTCCTCTACTCCAAAATAAGCTTATAATGGGGCTAAGTAGTGTTGTTCAAGTTCACCTATATACATCGCTCCAAAATGCAATTTTTTGCTATATATTGTCTCTCTACCATGTCAGTAGTGAGTTAACACTTTCACTTTCACTTTTGGTTCAGCAGTGATCCAGCTGTCTCCAAAGGTGGGGGCGTGGCACATGTTTTATGGCTGAACCACTGCTGAAACGAAAGTGAAAGTGAACACTTTACGGACATGGTGGAGACACAATATATAGCAAAAAATTGCATTTTGGAGCGATGTATATATAGGTGAACTTGAACAACACTCCTTAGCCCCATTATGCTTATTTTGGGGTAGGGGGGGTATAAAGGAGTGTTTTCACAAAATAGCACCTGGACCGCTTAAAAAAAAAAAAAAAAAAAAAAAAAAAGCTTTTTTGGTGTGGAATTCTCTTTTAAGGCATGCGTCTTTTCATTCAAGAGTTTTAACTGTTTTCTAAACATAAACTGACCAGAAGCAACAATCATATACAGTAAGATCATTAACCATTAAAACCACGAAAGCTTGTCGAGATCCTTCAGAAAAGTCATTTGTATAATGTGCTTGCTATCCCACAAACGGGTGCCAATTGCCTAAACCGGAAGCCTTTGCGCCATTCTTTGTCTGTGACCCTGGGAGAGCCCTGAAGGAACAACGTCCATGGCTTGACACTAACACTTGCCCGCTTGCCCGGGGCAAGTAAAAAAAATGGTGGGGCAAGTGAAGACTGCTACCTGGTTGCCCGATCGAGCAACTGTGCAACATATAACACAACACAAGATAAATTTGTCTTGAAGGCAGTCATTGCACTCTGCCTCCGTGTCTTTCCCTGCTTTCTAGCTATCCACAATTCCAGGCTGGATTTGGGAAACAAAACAGGCAAATTAACACATCAAAATGACCATTAATCTTCTACGGTGTAGACCTGGGCTAATTAAGATGATGAATTTTAACTCTTGAGAGTGTAAAAATGAAACCAAATGTACCCGCAAGAGTCCATTTGGTTTCATTTTTACGTTCTCAAGAGTTACATCTGGTTAACCAACTTAACTGGGGAACACCTAGAACCTGGGGGGCAAGTGACCATGACCTGAGGGCAAGTAGAACCTGACTTGCACTTGCCCGATGGGCAAGTGCCTCGGAGACCTTAGTGTCAACCCCTGAGTTATGTCTTTCTTCCACGCGTTGCGTCCGATCAGGGAAACTCCCCCTTGTCATCCATGGCAGGCCATGATGTCATGAGTCTCAGCTGAGCCATGAGGCCCATATAGGTCAGGAGCCTATCCTGTTTTTGTAGCGTGAGACTGGGTTACTGGTTAAGACATTGTGTTGTTTCAATGATAAACATTCATAGAAGCATCACATCATAGTGTATGTGATCATTTGGTCTTTGTGTGTGTATGGGATTAGTTTGTAGAAGGAATAACTTGGACAGTTCCACAGTGTCCAGAGACACCTGGCTGTGGCTGCAGCTGTGTTTAAGATAATTCAAGCTAAGCCTCTTCTCACCCTTCGCAAAGCATGCTGACCAATCTGCCAGAGAGAACACATGGGGCTTTTGGAAAGCTTACAGTGTCTTCTAAGTCGGGATGAACGTATACTGTGTGCCTTTTCTGCTAGGAAACACGCAACCTCCTATGCAAACAAACGTCGGCCATTGTGAATTCATGTGAAATCGTGAGGGGGGGAAAGGCACATGGCAAGCTTTTTTATATAAGCGCTATACTTAGGATTACAATCGTAGCAGAAGTGTGTGGAGCGTGCGAGTGGGGGGGATTGAAAATTAAGATGAAGTATAAGCATATACAGTATATTTATACATTATTACGTTGTATTTATGGATTCATATTTGGTATAATTATTCCATTAAAATAAACATAACTGAAAGAAAATGGCTTTTCAGCATATCCACAAGTTTACCCCCATAGACAACCGAAGAATATGCAAATTGCTAGTGCCCTCACTCCCATACACTCACTCACACTGAGATTCCAGCGAAATGCAGAGATACTCCCTCACTAATGTGAAAACTGCAGCCCGGTAGAAAGCTCCGTATTTGAGAATATATAATAAATTAAATGATTGGAGCATACACAACCAAATGGGTGGCTTTCATTGCAATGTCCATGTACTTTATGGCCATGATAACATACTGCAAGAATGTCAGCCAGTTTTGTTCTCATTAACAATTTACAGTTATCACAGTCCAAAGTAATATTTGTCCGGGGAAAAAATGCAGCACACAGCATCTTCACATTCCAGATGCATAATTTATTGTAACACTTAAAAAAAAAAAAAAACTAAAAATACCATCTACCCACTTTCCTTGAGTCTTTTGCTTTGAATAGAAGCACTCGCATGCTTTTACAACAAAAAAAATATAAAGATTATTGACTGTACTTAAAAGTGGTCTAGGGAGCCCAAGCCACCCGGCGCCTAATCCCATGGGGGGAGTTGAGATTGCAGCTTGACCCAACCGGGGTGTGTGTGTGAAGTGTGAGTGTGTGTGTGCATGCGTGCGTGCGTGCGTGTATAGAGGGGTAGCTCCGCCACTTGAGATAGTTTTTATGTGGGTTGTGGAGTTTTAAAAAAACGTGTTTATTAAAAAAAAATGTGGCATGCTGAAAGGTGGATTTTCAGGCCTGCTTTAAAGGACTCTGGGGATTTACACTCTTTGAGAGAAGGAGTCGGGGCATGCCACACTTGAGTGGCAGTTGCTGTTGGAAGGAGAAATTGCCCATGTTTGTTTTGAAGGTGGGCGGTTCCAGATTGTTGTTCTGGCGTGTTGTGGCTGTACATACAGCCCCCTGGGACACTGTATCCACACACACTGTATATAGGCTCCATGCCGAGGAACTGTAATGGAGGAGTTTTCGCCCTCTTGGACTTTGGCTAATTTTGAGCA
This sequence comes from Benthosema pterotum, assembly GCA_039105355.1. Taxonomy (NCBI): domain Eukaryota; kingdom Metazoa; phylum Chordata; class Actinopteri; order Myctophiformes; family Myctophidae; genus Benthosema; species Benthosema pterotum. The sequence goes on along the minus strand of CM076975.1, from coordinate 13,949,379 downwards.
CAGTATGATGACTGTATGCGAGGAATCGAGGTTTTTTTTCTGTTGTCTTTTCATCTCTCTTGTTGATTTTGTTTCCATAAAAAGGGAAAAAAGTGTGCCGTATCAGAATATTTGTAACAATCTATGAGAGTGGTTTTCAACCTTTTTGATACCAGGGACAACTATTTATTCAGCATTTGAACCCCGGACCACCATTTGATGACATTTCATCCCCACAGACCCCAAACCTAAAGATTTATTTTGCTTTGGTCTACAATACCAGGCTGGATATTGAAACAAAACAGACAAACATTCAGGTCAATCTTCTACATTCTCTAGTTGTGCAGATTGAGCTAGTTCAGATGATAAATATTTTGAGTTTCATCTTGTTAATCAACTTTTCATCTGGTTAACCAACTTAGCCGGGGACCACCTGGAACCATCTCATGTGTGCACAATACAATATATGTGCACGTCTGATCTGTATGTAGACTATCTAACGTGAGTAAAAGCAAAAAAAAAGTAGGCAAAGTGTATGAAAAATGACTGCCTTTATATGACGTGCAGTAGAAATTGTTCACACACCAGTTGGTGCAAAGATCTGAAATTCTGAAGTCATTTCTCATTTCAACATTTTAATGCGGAGCTTAAATATTGCGCGTTGTGAGCTGGTAGATGAGCTATTTGCGTTGGATATTCAATATAGAGCCGAAGCAGAAGGAGGTTCCACTACAGAGCCCCTGGTAATCCAGTCATCTGAGTATAGGGTTTAAGTAGCTCAGCACTCGAGAGTGCGTCGCGACTGATGGAGTCCTTAGCGATTCCTTCTAATTGTGCATCTTCAAATGAGAGCCTTCATATTTGGGTAATGAATAGAATTAGCGAGAGATTTGGCATCCAGACAACACGGCGGAGTCACGGCGCGTTGATTCGTTTCCCTGTAATCCTATACCTTACTCTCAACCGCTGATTCCGTTTAATACACGGAAAATAGCACATCTACGGGTTGCGACGTGACACGCTGTGAGCTCGTAGATCCTGTATTTTTTGGGCAAACCTTGGTATGAATCGGTTGTTCTCAATCTTCTCTAGATTAGAGCCTATTTGAAAAAGTGTCCAGCATTCCTTTTCCAAACATGTTAATCTTGATGATCATTTACAACAATAGTTTTCAATCTTTTTGATACCAGGACCCACTATTTATTCAGCATTTGAGTCACAGACCACAATTTGATGACATTTTAGCCCCGCAGACCTAAAACCAAAAAAATTATTTTGCTTTGTTCACAATACCAGGCTGGATTTCATCAAAACAACAGAACAAAAATGAAATGTTTACTCCATTGTGTTCGGCTTGGATCAATGAAACAGCCATAGCATGCCTTAAGTTCTTATTTAAACGTTATTAGGGTACCCACTTGCAATATCCTCGCAGCCCATCAGTGGGCCACAACCCACAGCATGAGAACCGCAGGTATAAATCAAGATTCAGGTGGTAGCACAAGGGTCATGGACACCCCACCCGGTTGCATGTGTCAAGCGGCGCCGTGCTTTGAGAAAAAATCCATTTCGACATTTATTTGACTTTTCAAAATATAATATCCCTCACTGAGAAAGGCGGTGGCAGCGTCAGAGTTGTTTGTTTCATCATCACATTGACATTTAAACTGTTAAAATATCTTTTTAATGCCAATAACATTGTGACATTTCCCTATATTGCGCAGAGGCACGCTGCCACTGAAACATTATGGGGTTGTATTCAGGCTGTATTGTGTGCGGAATCTTAATGATTGATCCATCTCAGTGGTTTTCAACTTGTGGTCTGGGAACCACTGGCGGTCCTTGAAAGGGTTCCAGGTAGTCCAACTGCTTTACAGTTGGTTAACCAGATGTAATTCTTACATTTACACTCTCAAGAGGTAAAATATTCATCATATGAATTAGCCGGTTTAAGAGAATGTAGAAGAATGGTCATGCATTTTGATCTAATGTTTGCCTGTTTTGTTTGCGAAATCCAGCCTGGAATTGTGGCGAAAAACAAAAGAAATCTTTAGTTTTGGGTCTGTGGGGTGAAAATGTCATCAAATAGTGGTCCAAATGCTGAATAAATAGTGGGCCTTGTGATCAAAATTGCCGAAAACCACTGAACTATATCATCGTCTCCAAAGGAACTAAGCGAGAATAGTTTTAAACGGCGTCTGTAACTCAGCGTAACCAAATGGACCCCGGTGGGTCCACACGATTACATTTGCACAGCACGCTCCCCAAGTTAAATTAACACAGAGGACTGCACTGTGTGCAAAATGTGGGTTGTTGTCAATTCATTCAGGCCTGGTCTCTGGGTTTCAGTTGCCAGTACACAGCATACGACGGCATGTTTTATATGCCAACTGGGACACTTTTGAACCCACGCTGTTCTTCTTCCACCCACTGGCAAGTCGCCAGCCGTCAAGCCAGCTATAGCTTAAAATGAAAAAGGGAACGCCGGTGGAAAGGGGAGAAAAAAGACAACGCATTTTTTGTTTTACTTTTTTGTCGTTAAAAGGTTTTTTGTCGTTAAATATCCACTCCTCTTCTTCATGTAATGTCTGTGTATATGTACGTGTGTCACAAAATGCCTCCATGCTGGGTGCCTCCCAGTATCCTAGTATGGGTGATGAATAATGAATCATGATGGCTGCATGAATAATGCTGAATGGAATGATCTATTGTAATCGTGTGCAATGTATGTGCAACTGAGAACATCACCGCAAGGGACTAATACTTCATGCAGGACCACGTAGAACACATTTATTGGATTACATAAGCTCCCCTATGCCTACATGTGTGTATACATGTATACACATATAGTCTACCGTCCATAGGAGGCCTTTGTTATGTTTCATCATTTCAGTTGAAACAGGCCCTCACCATCAGGGTGGCCTGTCTCCACAATGTTACAGTTTGTTGTGGTTTTCTTAATGATGAACTCCTTCAAAATGCCTTTTGATGGAGTTCAGAATGAAGCCAAGTACTATAGTGAGAGGTGCAACTATGCCATTATTCTCATAGGTACCGATGGTACTGATGAACTCTTATCTAGTGCAAACCCCAGGTTTGCACACAGCGCTAGCTCCTAAAAGTGCCAATATTTTTGTGGCTGTTTTTTCTCTCGAATCAGGCGATCTGGACAGAACACTATGGACCAGAGGTTTGGGTCCATGATGTCATCGCACAAGCATGTATTTGGGTCCGAGTTGAGTAAATGTTAATGAAGAGGGTGGACTGTGCCTGGCCAGTCGCTGTGATTGACAGCCTGTGCCTAAATATAACCTTAACCACAGTAAAACTAAGCCTAAACCCAAACCTAATTAACCCCAGGAAACATGCATGCAGCGCAGAGGCTTCTGGGAAAAAGAGTGCCATTCAACGGAGAGTCTACATCATTACTGGCAGCCATGACACTTTGTAGTGTGTATCGCATCGCACAGATGTCGATTTAAAGTAGCGATTGGGTTATTTTTGGGGGGAATTTAATGGATCAACGGCGCAAATAGTTTGGCAATGCTCCAAAGGAAAGCAACTAAATCTCTGGGAGTGAAAGCCATTAAAGTAGCGCTATTAAAGTAGCAAAACTATACTGATTCAAAGACAGGTTGAAAGTCAAGCAGATGAGGACCACTTCACCACTTTTTAATATATCTTCATATACCGGTAATAGGTCCTCACTAATGTACATGATAAAATACCACTATTTTTTCCTACTCAGTCTGTGTCTCTCAGGAGGGCTGTGGGCAGTTCAGAAAACTGTCCTCCTAGTGGTCCTATAACAAACCGTCACTGTAGTACTGGTAGTTTAGTAAACAAATTCCAATATGTGCAATACAACAAAATATTCAACAAAATTGCACATATTGATTTGTCTATTTAGTGTTTCTGTGCCGGCACCACTATTCTCTCTGTCACATCTTCCGTTAGTGATTAAAGTTCTGTAAACATCGCATGGCTGCAGAAACACTATCCACTTCCCATAACTTCATCAGGTTTGGATTAAAGTGAATATTATCTCTACCAGGCCAGAGTGACCCTGGGGTGGGTATTATGTAACCATATCGGTCCATCCTTCCATCCGTTTGTCTCATGACTAATCTCAAGCAGCACCAGGCTGATCGACGTGAAACCCGTCTAGCCATCATGATGGTGCTACAACAGTTCACATTTTAGTGAACCCTTTATACCCTGTGGGTTTATCAGGCTAAAAGTGCAAGGCTTCTCTTTAGGTTTACTAAAAGATTGGTTCGAGGCTTGTTAAAAAATTAAGCTCTGCAACACAGAAACGATTTACACTTTGAGATAACAAAGAGATTTTAAGGAAACTATTAAAGATTCAAAGTTGAATTCGCTGCTAGCTTGTCAGGTTGATTAGCTAATTGCGTTTAACAATCACAGGGAGTGCGTATCGGTGTAAAGTGGTTCAGCACTCAACACCTGTCAGACTGATGGGGTCCTTAGCCGATGCTGTGGGTAATGAAGTTAATTAGCTCGAGATTTGCCTTCCAGACAACAGAGTCACTGCATAAGTGCTTTGATTTCCCCTAATCTTACCTACTCTGAAGTATTGACACTTTTATACCTGCAATGTGCCCCTTAAGGGTTAGCAGGACCAGGTGGGTTCAAATCCATTTGTTGTCTGTTGTCCCCTTTGGGTACGTTTGTAAATGCGGTTGGTTTGTTGAGTGCAGTGTGTGGTGGTGGTGAGGTCACAGACTGCATTCGGTGTGCCTTATTTACGAGCGACCACTTAAAACCAAACAACAAACCTTCCTCAAAAATGGTGAGAATCACTAAGGGGGCGTCTTGCATACATTTTTCTAATAGAGGGACTGCAGGGAGGGCTAACGAGTGTCAATTTGTGGGTCCTTCATTGGGCAAGACTGCACTACAGTATGCACAACTTTGAACAACAATGCACCGAATAAACGAATGACAAGAGAGTACATTGGGACACAACAGTCCATTCAGGGCACATTTCCGAAAGAGGCCTTAACTTCTCTCTCCCCCTCCTACCTTTCCAGGAGAGTTACAAATGCAATAAATACTCACAAAAATACACAAGAACAAGTACAGCATTATTTAAAAAAAAATACAGAACTCTTAAGGGTATTACAGACGGAGAGTGATAAACACCCACATTGTCGCGGCGATTCCACTGTGTCCCTCATCTGATGAATGAGCCATAATCACTGTGTGTAAAAACAAAAAAATCACCAGAATGAGCCGTTCTCAGAACCGCACCCTTTGGGGCGAGGCTTAGTCACTGTCCAACACGAATCCAAATAGTTTAGCAACTGTTGCTATGTAGGTCAAGCTCTCCTCTACATACCTATTAGATGTGGACGAATTGGGAAGGGACACAGCTAAGGGCTCATTGAAGTCTAAAATCAGATGAGCACACGCGCAACAAACACTGGGCGCCGTGTGATAGCGCCCGGTGCCACGCGCTTACTTTATCGCACAGCATTTTCGAAGCACAAAACGCCAGTCCCGTTGCAAATGAACTAGAGGCACGATGTATTACTCCCTGTGTGAAAAGCCCTTTATAATAGGCAAGAGCAGTAGGTACTTGACTGGTCCTTAAAAAGGTGGCGTTTATGTCACACTTACTGTACAGCAGTAGTTTGAAAGTGGCAAAGGAAGACAAAGGTCCTTGTGACCTCCTTGGATGATTTGGACAACACTACTGACAGTACTGTAAAAAAAGCTTGCTCAATGCCTCTGAGGCAGCGCAGTATAAGTGCCACATCAGCTCCATACTGTACCCGGAACAATCTCAACCCTACTGCTATCACAGATGGGACACAAGGCTCTCTACGGGCCGCCATTGTGCTGCATGTGATTGAGTGTTAGTGATGCATTGTGGGCTTGCTCGGCGAGTGATTTGCCGCCAGCTGCTCCGCATTGTGTCAGAAAAACTGAAATCAACGCGAAATGCACTGAAGGATCGTTTTTTTTTCCTCCCTCCTCCACGATCCGGCTGCTTGTCTGCTTGTGTGTGTGCATTTGTTTGTTATCAAGATAACTCGAGAGCGGACGGCCGGATTTTCACGAAAACTTGCTGGGATTTGTCACTAGGCAACAATGGAACTTTTGAGTACACATTTCATACAGTAAAGCTACGTCAAGGTCCAGTTCAAAATTGGGGACCATCGGTGGTCCTTGAGAGTTACAGGTGGTCCCCAGGCTAAACGATGGAAAGTTGGTTCAACCAGGTATAAACCAAATTGACCCTTGTGGGTCCATTTAGGTTCAAGTTTACACTCTCAAGAATGTGAATTAGCCAAAAAATAATGTGAATGTGAATTAGCCTACTCAAATACTGAATAAATAGTAGGCCCTGGTATCAAAATGGTTGAAAACCAATGATCTAAACATCAGATAACCAGCGACCAAATCCATTATTACCACTGCATGCTGCTGGACTCCTCGGAAATCAGCAGTAGAAATCAGAGAGCTACTTTCTATTATCTAATCAGGTTATTTCCCCTTGAAAAACGAAGGATCCAATTTCCACTGAACACCTGGTTATCAAAAAAGAACATAAATAGCCACGGAAAATAAATTACAGTTTCGAAGGTGTGAAATAAGTTACCATTTTCTCAGTAAGATAAAGAAAGAATGGAAAGAAAGAATGAATAACACACAGACACAAAAAAAGCCCCATTTATATTTATCCGTGCCGGGCAATATAATTTAACCAACATATGGCGAGATAAACCAGTGTTTCTGGAGATGTTGTATACCCTAGGGGTATGCTAGAGGGTCCACTGGGGGTACTTGAGAAAATGGAAACATTTATTTTACTGTTTAATTACAAAACAGTATGTGAACATGCTGCTGTGAAGTTGTAAACCTAAATTAAGGGATGCATTTTGACTGGCACAACTGTTACCGGATGGAAAACAATAGGCGAGTTACTTTCATTTTCAGACATAAAAAGAGGACTTTTGATGTCAGTATTTTCTAATCAACATTAGAACGTACTACTGGGATTCAGCAATCATGAAAAAGGGAAAACTGAAGTGCAAAACGTTTGAGAAGCACTGAAATAAACAACCACAAAATGCATGCATGTGGAACTGGGAGAGTATATATCTTTACTGTGAGGTACGGGACCGTGTTGCACTGCAGTGTGTGGAATGTATAGGCACCAACTGTTTAGCAGCTGCAACAACACGCGCGGTAAAGCTGTGGCTTATGATATCCACGTAATCAAATGTTATTTTTCCACCAACCACCTGCACGCGGCCTGTGTACATACTCCAGGGGATCCACAGAACCTACTTTGAAAAATAATTGCGCTAAGACGAAGCAGCATTGTGATCAGGTCTCCTCCGTGATAAACAAAGACATAACATTTAAAGACGTCATTTATACAGATTGCCCCGAAAGATACATCTAGTCATCTACGGTTTATGATTGGCACTTTTTAAACGCCAATTATTGCCTGTTAAATCACTCAAGGGTATTTACGTTTGTATGAGATTGTAATTATGCGACCGGATAACGGGCAACCCGGCGCATCTCATGCAAATGAAGGTAAATATATTTTTGGTACCCAACAAGGCGAGATCAAACAAAGACGCCTGTCACTCTGGAGAGCTACAGCGACTGCGAGAACGTCTTCTGAGATCCAGCACTTGGATTTGTCATGACCTTTTGCGTGACTACTTTGTGAAACTTACACTTAAAACACATTTGTCTTACATATTTTAATAGTTCTCTTGGTGATTGACTGAAATGCAAGCAAAGACGATCTGTAGTGTTAGTGCATCTCCAGGCTTGTAAAGCTTTAAAGGGCATTCTATTTCCTCTACCTCCAAGAGCGCTGTGTACTGATGTAATGACGCCGTAACAATGTGATTCAGCTGGGTATGACAGGCTCGACACTTTCGTTTTTTGTTGCCACTGCAATGGTCAAATGCCACAAAAAGAACACAAGCGCCTCCAAGGACTGTGAGTGGTGCAGTCACAGTTTTAGAGAGACTTCCACGACTCTGGGAGGACAGAGGAGAAGTCCCATACAACAGGATGTTAACCCGACATAACAGAAGGCAGCGCATATTTCTGCCGTTGTAATCCATCCACCTCCCCATCTGTGCACTGATCTGCAGCATGATCTGCGTCGCCAACAGTTATTTAAAACACTAAACACTAACTAACAACAGTGTTCTGGGGCCAACACATCATTGCGACTATCTATGCGCTCACAAAGCATCGCAATGACTTGGTATATTGGCAATTTTTTCGTCAGATTCAGTGCAGAGGGGAGTGGGGAGGGGTTAGACCAAGTGTGTACCCTCGGGGGTCTTCGGTCAACAAAACATATTGTGTTTTAAGTGGTTTTTAATCACATCCTACAGCAGGGGGGCCACTGCGAGGAATTTAACACACACACATACAAACACACACAGAAACCCTGGGAAGAAGCTGACCCTCAACGTCCGTTTGTGAGAAACCCTGACCTCTCACGTCCTTTTCAGCCTTTTCTGACACGGCTTGTCAGCACAATGGCCCACATCCTCTGTGTACCTTTTAATCCAGGTGGAAATAATTGGCAATTAGCAGACTATCGGGGGCTTGTGAAGTTCAGCATTAGTCCGTGCACCTCATCTGGCTAAACTTTATTACATGCTGTTAAATGGGCTCCAACAAAAAATTAACATTTTTTCATGTTTAGTTTATTTTTACACAGCAAAAAGTTGTTTTTTTAAACAGTCAAACTGCCATGGAGACATCGGTGGTTTATGAATGGGCGTGTCTGAATGATCCCTCTCAGATTCTTCCCTTATGTTATGTCATATTCAGGGATAAATTTGAATAGGGCTGCTCTTTTTCCCCTTTTCCTCCACCCAAGCTTTAAGTTATTGCCATGCATGGATCAGTCCCCACCTCCTCCTACTGTGGTTCAATACTGTGGTTCCTCCCACCGAGACTGAGGTTGGCGGGGATAAGTGTTGAGGAGGACAGGTGTGGACATTTGTGGTACTGTACTGTACTGTACTCCAGGACCTGTGACTCGGATATTTTTGGGTTTGAATGGTCAAGAGACCTAAAACCCGTTTACGTCATCACACATCCGGTTTCTGAGATCTGGCGTTTCAAAATAAGGCCTGACCTAGACACGTAATCCTCGCGTTCGGCACAAAGGCGGTTAACTGTGCAAGACAAATAAAGTGAACTTGAACTCAATAGTCCCATTATTAATAAAACTCCTTCACTCAATTGGTGGTGGGTTGTTGTTTTTTCTGCCATTCCTCAAGAGCAGAACACGGTGCAAGATGTGCTTGCTGAATTTCTATTCATCCTGGATTGACACTGACTTAAACCACCAAGACAGGCTTTAAAGTCTGTGGAAATAAGAAAGGCCTGTGAAGTGAAGAGTGGCGGACCATCTTCTGCGGGGCATGGGGTGCATCTGCCACACGGCCACAGGCTATATGGGCCTGTATGGGAGCTACTGTACTGTACAGCTACAGTGATAAAATCACAGATTGTCAATGTAGCATTGTCAGTCCATCGTTGAATTCTATCTGTGTTTCATCTCTTTGCATGGCATATATACAGTACAGACAAACACACAGCACGGATGGTGTGTCACTCAGCACCACTGGTGGGGCTGAACTGTTGATATTCGATACATGCACAGCACCGACACCAGATTAATGCTGAGTTACCAATCTTTGTATCGCAACAGCAAACCTGTTTTATTTTATTTGTGCCTTTCAGAACAAGCTCGTGCTGAGGCTTGTGTTACTCAAAAAGTGTCCGTTTGTGCTTGTGATAGGATTATCAGCTATTTTACAGTTGTGATTTCATCAGGTTTGCTTTGTCGATGAAACTAATTTGACATCGATCCGTCTTCTAATTTGACATAGTATCAAATAATACATAAATAGGCCTACGTGTCTTATTGCAGTTTTATAGAAAAGCATAGTTTTTGAGTGGTGCAACAACTCGAAGGCCTGGCTTTGTCCCTACAGTATGTACACCCACCTGTCCCTGCCAGGTCTCTGTCCCTATGTTTAGTCTTTAGTAGACTATCAACAGGGGGTGCTGTTCCGCCAACACAGAGTACACACACAGCGCCACACTAATTGGTGTGGTTTTTATTAATATACAGTATAGTGCCAATTTTGTGAATGATCTTGAGCTTAGTGAAAATGACAATGAAACAAATACCATTGTGAACGATCAAATGAATGTGCTACGCAGCCACATTAGCACATCTAGTAGATCAGTTTGCGCAAACAAGTATAAATAATGCATGATTCTGTCATTATTTTGTGGGCTAATTTTATGGACTTTATGCTGGTAAGCGCACACACACACACACACACACACACACACACACACACACACACACACACACACACACACACACACACACACACACACACACACACACACACACACACACACACACACACACACACACACACACACACACACACACACACACACACACACACACACACACACACACACACACTACAGACATTTGATGCATAGCAGTGACGAATGTCCTCTGTTTTAATTTAATTCCAACAATGTACAAAATGGAACTGGACTGGTAAGGGTCAGTGTACAGTAAGCAGCATAAGAGTCGACAGGTTGGGGGGAAATGTAATGGGAGGATCATGCAGATTCTCCCCTTACTATCTGATGATGTTGGCTTAATCTCATGATTTGAATTCATGTGCTGTATGACAGTATGGTTTACATAAAATTTGATTACACAAATCTAAAGCTGGATTTATAGGGAGTTAGATGCGTGTTTGTGTCTTGCAGGTATGAAGCATATGGGTTTTCAACAGGTGGTCCCTGAGAGGATTCCAGGTGGTCCCCAGCTAAATGGAAAGTTGGTTAATCAGATGTAACTCTTTGAGAGCGTAAAAATGAAACCAAATGGACCCTTGTGGGGGTCTAAAATTGCAACAAATGGTGGTCTGTGGCACAAATGCTAAATAAATAGTGGGCCCTGGTATGAAAAAGGTTGAAAACCACTGACCTACTATATGTCTGCAGTAGTGTAAATGTATCCTATAAGCAGGAACAAACAGAATAAAACCAGACATATAATGTATACTGCAGGTGCTGGATACCCACATTAGTGTAATGTACTTGATACAAAATATTCTGAAAACTGGGAATATTTAATGTGACTTGTAGCAGCTCATTAAGTCAACTTTCACACTAGGAATTAGAATGTAATTGACTGCAGGCAGATGGAAATGTTCCCACAGTTATATGCAGACACAATAATCACATTAGAAAAGTACCCCAGGAAATATCATTTTTCTATTTTAACTCAACGTATGCAGCCACCCTACGCTACAGCATGGGTGGCTGTGGCTGTGGCTAAGGAGGTACCGCAGTTCACCCGACGGTCCGTGGGTCGCGGTTTGAATCTCGGCTCCTCCCGTGCCTCCTGTCTACATGTCGAAGTGTCCTTGGGAAAGACTTAACCCCACATTGCTCCTGCTCTCTTGGCTTCCAGTCGCAAACGGTGTGTGAATTTGTGAAGATAATGTAAAGCACCTTGGATAAAGGCGCTATGTAAATGCACCATTTACTGTACCATTTTACAGCATTAGTTGGCTGGAATAATATGCAGCACTAGCTTGCTGCTAGGGGTGTAACGCTATAGTAACTGCATTAAAAAAATCCATTTTTAATTCCAAGAATCAAAGTATTTTGAAATGAAAACAGCAATGTTGACTATGCATCGTAGCGTACATCAAATTTTGTATTGTTTAAAGAAAGGGAAGAAAAAGAGTGGTCTTCGTCTAATTGGTTTAAGACAATGTCCATGTATTTGGAATCATCGAATCATATCGCCGGAAAGAACCAATATCGCGATACATATCAGATCGCGATACATCACCCATTCTGTATGCGTGTTTTATTGAAAAAATAGCAGGGGTACACACCTCATAGCGTGCTATGAGGCGCGTACCCCTGCTAATTGGGGGGGAAATCGTGGAAATTGGGGGAACTGGGTTAAAATGCATTGTTTTGCCACTACTTGCTACCTGTATGCAGTACCTGCACTGCATGTATATGACTTTCAGATTTAAGAGCAGCAAAACTAAAGAAAACACATAAACATGGCTCTATACCAACCAATACCGCTGCCTAGCCAATACCGCTGTAGACCCTGTGTGTAAAAATGTAATTTTCCTTCATGCAGTGGAACCACTAGCAAGTGACAAATGTTCACTCCCTCCCCGGTGTCTTCTCTGTGCGTTATTATTGCGGTGGAGTAAATTATCTAGCAGTAGCAGCAATACTGTACTAAGGCTGTGTCCTCAGGTCCACCAGCTCTGGCTAGTTCTGGCAAACACTGTTGACCTATATCAAATTTCACTGAATTTGCTGCGTTAAAGTACCAGGCCAAGTTTCTGTCATAAATACATTTAAAAAGCTGTTCATTTAGTTGAGTAAATGTGAAAGATCCGTATCGCTGCCGTTGCCGTGTGCCCATAATTCACATAATAATTCATGATATGACCTTGAAGCGCTAAAGTTAAGAATGTTTTGGCTCCCACTGCTATTAGACCGAAAGACAGAAAAAAAATGCCCAGAGTTTCATGGAGTAATTGGACTGCCGGGGCAGTGATCAAGCTCCAAATATATGCACACACTCCAAAAGAACTCGTTCCGTTTTAAAAAATAAAAATGAGATTATGTGATCAATTTGAACACGCTTTCCTACGCCTTGCTCACAGAACCTTTAATTATTTTGTTATTTAATCCGTTTGATGTTAGAAATATGTGCGCTGTTTATCCATTCAGGCGAGTCCAACCCTTTGTTACTTATCAGAGACAATTGGATAAGCCTCTCTGTGTCAAACCTGTTTTTCTAGAAAGGGCCTATTTGCATCAACAACACTTTGCATGATAGGAGCAACCGTATCTCCCGCAGACGGAACAAACATCTCTGTGGTTTTTTGCCTCTAATCTATATCCAAGACTCAGTTTGTTGATCCTCCAAAGAACGAGGAAACGCAATCTCTACCAGTATATTGCATTACTCCCGTGCCAGGGATTTGCAGCATGGAAACAATAATACCAAGCCTGTCACATCTTTAAAGAGAAGCGCATCCTTGTACAGGCCTAGTGTAACAACATGGACCTGATTAGTGCCAGGGAGAGTTCAGCTGATTATTTCAACATAACCGACTTATCTTTAATTTCTCTGTCGGATCAATTCAATTATAGCGCCAAATCACCCCCCCAAAAAAAGTTGTCTGGAGACTCCATATTGAGCGATCCAACATTTCACCGGCATTCAGTGACAGCGGGGAGGGAAGATTGGAAGAAATCGTGTGCAGAACGAGGCTCTGGGGTAGGAGGCCATCTGCCTCGACTTGGCACACCCTTCAGTTTTCACAAATATACACAAGATTGGATGATTCTATTACTTTAGCAATTATTCTACAACTAATAAGTATTCATTACAGTTTATTATAATTATTATTATTAATAATAACATCCATAACAATAATAATACCCTGAATGTATCTATCATTATTTGGTAGGCTCTCCAACCTTAGGTAGAGCTAGAGCACTGGTAGTATATATATATATATATATATATATATATATATATATATATATATATATATATATATATATATATATATATATATATATATATATATATATATATATATATATAATTGTGATTTCGGTTATTGGCAGCCGCAAGGAATCCCATTGTTCCATTTCTCTGTATATTTTGTAGCATGCTTCAGATAATTTGTATTTGCTTTGGGAAGGGAAAAGCGACCTTGTATTGCCTGTCTGGCGGCATATGTATCGGAATATGAATTATCTTTCAATTCATTATGTCTGAATAGTGGGTTCTTAAATTGCAAAAACGTCCAAATTGAAAGCAACAGTGAGTTGTTAGTTTTGTCCTCAACCTTTAGCCAACGTAAACTGAAATGCATAGTGTTGACGCTGCGGTTCATTCATTGGCGGTACATACATGTACTGCAAATGAAACTAACAAGGTTAAGTTGACAACAACAGAGAACTTATTTTCTGTCTGCTGCTGACAGATGGAAAGTCCAGATAGAAATTGCTGCCCATTGTGACATCTCATTTCAGGGCTTCTATTATTCCTCTGGTATGGGAGCCATTTGGAAACTTTTCTCTGTGCCCAAAATGTCTTGGTCCAATCAGTGTCCTGCGAGAAGAAATACAGGGTTGTGTGGGTACAGGTCAGTGGTCCAGGGACCACCAGTGGTCCTTGAGGGGGTTCCACGTGGTCCCCAGGCTAAATGATGGAGAGTTGGTTAACCAGATGTAACTCTTTGAGAGCGTAAAAATGAAACCAAATGGACCCTTGCAGGTCCATTTGGTTGCATGTTTATGCTCTCAAGAGTTAAAATATTCATAATCTGAATCAGCCCAAGTCTACACAACTAGTGAATGTAGAAGATTAATGGTCATTTATGATCTGTATGTTTGACTGTTTTGCTTCCGAAATCCAGCTTGGAATTGCGGACAAAAGCAAAAGAAATCTTTTACTTTGGTGTCTGTGGGGCTAAAATGTCCTCAAATGGTGGTCCATGGGTCAAATGCTGAATAAATAGTGGTCCCTGACATCAAAAAGGTTGAAAAACAGGTCACAAAAAACAATAATTGCAAAGGCAAAGCACTTCGATTACAACATAGATTATAGGAAATTTGTATATAGTATATCGGCCAACATATGCGCATTGGACGACAATGCAACCTTCGCGCCGAGGACTGAGATTGATCTAATTCAATTTATACCACCAATCCTTATTACTTGCACTGTGAAAAAGTTGGGAATTAAAGTCGACACCCAGCCTGATATTGCGGTAGCAATAAATCAGGGTGGCCCCTCAATGACTTTTTTCCCAGATGCTGCTGGAAAAAGAATCTATCACCTCGGTTCAGTTCTGCTCCAACACATAATTTGAAAGGAGCCAGCTTGCCTTATGGCAGTAATTATATTCATAAAACCTCGCAAGGTGAAATCCGAGCGGCTCTTCCTTTGACCACCAAACACAACACATGCTGTAATTTGTCAAGGGGCTTGAAATGTGGCAGTAAACAGGCTGATACCCTAGGTGGGGTTGGCAAAAAGGGTCATTTCTGTGTGAAGTTACTGTTATGGACAGCATTAGCATTGAGTGGGTCGGAATGGCAGTGCCTCTGAACAGGGGCGGATCTAGGCATGGACATGGGGGGGCAATGCCCCCCAAAAAATGCTCAGTCTGCCCCACCCAACACGATGGCGTGCAAAACAACTGAGGATATTTCAAATTAAAGTGCTTATATTTAAATGATTTGAAACACTACTATTGCTATTAACTAACTACAGCTATGACACCACTAAACCAACAGCATTTCATCATTGAAAGACTCTGAGTCAGACCTTTAGCTGTCTGCAGTCTGTTGCAACTTCAACAACAACTGATGTTATTATTGATGCTTAATTTCCTAATAAAAGTCCTGTAACCGAAAATGGTATCGACATTAAAAATTGCTCGACATTAAAATTGCTGAGAATCACTGCTGTATCTGCTGGTGGATCCTGGCATATCTGTTCAAATTGGGGGTCTGTGGGGCTAATTAGTGTCAATCTGGGAATCCATATGAAAAGGTTTGGGAACCACTGATCTATGAGCTATAAAGGATAATCAATCATCTCCAATGATCTCTCCCACAGTGTAAACATGGAGGTCTCTAACCTTTAAAGTGATTCCAATGACTTCCTCAATGCAACCAGCATGGTCCACAGTGACGGTAATCACAGTGCTGGAAAGTAACTAATTACAATTATTGGAAAACTTTAGCTACTGACATTTAATTTGCCTATATTAATGATTATAAGTTTGCATTGTATAATAAAAATGAACCACTTTGGCTGTGATTTACACATACACTAGGGTATTTTGAAAATAGAAGATCTACAGGCTCACAATGTGTCGCACTTTTACTTTGGTACTTTCTGTGCATGTTGGTGCCAATAGTTTTGTACTTTTCCTCAAGAAACATTTTTGAACAAAGCTGTTTTACTTGTAACAGAATATATTTTTTATATTGGTGAGCTCTGAACAGTGGACAGACACACAGTCATATGTAGAACTAACCCAATTAACTTTCACACACACATACACACTGCCTGCCACCAAATGCACTGCATTGTGAATGCGGGATCATTCCAGCAGGAGCTGCACCTTAACCATATTCAAATCCAGTTCGGGAAGTGGCTTACACTCACAGAATCTGATTATGTAAGCTTGTGTGACAAGGGTGCAATCCTATACACTATATACTGTATATTACACCCACTGGCTGAAATATGCAGCGGGCAACGATCTGATTGTCTGTTGCTTTTGATTCGTTTTTTAAGATTACATTAGGTAAGAGTACGTTTTGTGGTTTCGCAGGGCTGTGGCACCCAGGTACATGGCCCGAAAATACACATTTACAAGCTCACAAATGTGATGTAATGTATTAGCTTGTATATGGGCTATTTTTTGTTGGGCAACATTACACAAATTAAGGAAATTGTTTCAAAATCTCAAGACTCAAGTACGTAGGCTAAACGTGTAGAGTCTGTTGTTAGATAGATTGTGAGATAGCAGAAATGTAAATGTAATTACTGCATGTAGTTCAAATAACTCATTAACTCACAAGTAAAGGTTTAAACGCCCTCTTGAACATCTTATGTCTGAATAAACTATGTTACAGGTTATTCATGTCCCTCTGGGAACAATAAAGTATTTCTCCTCTAGTCTCATCTCATGATCTCTTGTAATTGTGTTTTTATCGTATGTCCATTGTACAGCACCTTGTAACCTTGTTTCGAAAGGCACTTTATAAATAAACCTTACTTACTAGTATCTAAGATACCAAACTTCCATTGCTTTCAAAAGCTACAGTATAATCCGAGTCCCATTTTAATGAGAGCAATGAAATATGATGAAATAGAATAGTAATTACATTACATTTCATTATTGGCTATTTTTTTATATGGTCGTTTTTAAATCAATAACTTCTGCCACAAAGTATTTTTGAAATAGGCGTCTGTGGCCATAAAAACTGGTCGGTCCCAAAGGGCGGACGTAAGATTTCCCAATTGGGGGGGCAGGAGAAAATGGTATGGGGACGGCTTCATCACACGTGTCACTTTGCGCCATGGGCGATGAAGCCGCACCCATACCATTTTCGGTTACAGGACATTTATTAGGCAAGTAAGCATCAATAATAACATCAGTTGTTGTTGAAGTTGCAACAGACACGCAGCATGCATAAAGCTAAAGGTCTGACTCAGAGAGTTTTCTGTTTTCAATGATAAAATGCTGTTGGTTTAGTGGTGACACAGCTGTAGTTAGCTAGTAGCAGTAGTAGTGTTTCAAATCATTTTAAATAGAAGCACTTTTCTTTGAAATATCTTGGATTGTTTTGCATGCCATCGTGTTTGGTGGGGCAGATTGGGCATTTAGGGGGGCATTGCCCCCCCATGCCCATGTCTAGATCCGCCCCTGTTGGTCTCAAGTCTCATGGACGGAGATTGTCCTTTAAAAGCTTCCCCTTTTGTCCTCCATTCTCACAACATGACCATTAAGGTGCTGATGTGATTGATCTCAAACGATGAGGTTTAAATGTGAGGCCAGAACAAAATGCTGTGACTTTATTCATTGTGTATTGGCAATAGTCCATGTTCAATACAGATATTGAACAGCAAAGCCCTGATTAACTTTCTCACCACAGATAATGACTCACAGTATGCAGGTGGAGTTGCCAAGTCTTTGACCTACATCATCTTGAACTGAAAATGTGTCGATAAAAATGGAATAAAGAGAGTGGAAGGACCTTCTCAAAGTCAGACAGGGATAGAAATAAGATAACAGGATAGGGTGTGCGTTCAAGGAGCTTCATAACCATCCTTTGATCGATTGGTCTTTCTACGTTTTTATCCGGACACACACAGAGTCCTGAGGTTTGATAAGTGGATTTGTCACTATCTTTTAGCACAACAACGGAGCCAAAATAGCCTCATGTCAACAGTTCTTTTCAGTTAAAACGTGTCTTTCCTTTTTCAAGCCAGTCTAAAGCGAATAATCAGGGCTGGGGTTTCTGGACATTGCCTGGCTTTGGGCACGATCGATGACCAGAATGTGTACAAAAAAGGCTGTCCACACCAACAAATAGGGATGTTCTGATTACCTTATTGCTCTGATCCCAAGATCAGAATTTATGATTAAATTATGTTTTGCCGAATTTAGGATTACGATTTTGGATTTATTACAAAACCCCAAATCACTGTTTCTGACCGTGACAACCCTGCCAAGGACAATAACTAAATATAATAGATATTCTTTTCAGAAGTAGGTCAGGAGTGGCTTATTGTCAGTATCAGCCAGTAACACGCGGGAGTCTATCCCTGTTACAATACGCTAGACTCCTGGGAGATGGATTGCTGAGGTGGAGCTCCACACCTACCATCAGCTTCCAGTACTTCCCGAACGACTTGCTCCCCCCAAGCCATGCTATGCTGAGTTGGCGGTGCTCTGAATCGAACCCATGACCTTGTGGTCCAAAGGCGAGAGCTCTACCGACTGAGCTACCCCGGAAACTGTTCAAGTGGATAGCAGAGTCCAGGGGTTGACACTAACACTTGCCCGCTTGCCCGGGGCAAGTAAAAAAAATGGCCGGGAAAGTGAAGACTGCTACCTGGTTGCCCGATCGGGCAAGTGTGCAACTTAGTGCACTATAACACAACACAAGATAAATGTGTCTTGAAGGCAGTCATTGCACTCTGCCTCTGGTCTTTCCCTGCTTTCTAGCTATCCACAATTCCAGGCTGGATTTGGGAAACAAAACAGGCAAATTAACATACAGATCAAAATGACCATTAATCTTCTACAGTGTAGACCTGGGCTAATTAAGATGATGAATTTTAACTCTTGAGAGTGTAAAAATGAAACCAAATGGACCCGCAAGGGTCCATTTGGTTTCATTTTTACGTTCTCAAGAGTTACATCTGCAAAATGTACAATATATTTTTGGGGGGCAAGTGACCATGAGCTGAGGGCAAGTAGAACCTGACTTGCACTTGCCCGATGGGCAAGTGCCTCCGAGACCTTAGTGTCAACCCCTGAGAGTCTAATGATAAGAAGAGACCAATAGAACTGTAGTTACACAGCTCTGAAGACGGTGTGTGGACTTTCTGCTTTTCAGTCTATTTTGTGTACGGTAGGTTGTTAACTTGTAATCCAGCAAGCAAAAAAACTTGTTTTATGTGTATGCATGCGGTGCACCTCCCAGGCTGGATCTGATCACAACACAACAGTACACACACCACACCACACCACAACAAACTAGAGATGATCTGATGAACAACAGAGCCGACCAACAGCCAAACACCAATCCATCCGACATCACATTAAACATGTCCAACACAGCTGGAGCATGCAGTGCCTGTTGTGAAAGCACTGTACACAATCCCATTCATCAGTGTGGATGCTCACATCTATGTGTTGGTTAAACTATTCATGAGCAACAGGATACATACAGTACACCCACCGTGAATTGTGCATTTTCCTGTTTAATTCATACTGGACTCAAATTTCCCAGTGTGGCTAAAAAAAAAGTTGCATTCCCAATACCTCTACAAATCTGAGAGATGATCTGCAATGATTCATGTCGTGGTAGGCTTAAGGTGAAGTTTGAAAACATGTTTTACAAAAGTACTGACATATTAGAAAACAAAATAAAAAAAACACTATTCAGATTTGTTTTCGTGTAGTTATGTAGGGATAGTAATGTCGCCACTAAACCCCTAGTGAGCCCCCAGTACCTCCTGCTTATGATTTTTTCCCTTTCTTTGAAACCAAGTTAGATTAAAGACGTTATAAACTTATATATGCTGCTGCATTCCAGGGTTTATTTTATTTTCGCTATGGCTGGCTTTAAGGGTGAACTTTAAGTTAGCACTTTTTACTACTGCAAATTCACTTGGGGTCATGTCTTGTCTACTGCAACAACAGAGAGAGGAAATATCTGCAAAAGCAGAAAGGCTCGCAACACTCCAGATCAGATGAAAGTCTTTTGGTGCAGAGGCTCAATAATGTAATAGGAAATGAAGTAGTGACTCAGCACGCAACAATACGCATCCTTTTTCACATTGTTTATTTACCTCTCGTGGACAAGCAGCAGTGGATGCGTTTCTTCTACCTGATGCTTTGCTTGTCAGGTAAATAAACCAGGTGAAAATAAGGACACGCATTGTAGTGCTGGCTTAGCTTACTTCAATACTTTCTACTGCGGGGCGGCATGCAGCGCCCCAGTCAGGGGTAGAGAGGCCTGTGGATGGGAACTGTGAGGTTCCTATACCCAGTGTTGCCAAATTGGCGCATTTGTCGCTATATTTAGCTTTTTTCCAGACCCCCCTAGTGCCAAAATTAGTGAATAACTCCTGGCGGAAAATCTGATGCTTTTTTGCTGGTGAGTTTGGGCGAAATTGGTTGACAGGCACCAGAGTTTTTTATTTTATTTATTTTTTTTTTTTACTATTTTTCCTCCTATGATAGAGTCCTCCTTCGTTCCTAGAAAGGACCATTGGTAACCAAATGGACCCTTTTAGATCTGTAACTCTTGAGACCCGAAAGGGTCCTTTTCGTTTCATTTTACGCTCTCAAGAGTTAAAGGCTAAAATGTAGAATAAACAGTGGGCCTTGGTATGAAAATGGTTGAAAAGAAAACCCACTTCTCTAGCGCATTCTAGTGCATTTTGGAAGTGCCGGTAGTGCATTTTGGTTTTTGGCAGTTGGCAACACTGCCCATACCCCTGAGTTATAGTGTCAAAGTGTCCTTGAAGCACCTCTGCACCCCTAACCTGAGTGTGCAGGTTGGACGCCCATCGGTGTATAATACATGTGGGTGTGAATCAGCGAATGCAATGCACAATCTATGAAAAAGCGCTTCGGATGAAAGCAGCGAGATTAATTCACCATTTACTGCAACAACGGTAAACGCTCAGGGTCGGTTAAAAGAGTAATGCCGCTCCTGCCGGGCATTATTAAAGGTGTCTGTGGGAGATATATGGGTTATTTTGGGTTCACTAACTAACAAACAGACTCAAAAACTCCCATTTCCACCCCGTAGGCCTCGTGGGGGATGACTCATGTTTAACCGACTTCAGATGGAAGTCAAATATAGAGACGGGAGTTTTGTATAAAGGAATGGACGCACAAATCGGTAGCTGTGAACGATGATTCATCGTTCACGACATTAACCCTTTCTTGTACTGTAACGCATTTTGGGATGCTAAGCATTATGTTATACTTTAGCTATTGAGAAATAGCAGACCTACAAGCTACAACCTATGAGCTTGTAGAGCTGCTATTTTTGAAACGCGTGAAAATGTGGTGCAAATCTTTGAATATATTCAGAAGCAAACGTTTTAATTCAAACCTTTACTTCTGGTCGATCCCTATATACAACAACAAGTTTTCAGATAACTAAAATCTAATGTCAGAAACTAGAATCTAGCGTCAAACTAGAATCTAGCATCAGAAAATAGAATTTAGTGTCAGAAACTAGAATCTAGCACCAGGGAGTAGAACCTAGTGTCTGAAAAAGAATCTAGAACTGGAAACTAGAATGTAGCATCAGAAACTAGAATCTAGTGTTGGAGACTATAGATACTAGCATCAGAAACAAGAAACTAGTGTTGGACAAACTAGAAACTAGAATCTAGTGTCAGAAACCAGAATCTAGCGTCAGAAAGTAGAATCTAGCATCAAACTAGAATCTAGCGTCAGAAACTAGAATCTAGCATCAGAAACTAGAATCTAGCGTCAAAAAGTAAAATCTAACATCAGAAACTAGAATCTATTGTGGGAAACTAGAACCTAGTAGGAACAAAATGTCTTAATCATAGTTAGGGCGGTGCGTGGCAGAGACCAGCTGAATCACGTAGGGGGTGGTTGGTTATCCAATGCACTAGCGCCCAAATTAGTAGTAGTGGCATATGGGGATGCTCCCCTTTCAGGGGGCAATTATGCAAATAATCTTGGTGCCTATTCCTACGGGACACTGGGGTTTGCCATGCCCAAATCAATATCACTCCAAGTCTTTCATAGTCTTTTTTTTTTAGGATGAATTCAAACAAAGACACGACTCGGGCCTCTCCTCGCTCCTGGTGTGTGTGGTGTGATGCTCGCCCAGGCCAACTCCAGCATTATTATTATTCTCTCCACTTGCAGCAGAAAAACAAGAGCAGCAGAGCCACCAGTGAGAGATTACACCACAGGCTAGCTGTAAGTAAAGGACCATTAATGTGATTTGGGGGTTAATGCACATTGATTAATATGTCTCTGGGGGGAGGGGTGGGGGGCTTCCTGACAGTGAATGACTGCACTTGTCATCTGAGCTAAAAGCAACAAAAAAGACATCAGAAAAAAAGCATCAGACTGCCGTCGCTACAAGACAACAACTGCTATAATAAAAGCCTTCACAGCCCACATTTTTAATTTATTTCTCCCCCAAAGGTAAGGTGATATAAGATCAAGAAAAAAAAAACGACTGTGGGAAGGTACGGTGGATATTATTACTCTCCGTGGGGCTGATTAAAGCCTCTATAACCCAGTGTCAGACAATCAGCTTATATAAAAATATATATATACTGTATACCTTTTTTTAGTGTCACTCACCCAAGACCATTATACTTTGGCCACAGGGAGGATGGGATACTGTATCTAAGCCATCTTCTCATGCCATCATCAAGTTTCCCCTCCGAGGTTTAAGAGCATCAGCAATCTTTCTTCATGACTCTCACTCTAACACAGCAGCACCACCAGTGCTCCTGGTGGTGCTGGTCTGCAGCAGCTGTAATGGCCTTATGAAGCTCCCTCCCTCCCTCCCCTACCCTACCCCCTCCATGGCCTACTGCAAGGTCATGTGTCTATGCAGGAAATACTGTCTGGAAATGTGTGGGTGTCCTACTTAGCCGGTTAAGCACTGCTTTATACAGTACACTGTGCACAGATGGCAAATTTCCAGAGCTACAGTAGAAGTTCATGCTTAAGGGTTGAGCTTGTAGATGTAGTATTCTTTGCTACTTTGCTACTATCAAAAAGGTTTAAAAACCACTGCAGAACATCAAAGAATATAAACGATATTGATAATAAAATGCGCAATACTTTATATTAACCTAAACCTAACCATATTTCCTTAACTTAAAGGAGCAACATGTTATTAATGTAAGACATAGTATATACCAGAACTAGTATCCCATTATGCTATTCACCTGAATGTTTACTTTCAGGTGGCAAGAGTTTGGCCACTTCCTTCCCCACCCAGTTTAAACAAATTGTCCTCAAAAAACAGTTAATCATCTCCCCATTGCAACAAGTTACAGTAAAGTTCATATGCTAAACTTAGCCATAGCCAAAACACCTGTCTTGGATCAAAGCTTACACATGAACTCACTGATGTAACAACATCTTAATTGATTCGCTGATTCCCACACTTGTCAAAACAAACGGCGGTGGCAGAGCTTTCAGGATGTAGCTCAGACATAACACCAACGCTGACCATGAAGCAACTCCGTCTGTTACTTAATCTGAACAGACATTCTAAGTGCAGCAAAGCATCTCTGGTGAGACAGAGAGCAGAACAGGCAGCAGTATGGTACCAAACAAATGAATAAAACACCTCCAGAAACTGTGGTTCAGTAATTGAGCCAATAATTGTGTTTGCTTGAACTAAGCTGTCTGCTTCCTGTGTCCTTATAGGGCTAGTTTGCTGCTGGCAATATCGTTCCTTAAGCCAACAAATGCACAATAAATATGGCTTAACTAACAAACTAGTCGATTGTTCTGTGCCGGGTACATTTAACCATATCATACAACAGGGGTCTTCAACAGGTGGTCTGGGGACCACCAGTGGTCCTTGAGAGTTCCAGGTGGTCCCCAGGCTAAATGATGGACAGATGTAACCCTTTGAGAGCGTAAAAATGAAAACAAATGGAACCTTGCGGGTCCATTTGGTTTCATGTTTACACTCTCAAGAGTTAAAATATTCATCATCCGAATTAGCTCCAGTCTACACAACTAGAGAATGTGGAAGATTAATGGTCAATTTGATCTGTTTGACGTTTTGTTTTCTCCGAAATCCAGCCTGGAATTGTGGACAAAAGCAAAAGAAATCTTTAGTTTTCGGGTCTGTAGGGCTAAAATGTCATCCAATGGTGGTTTGTGACTCAAATTCTGAAAAAATAGCGGGCCCTGGTATGAAACAAATGGACCCGCCAGGGTCCATTTGGTTCACATTTGCACACTCTCAGGAAAAAATATAATAATAGAATGCGGCTCCAGACAGATTTTGAATTTAATTTTTATGTAGAAATGGCTCTTTCAACATCTTGGGTTGCCGACCCCTGTGCTAACCCATGGCTTGTAAGTGAAACTTTCCTACTGTGAGACTGGTCCTTTCTACGGTAACAAGAGAACAGATATGATGCCGAACAACAGCTACTAAAACTTGCAGCTGTACAACAGAAAGATGGTCAGCTTGCGTGTCAGGGCCGGATCTAGGCATGGGCATGGGTGGGCAATGCTCCCCTAAATGCCCTGACTGCCCCACCACACCAAACATGATGGCATGCAAATAACCCAATTTTCAAAGATATTTTAAAACAAAATGCTGACAGTATAATTAAAATGATTTGAAACTCGACCCTAGTAACTAAATACAGTTGTGGCAACACTAAACCAACAGCATTTCATCAACAGAAACAGAAAACTCAGACCTTTAGCTTTATGCATGCTGCGTGTCTGTTGCAACTTCAACAACAACTGATGTTATTATTGATGCTTATAAAAAGTCCTGTAACTGAAAATGGTATGGGTGCGGCTTCGTGCCACAGGCGAAGAAGCTGCACCCATACCATTTTCGCCTGCCCCCTAATTGGGAAATGTTACATCCAGGCCTATCCTGGCGAGTATTCAGACAGGAGAATATATAACCATATTGTGTCATGTCACAGCGTCAATCATCTCGGTCAAGTGGCGCGGTCATATGTCTAAATATTAATTCGCCATTTACTGCCATGTAAAATCTGAACGGAACCACGTGCAAATATAATTAAACCAGAGTTAATCATACAATCTGCTGACAAGAGAATTTATTGTGGAAAGCATAGCCGTAAAGATGAATTATGATGATGATAATATCTGTAGGCAATTCATGAGATGAGGGCAGGCTTGGAGATCAGAGAGGAGGTGACCTTCTAGCCATAGTGGCAGTGCAATTAACAGCTTTGTTCTTTTTAATCGCCAACCAGAGGACACTTTCTATATGTTCCCACACCGCATTGACCTTCAGAGCTCCATACAACACACATATGTCCAACACTAGTGATGGGGTATGTAGAGCTTGGTCTACAGTACTGGTTTTCAACCTTTTTCATACCAGGGCCCGCCATTTATTCAGCATTTTAGCCACAAACCACCATTTGATGTTGTGTTTAGTCTTTCGGACCCAAAAACTAAGGACTTTCAAGTTTGTGTCCAAAATTTAGTAAAGATAACTGGAAAAAAGTTCCAGTTAGTCAAAATAATCTTTTGCATTTTCTATTATTGTGTAGATTCTTGAAATTAAGTATTTTTTACTGATCTACAGGCTCACAACGAATTGTTGTGAGCATGCAGAAATTATAGATCGCTGATTTTCAACTGAATGTTCACCCCAAAATGGGGATGCCTAGTGTTCATGTGGTTAAATGATAAAACTGTGTACATATATACAAGTAGAATGACTGACAGGGGTACGACTGGGCAGAGGATGTCCTATATATCAGAGGTTTTCAACCTTTTTCATACCAGGGCCCAATATTTATTCAGCATTTGAGCCACGGACCACCATTTGATGACAATTTTAGCCCCACCACAGACCCCAAAACTAAAGATTTATTTTGCTTTTGTCCACAATTCCAGGCTGGATTTGGGAAACAAAACAGTCAAACATACAGATCAAAATGAACATTAATCCTCTACATTCTCTAGTTGTGTAGACTTGGGGCTAATTCACATGATGAATATTTTAACTCTTGAGACTGTAAACATGAAACCAAATGGACCCGCAAGGGTCCATTTGGTTTCATTTTTACACTCTCTAAGAGTTACATCTGGTTAACCTACTTTCCATCATTTAGCTGCGGACCACCTGGAACCCTCTCAAGGACCACTGGTTGAAAACTGGTCTACAGGAAACAAATCGTTGTGAATATGTAGAAATTGTAGATCGACAGTTTTTGACGGAGAGAACGTCCTATATGCGGATGTTGAGTATGCACGGTTGGCCTTGATTTTCGATCGAAGACGACAAAGAGGAAAAGATTATGCGACGATGAAAGGAAGGTTCATTATTGGGGGCAGTCAGTCGCTGCTGCTGACTGAAGCTCCCAGATCACAAAGAGACCGCTCAAACTGGCTTGTGTTTCAATAGGAAACCATGACTGAGGTCTATGGGAAAAAGCCCCGGGTGAATACGGATTCGAAAATTGGGGTTTTGAAAGCTGACATTGAACGATCGTCACGCTCGTGAAATGAGTGAATGTGATATGGAAGACGGAAGAGCAACACTTCACGTCAATCTGGCTTGCAGAAACCACTGATACAGATTCACACAGAGAGAGATCCTGAATGGAGCAAAGAAGACTCTCAAATCTTGTATTTCCCACCCCCCTCCATCTCATTTTTCTTCTTGAAGAGAGAGGGCTGATGGGAGAGCAGTCATCTTTATCCCTGCCATCTGCTGAGAAAAGACCGAGAGAGTGCAATCCCTGTCAATCCAAAGACTGTTGATCAGCCAAAGGGTTAAAGGCCCATTGGATTACATGATCTTTTCATCTTTGTTATTCACTCTCCTCTCCTCCGACCTGCCTCTCTGCCGGAGCTGTGAGTCTGACCTGGAGCAGTAAGGGCAAAGCAATAATTCCCCCATGCACCAGGGAGCCTGTCAGAGAATAGGGAGGCCCTTTTCCTTCAATGCCACACAGGGCTTGGCAACGCGGCATATAGGGGAGGGGGAGAAAAAAAAAATCAGAGAGCCCAGGATTTGGTACAGCGAGGTGAGAGAGAGGGAATGGGGAGCAAAAGGTCCAGAGAGAAGAATGGCAGCTCAGCGCGCGGCTGAAGCGCTTTTATGAATTTGACGAGAAACACAGACCCTATCGATCGGCACCCGGGGGCTACTTTTATTGTCGAGAAACAAAATGAACGACGGGGCCGTTGTTGTTGTCGAGCTGATTGGACGCTCGAATCAATGCCTGCCAAATTGGAAAACAATGCATGTTGTGGGCCGAAATAAAAGACAACCGCAATAAAGTGGTTATCGAGCTAAAGAAAACCCACCTTGACAAATGCTGTATGCATTGTACAGTAGGAGGAAAAATCTTGCACTTCCAGTCAGTGTTGGAGGGGGGAAAAAAACAACGTTCTACTGTAGTAGCTGAGTGATGTCACAATGGATTATGGCCCGAGTTACTGGAATCGACTATATCCATTATACGGTAATACGGATTTGTCTGCTCATCCGAGCCAGACGTGTTTCTGCATCGGGGCTGTGCGAGGTGGTGGTGGTGTATTTTGGGAGGTTTGCACAGACTGAGAGCCAACTCATAAGACTGCACTAAGAGTTGTCCACACACAGTCCTGAAATAGAACACACTGAATCGTATAATGTGTAACAACTGGCCTATCAATTGTCATGATTTGGAACAAGAAAAGTATTCTTGTTTTTTGTTTTTTTTTCGTCTGTGGATCCCCCTCCCCGTCGGGTGCCCATCACCAATACAAACTGACCTACCCTACCCTTAAAGGGGAATTCCACTCATTTTCTTTTTTTTTCTGAGATCGTAC
The DNA here is from genome assembly GCA_039105355.1 of Benthosema pterotum. Lineage (NCBI taxonomy): Eukaryota > Metazoa > Chordata > Actinopteri > Myctophiformes > Myctophidae > Benthosema > Benthosema pterotum. The sequence goes on along the minus strand of CM076975.1, from coordinate 13,921,444 downwards.
AAATGCAACCAAATGGGGTTCATTTGGTTCCATTTGTACGCTCTCAGAAAAAAGAAGCATCTAAAGAAATCCATTAACATGGTGAAAATACATCTTGATGAGTACATCAAGATGAATTCCGCCTTGAAACGCTGGCTTTGACGTTTTTGAACCAATCAAAGAGCTGCATCCCTCCAGGTGATGGGTTGGTAGCTATGCTGTTGTGCATGAGCACATCCGCCGACAGCGCCCCCAGGCTTGAAGCAACGGGCCCCAGTGGCGAAAAGTGGAAGTGCAGCCCTATAATGGAAGTGAAGGGGCTTCATGACGTCACAGGTGTCATGGCGGCACACATGTGGACACCAAAATTTGGTGTCCGGAAGTTGCTTACAATGTTATTCCAATGGGAACTTCCGGCAGTCTTCCGGGTGCTTCAAAGCGCCACTGAGCAACTTATATTGAAATGAACGGCAAGGGGGCGGGGCCATCGCTCGAGTCCGTTCTCTATATTTTATTACTCTATGTGCATGAGGCACGGTCGGTTTGTTTACGAGACAGACGGACAGCGAGTTTCAGTAGTTGACTTCTTATGTGGCTCATTTTTAACCTATACTTAACTGTTTTCAGTTAGCATGATGACTAAGTTTAACCAAGTAACACACTGTCTGGATGTCACATTATGGGATTAAAAACGGACTAGTTCTATAATCCACACCAGCTGTGTTTGGAGGATGAATCAGAAATGGGATTAAAAAACAGGCCAGCTTAATTTCTATCTGCTTTTACTGATGTGCAAGTCGATCTACACATCATCAAGTAGCACGTTTTTGTTATTGGGAAGTAATTCAATTTTGATTTTTACGGACTTTTGATACAAGCAGACAAAAAATTGAAAGATTGTCAATTGATTTTTCACAACCCAGGCTCTTAGAACCTATTGTTATCCATCGGAATATGGCCAGAGTCGTCAACTCAATAATATTTTCTCACAGGAGAAGCACAAATAGACATACTGTAACAACACATTAATATTGTCGGGATGCTGTCAGACAGAAATATTCACTGAGCTCAGCACAGGTCTACAACTACGAAAACATCAGAATACTGTACATAGCTAAAACAAAAGTGTTGCATTGTTTTTGACCTACAGCACAGCACATTTTATTTCCTTCAAAGGCTGTGGGAGGTAAACTCCCTGAAGGAAACGTCTTTATTTATTTCATGTAGGCTACTTTAGTTAACCTGCATTAATAGGAAAATCCCACTTCTCATTTGCCAACGTACACTGTCTGCAAACAAACCACGCAACACAGGAAATATACCAAACGAAAAACCATATGAATATCCATATCCATCACCAGCCAAATAATAAAAAATAATAAGTCTAAATTTGTCAAATTATCATGCAAGACATTGTCCGAAAATGTAACATGACTTTGGAAATATTATTTAAAAGCAAACAACTTCAAAAACCTTTCCCATAATCCTTTCCCCCAAAGGGATTAAGGCATGCAATTTAAGGTCTCTTGGAATGCATTCCATGCTTTAGGAGCACAATTATTAAAAGCATTTTTCCGCAAGGGACATCAACAGCCAACCAATTATGGGACCTTGTTTGGTACTTACTACGACGCTATGTAATTATAGATGTATTAGAATTGTTTTGTTTTAATAATACTGTAGCCAGTGAACAGCTGAGAGAGACAGTACTGTATAGTTGAGACAGACCCTTTAAAGAATGTGAAAAATGTACAACTCAAATCTGGTCCCTGAGAGGATTCCAGGTGGTCCTCAGGCAAAATGATGGGAGGTTGGTTAATCAGATGTGGCTTTGCGTAAAAAGCCACATCTGGTTAACCAAATGGACTGATTAACGAAATGGACCCTTTCGGGTCCATTTCGTTTCATGTTTACGCTCTCAAAAATATTCACCGTCTGAATTCGGCTTCGCCCAAGTCTACACAACTAGATAATGCAGTAGATTAATGGTCATTTTGATCTGTATGTTTGACCGTTTTGTTTTCTCCGAAACCCAGCCTGGAATTGTGGAGAAAAGCAAACGAAATCTTTAGTTTCGGGCATCTGTGGGGCTAAAATGCCATCAAATGGTGGTCATTGGCTCAAATTCGGAATACATAGTGTGCCCTGGTATGAAAAAGCTAGAAAACCACTGTGTTACGGGGTCCCTGGCAAATTTCGGTTTGGTGGTCCTTGATAAGAATGCAAATATTGGAGAACGACTGGGGAATCGTGTCACTCTGAAGATGAGCGAGTGCCAAATATCCACCCATTTTAAAGTGCTCATTACCTCCAGGAATTGGGTATATCTGGGGTGCAGTTCGGCTGGCAAACATAACCTGGATGTTTTGCAGGCGTCTGATGAATTGCACCGGCGCAGCCTAGGAGGACTTCAGCTGCAGCTGCACGGGGGCTGCGCCGAGGCATTCGTTTCCATCTCTGCGAATCATTAGCTGCTTATATACACTCCAGAGGCGCAAAATAAGTGCAAACTTTTACTTCGGCGTCATCGGTAGAAGTTGCATCTGTAACGACTTCTATTTTTCAAATGTGATTATTCCGCAGAATTGTGCGCAGAGACGTGTTGGTTTTCTGTGTAATCATTCACTGGTTTTGGTGCAACTGTTGTGCATGAATTCCTACTATAGTGGTCACCTCCCCACCGTCGCCCACAGTCATGTGGAGAAAGAGAAACTACTGGAATTTTGGTTTGATGAATGGTTGCAAGTGCTATTTTAGATACAACATAATATGTCTTGTTATTATTATAATATTTATGGTAGGAGTTTTTTTTTTAGAATAACGGTAAACCAGACTGTCCAAACGCGCTACCTGCTTTCCCATAACCCAAGAGGGAGGACTCTTTAGGCTCCACTTTCATCACGCACTAAACCCCTCATTCCTAACTTCTGTTTTTTTTTTATTATTATTATTTTTTTTACTTTCGGAATAGTTCAAACAAGCCTCTATTGACACGTTGTCACGTTGTAGACTGTCCATTTCAACTATTGAAAATGTTTTTTTTTTATATTTTAAAAGGGCAAAACAGTTAAAGGGCTAAGGGGCTTAGCGGTGATGAAAACGTAGGACTTTATATGCTGGTTAGTCTCAGGTGCGGTTCGTTATGTCGTCAGCCACACGAAAGGCTCACAGGTGTGTCTAGACAGGAGGCATCTTATGCCAGTTTCGTTGCCAAAACGAACTGGCTGGACGGTTGAATGGAAAAGGGTCGTCTAGTTCGTGTCTTGGGGGGAGGACTAAAACCCCAGGAATGACCAGTAGCATTTTCAGGCTCCTTTCAAAAACAACTACAAATTACAACTATTTGTCATCCCCATTGCGTACTTCTAGAGCAGCCTAATCACCATTGCACGCGCTCGCACGGAGATTGCAGAGAAAACACCAGAGGCCCCGAGCAAAGACCGTGAGGTTGGATTTGATGGTATGAACCTTATTTTAAAATTGCATTTTGCCCTCAGATCTCTCTTTCTCTTTTGTCTGGCTCTCAAATTGCTTGAGGCACAAATACGGGGCGCAGGAAAAAAAAGCCAAAGCTCAAAGCATGATAATGAGTAGGAACAATTTGAATGATGATTAATCAAACTCGAGCTCAAGTTGTTTGGGAACTAAAAAAAAAAAAACATGGTGAGATTCAACACACCGAGTCATAAAATCCTCCTGTACAGGTCCTTTCCTCTTATCCACAATTTTGGTGATGGGTGGATAATGGATTTAAATCAGTGGTTTTCAACCCGTGATCCGGGGACCACCAGTGGTCCTTGAGAAGGTTCCACGTGGTCCCAGCTAAGTTGGTTAACCAGATGCAACTCTTGAGAGCGTCAACATGACACCAAATGGACCCTTGCAGGTCCATTTGGTTGGTGCTTACAATCTCAAGAGTTAAAATATTCACCATCTGAATTAGCCTTAGCCTACACAACTACAGAATGTAGAAGATTAATGGTCATTTTGATGTTTATGTTTGACTGTTCTGTTGCCCAAATCCAGCATGGAATTATGAACAAAAGCAAAAGAAATCTTTAGTTTTGGCATCTGTGTGGCTAAACTGTGGTGGTCTGCGGCTCAAATACTGAATAAATAGTGGGCCCTGGTATCAAAAAGGTTGAAAACCACTGATTTAAATGGTACAACTATTCATTATGCAATATCTTTCACTGATTCACTGGTGTATGGAATGCCTACAGTACATGTCTGTCTTCACCTCTACATTGTGGAGCTTACAGTATATACTGTACATGCATTCAATGCCTCAAGCTTTTTCCCTGCAATCCTCAGTTCATGACATTTTCAAGACCATACAATACGCAATGTGAGGATTGATGAAACGTCTTTTGCTCGGTTATATGCCGAGAGCCTCCCACAGTTTTGACTGTTCTGTGGCCTCTCTCTGCTACTGTGAGCAATACAGCCAAGTGCTGTAGGAAGGAAAGCTGCCACAAGTACTACGGCGCATGGGAAAAAAATGCCTGCTTGTTGGCAAAGGCAAACGGCTAAAGCGTAGCTATGTGTATTGTGTATTTTGTAGGGTGTGTGTGTGTGTGTGTGTGTGTGTGTGTGTGTGTGTGTGTGTGCGTGCGTGCGTGCGTGCGTGTGTTAGTTTTTTTTGTGTCACTCCATTTCATTTAGACTGATGATCGACTACGCTTGGAAAACACAGCAACAGGCAAAAGAATAATACAAGAAGAGATTAAGGATACAAAAAAGTGCTAAATAAGTATTTATAAGCGCTGAGGTAATAAGAGGAACGTTGGGAGTGCGGGGACGACCCTGCACTTGTAACTAACGACACACAACAGCGACCAATTCCAATTGTGCAGCGTTAAGCAAGTAATTTCCATAAATCCTAACGACTGTGCATATTGAGGACAACGGCTTCCTACCTTTACCCACACATAACTTAAGGGCCAGTGCACACACATACGGAGATTAATGGCGCCACAATTAAAGCATTACTCAGGATTTTCCTTTGAGATAATAAATCACGGCCACGAGGCACACAGCTATTCTTCCGAGGCTTGGACCTTGCGGTGGCTATAAGCAGGAGCTGGTCTGGGGGTGGGGGTTAGAAGAGTAACGGTGTACTGTAACACCAAGGTCACGAAGGCTTTGAACCCGGGGCATATGAACGGTGTGCTGCATCTGGGTGGGGAGAGAGGCACGCAAAAGACCCCCATATTGGCTCCGTGCAGCCGGTACAACTAACAGTAACATCGCTGTGGTTGTCCAGTAACTTTGCAAGGATAAATATGTTAAACCTAATGCATCTTAAAAAAACACAAAAGCGATCAAAGCGCTGAGATTGTAAGCGCAGTGGTGATCCTCCACCAATTCCAATAGTTGTGATCCAACAGTTGCCTATACTGTATATGCTGTACATGCAAAAATACTCCCGCAAATCTGACATTTAGTATTTAATTGCTTTCGAATACAAATGGCTTAAGGTGTACTACTGTAGGTAACTTGAGTGGTGGTCACGGCCGGTGGTGCAGCTTTTAGATCAAGTCCTATATTTCCCAGCATCCCTTGCACGTTTAAGTCGCATTCTGATTGGTCCTTGTAATGAAGAACCAATCAGATGTGTGTGACATCATTTAGTCTTAGATGGCCTAAGATGAAAGGCGGTAAGGTCATCCGAATCATAAGGGTTCATTCTCTACGTCGTAGCATGAAGTTGAGCAGCAAATATCATGGCAATCCAGCCCACAGCTTTTGATATAAACCTTGTTAGGACCAAATTGTTGAATGGACAACACTTTGCCACTTATCCCTAATGGGCAGATTGCCACAAAACCTCCAGGGATCACTTTGGTCCCTGGAGGTTTTGTGGAGGTACCTAATTCCGTTCCTTCAGGCCGAAACATCAGCTTTTCACTGAGGAAGGATCACAACAGCCAGGTGCATTTGAGCCGGGTGACCCCTACAACTCTAGTGAAGACCTTGCTGGTCTCGTTAAGCATTCGATTAGTGAGGACACCTACAAAAAACTACCCAAACACCATATACTTTTCCTGCTCTTAGACTTATCTGAATATACAAGAGAAGGGGTCAGCAACCTTCTGGACATTAAGTACCAGGTTTTGAATTCACTTCACTGACAGTGTGCCATGTCACCATTCAGTTGAATTATGAGAATAATTATATAAAAAAAAAAAAAAAAACAGTTTAACATCAATTTTTTTCTTATTTTCTATTTTCTTTCAAATCAGGGCATAGTAATCATCATTAGGAAAATTACACCCATCTCCCCAGTCAGAGTTCATCTGAAAGTAGAATTGTCTGCACGATTTGCATGAATTGCAGAGTCTAATTTATGATTAAAAGAAAAGAATCCTCTCTTTCATACATACGCCAGTGTGCCAGTGATCACCCGTCACTGTGCCAATGTTGGCACCCGTGCATGTCTAAAATTGCCTACCCCTATACTAGAGCACTATTCTTTTATCCTTCTCTTCCCGTATTCTTTTTGTCAGTTCCTGTGTCACCCAAGGGCAGTCATCAGTCTAATGAAATGGAATGACAAGTATTTGAAGCAAAAAAGCCATGCCAGATGAACGATGAACGCCTGGGCGATAATCCATCTGTAGACACACATTCATGCACACAGAAGCGTGCGCACACAACACACACACCTTTATTCCCTCTATTTACATCGCAAGGGTCTGTGAAGGATGACAATGTTCAGTCGGTTCCAAACCACTTTGTTCTGCTTGGGTGTAGCCATACAGTAGCAGTGAGCTTGTAGACTACTTGCTCTATTGTGACAAGTGAAGCTTCGGTCTTCGGCGCTAGCAGAGAGAGAACAATCATTTAGGTCATAACCGGCAAAGGGAGCCACGGGGAGAAAGTGATGGATCGTGACAAAGAGCGTGATGAAGATCCTCGGGCGCAGATCGTCTATCGAAGGCGCTGATTTGATCCGCCGCAATAAACAGCGGGAGCTAACAACAGTGTCCGGACTCTATTATTATTTTTAAAGTGATGAAGGCCCCTTGTCAAACGCAGAGAGGGGTGAGGCCAGATCATCTATTTCAGGGAAAACAATCTAAAAATGTGCCCTGCCAAGGTGTCTGCTATCGCCTACAGCTCAGGGGCTAATGGATCAAAGGAGGCCATTCGTGCTTTTTTCCACAGTTCGACCACTTAAACCTGCAGCCCAGTCGCATTCTGGGGAAAACCTCTCCGGTCCCCCTGGTAACGAGATGTGTACATGCACACACTCTACAATAGGGGGAAGTGCAACAGGCCAACAGCATAAACTGTACACCAAGGCCCACCCACACTTGATCCTGATTGGAGGAAGGCCTCCTCTCATCCTGATTGGACGAAAGGCTCGTCTCCTAAAGCCCCAAACTGAAACTTGGGTTATGACTCCAGGGGTTCACTGGGGACAGAGAGGAACTCCTTATACATGTTCACCGTGCTCCATAGTTGGAGGATTAGCAAAAAAAGAAGGGAAAAAAACGTGTAGTATACCTTTAACCCTTTGAAACCAGGGTACAGCATTTTGTGTTGCTATTTTTGAAAATGTCTGAAAAAACGTGAATGTGCCTAGTGTTCGATGTAACAAACTACTGATATTGGATGCCATTGAAGTCGAATTCTGGAAAAAAAAGTACACTAAAAAAGGAATCCGAGAGATTCGAGAGACATTTGTTAAAATGAAACCAAATGGACCCGTAAGGATTGCAGAGGAAATTACTTTTTTCTTTTCCATGTCTCGGCAGTTCCAACTTCAACATGACAGGCTTAATAATAGTCATAAGCATTACTGGTGTAATAACTACAAATTGGTAACATTCCCCTCGCCGTGGAGGCGGTCCAGGAAGAGTCCCATTAGAACGTCATTATCCACGGACCGTCCTCACAGCTCCCATTATACCAGCCCTAGCAGGATGAGTCATGTTCACATCCCTCAGAAGGAACTGCCACTCATTACTGTGGGCTTTTCAATAGCGTGCATCTAAGCACGCAAATAACAATTATGAGGGATTGTCTGTCTGTCTGTCACACACGCACACAGAGAGAGAGAGAGAGAGAGAGAGAGAGAGAGACAGAGAGAGAGAAAGAGAGAGAGAGAGAGAGAGAGAGAGAGAGAGAGAGAGAGAGACAGAGACAGAGACAGAGAGAGAGACAGAGAGAGAGAGAGAGAGAGAGAGAGAGAGAGAGAGAGAGAGAGAGAGAGAGAGAGAGAGAGAGAGAGAGAGAGAGAGAGAGAGCTTAACGGTGTGACTTAATGGACCAGAACATAGTGAGCCTTGTCAAAGTACACTCCCCTTTCTCCAGCAAGAAGCCAAGCTACGGGCTGGGGCAGTAAATAAAACCAACATGACCTTCAATTTAGACGATTAGTCTCCAGTCCGTCTCTCTCCCTCTCTCACATACGCTGTTTTATCATCCGTAAATGTGAAGTAAATGCACGGAACAGCGTAATTTGATAAGAAGCACCAGGTCGGCAAGTGCACAAGTGCCACGTCCCCTTTCATAATGATTAGTTCGGGCTGTCTAGCTGTTTTATAAAAAGAGACCCCGCAATGTCCCATTCGGTTCCTTCTTCCTTCCTGCATTGATACCTCTTCATAGCAGAATGGATTATCACTGGTGCTAAAGAGCTCCCGCTGACAAAACAAACACGAAGGAGGTGTTATGTCTGTCACAGAGCTCAGTGTGTCACCGATACACGTGTCATGTTGTTGGCATTGTTAAGATTTGTTGTCCCTCTGTGCTGTGTTTGTCCCGGTTCCACCCACTGTAGTATGTCTCATTAACCGAGTAATTCTGTGTATCTCAAGAGGTAAATACGATTTTGCCTCATGTTTAATATAATAATAAAGCATACATTTGGAAACTTAAATAAGATATTTCTTTTTTGGGTTAGACTAATAATGCTTTACTTTTAATCAAGTAAATCTTGATCTCCAGAATAGTTCTACTACATAATTCATACAATGAAGCAGAAAATACAAATAAAAATTACTTTTTCCACCGCTCGCTATTAAGGATAATGAGGAATAATTCAAAACATATACAAAATCCCTGCAACTTTGAGATTTGTACAAAATGAACCACGCTAAGGATTTTATAGATGTAGGGCTCCATTTTCGTCACTGCTAAACCCCTTATCCCTTAACTTCTTTACCTTTTTAAACTATTAAAAAAGAAAAAAATGCAATAGTTTAAATGGCCAGTCTACAATCTCACAGTGTGTCAATAGATTGGCATGTTGAACTATTCCAAAAAGTTCTTCCAAATAGTAAAAAAAAAAAAAAAAAAAAGATTAGGGGTTTAGGATAAGGGGTTTAGATGGTAACGAAAATGGGGCCCGTACTGTATAGATTCAGAGGCGATAGAGAACTGCAAGACCTCCGGTACTTCAATATAGATGGATGAGTTATAATTTACAAAGTCATAGGCTACTGTATAATCACCATTAACAAGCAGTGGCGCAGCGAGGAACTCTGTACAGTATATGTAAGGCAACACCAATACAGAGTAGGGTAGGCAGAGCAGGCTCTGGGTTCTGTCAGGATGCAGCCATGCAGGTAACTAGCGGACATGTTGCGAAAAGACCCAACACTTTCCAGACACGTGTAGGACACAGAAGGTATATAGATGTGTATTCTTCTGTCTGATAGGCTAACGCTACACTGTCTGTCAGATTTGAATAGGCCAAAATAGTAAGGAGAGGCAAAAACATATACAAGTAAGGCAAATCCCTTGCCTACAGTATATCCGTGCCTGTTAACAACCGCATTGAATACCAAGCATAGGGATGCCAAGGTTTGACTTAAAAAACTAAAAACTACCATCACCAACTATGAAAGAAACTTATGCTATTTAAGAGCATATAGGTTTGTATTTACAAGCACCAAAACCATGAGTTGCTTGATGCTGGGCCGATGAGGCCACATAACACAGACTGAGGTAGTGGGCCCACACACACACACCACATCAGGGCACTTTATTATCAGACAATGTATCGATCTCACAAGGTCTTATACTGTCCTGATGAAGATCCTCTCAGATCGATCTGAAACATCTGACCATAAATAAAGTCACTCCTTTACCTGAAGATGCTGCTGCTGCTAAAACTACTTCCCTCCCACAGACTTACTATTTGCCAATTTAAACGGTACAAAGTGAACATTAAGACAGATATGCAGAGCAATTATTGATGAAAACCTCACCGGCTAGTGCTTGTCACGTGAAGACAAGGCTGAGTGCACCTGGCCCCTCGAAGCCATAGGAGCAACATGAGGCCGGATGTCCGTATGGATGCATTATTACATTGGGTTTCAGTCTTTTTCATACCAGGGCCCACTATTTATTAGGAATTTGAGCCACAGGCCACCATTTGAGGACATTTTAGCCCCACAGACCCAAAACAGACGCCTAAAGGTTTATTTTTGCTTTTGTCCACAATAACAGGCTGGATTTTGGAAACAAAACAGGCAGACATAGCTCAAAATAATGACAATTTTTCTACATTCTCTCGTGTAGACGTATTCACATGGTGAATATTTTAACTCTTGAGAGTGTAAACATAAAAATGGTTTTATGTTTACACTCTAAAAAGAGTTACATCTGTTTAACCAACTTTCCATCATTTAGCTGGGGACCACCTGGAATCTTCTCAACAACCACTGGTGGTCCCTGGACCACTGGTTGAAAACTCCTGCATTATTATGTAATGAACTATTAAAATAAAGTGTGCAATCATTTCCTTTTCTAGACAAACACAACAAAATCCTACTTCTCTCTATTTTTATTTTATAGATTGGCCTTACAAGCTCCGACGTTGTACGACAATTAACTTCTAGGCACATCAAGCAGGAATAGATCAGCGTTTAGCGCATTATTATCCAGCTCCAAGTGCCGTCAGCACATTGGAAACTACTTTTCTTTTTTTAATTAGATTTCCGGTGCTTTAAATGATGCTTGTGCAAATAATTATACACATCTTCATAATTGCGGTGCCAATTTGACCCCAGACCAGATTAGATTGTTTTATTGGGAATAAACTGACTGTGATTGATGTCTTCTTCTCCCGTTAGCGCTGTAATTGTTACTGAGAGACAATTTGTTTTGATCCCCAAATTTGTTTTGTGCATACTTTATTAAAATAATGTTGGGAGTCTTGTTTGGCGACGGTGGCTCAGGAGGTACAGTGGCCTGGGTTCTAACTGAAAGGTTGCCAGTTTTGTTGCAGTTCGAGACATCATCTCGTCTCGAGCACAGTCTCAAGACTAAATTTTGTTGTCTCAGTCTCGTCTCGCCCACAATTGTCTTGGTCTTATCTCAGTCTCGCTGCTCTGCACTTCATTTGTCTCGTGGTATTGTCTTGCTCTCACCCTCCATTTGTCTTGTCTTCTCACAACTTCGGAGCGAGTGTCTCGGGTCTCTATCGCCACCGAAACCACTCGAGGCAAGACAATGCAAAGGAAATGTTCTATATCCATTGTGGGGACCGAGGAGCCCATTCATAAAGGGAGCTGTCTTATAGCCTACAGAGCGCAGCGCTGGATGACGCGCATATCGCTAGTAGTCCGCAAACCGACAGTTAGTATTGTAAAGTAACAGCCAGTATTTAAGTCTCTGTAATGTGTTATGTTGTACTATGACTACAGAAATCCCTCTAGGTCTTGGGTCTTGTTCTCCACCCCTCTCGGTGCTAGTCTCGTCTTGACCAAGCCTGTGATTCTCTCGGTCTCGTTTTGGTCTCGACTACCCTAGATCTTGATCTTGCCTTGGTCTCGATTTACGTGGTCTTGACTACACCACTAGTTGCCAGTTTGAACCTGGACTACCGTAGAGTTAGTGCCGAAGCATCCTCGAATAAGACACTGAACCCCTAAGTGCCTTGCGAGGTTTCTTACACCATCAGTGTATAAACATGCATGTGAAAGGATGAATGCAGTGCACGATCTCTGTAAAAGCACCTTGGATAAAGGCTAGACAGTATAAGTGCAGCATTTACCATGTTGTTTGTGATGTTGCTCTCCCTGAATGCTGTAGACTTCTAATGCCCCGGAACTTAAACCGCTACCCTATGCAGTCTGGCAGCCTGCGTTGGTTTTCCCCCTGCGGGGGATCAATAACGGGATATCCATCTGTTATGACATGCGTGCATAGGGTTCGCCAGGGTTCACGTTGTCAGTATAGTCGAGCTTCTGCGGGCGAGTTCACTTGCGGTGAGCAGCCTGGCAAGCTGTTTAATGCAAGCCTGGAGTTCAGGTCTAAAGATGAGAGTGACCGACCGACCGCAACACTCTCTCCCCCTCTCTCTGTGCGTACGGGTGGCTGACAGCATGTCTGTTGGCCAGGGATCAGATCTAATCCCCGAGAGCGCCTGCATGCTTGTGTTTTTAGCACAGCCGCAGCACAGCAAATCTAATAAAGGGCTTGATATTGGATCGCATTCCTGCAGGTGCCAGGGAGCAGTGCCTTTGTGATCTCTGTGATATTTCTTTCTTCTTTTTACTTCTAAAACTCCTTATTGGAGTTAAGATTACAAGCGATTGCATGGGCGAAAGCTCGCTCTCACACACACGCACACACACACACACACACACACACACACACACACACACACACACACACACACACACACACACACACACACACACACACACACACACACACACACACACACACACACACACACACACACACACACACACACACACACACACACACACACACACACACACACACACACACACAGGGTGGGTTTATGTTTGTTGGGAAAGGCTTATTCAAACGAGCAACACCTGCACACATGAAAATGGTGTGCTTGTTCATGTGTGCGTTTGTATGTCTGTGTGTGTGAGTGCGTGCGTGCGTGCGTGTGTGTGTGTGTATGATAGAGAGCGAGAGAGAGAGAATGAGTCGACAAAAAGAGGGGGCAAGAGTTAAAGAGAATCACCTACATAAGTACTGTAAGCGATCACTTCAAACCAAGCCAACAACACCCATGCAGTTTCTGTTTGTGTGTGCGTGTGCGTGTGCGTGTGTGTGTGTGTGTGTGTGTGTGTGTGTGTGTGTGTGTGGGCATTGAGAGTGAGAAGTGGATGTGATAGAGGAAGAGAGAAGAGCAGGAGGAAGCACCTGAGGACACCTATGGCTGTTTGAATCTCTGTAGATTATTCAGCTGGTTGGACTGAATCCATGTGAGACCTACTGGATACCACAATACAGTAGGTTACATACTGGATATGTGGTCATGACTGTTTGGCCTTCTGTACGTGGATGGTAATGACACATACTGCATTATGCCAATTATGAAAATTGCCTCAACATATGGAAGTTGGCGCCTGGCAGTTTCTACATGCTGCAGAGCCCTACTCAACATTTCCAACATCAAACCTCGGTATAATCACCTTGATTATTGACACAGAATGTGTGTATTCGCTATGTTTTCTAACTGCATAATAGATGGTACATGTAAATGTTTGAGTCAGTCTTCTGGTGGCGGTAACACTGGTTAGACACTCTGTGCTCTGGGTCCATATGGAGAATCTCTGTTTTTCTAATTTAAAGCAAATATCACGAGACTAACCGTCAGCATCTACTTTGGTTTTTCCATCTTTGCTTGGTTTGTTCTGGTTCATTTGGTTCAGTTCTAAATCTAAATTTATTAGTTATTTATCCTTATATACAACATGGACTATGTAAATTTTGCTGTGGTTAAATAATTATTTTATAAAAAACTGAAATTGTTAGTTTAATGCAGCGTAATTGTAATGAAAGTGTAAACATTTTCTGTTCCAGAGCTGTGGTCAGTGATTCAGCAGCAGGCACAGCATTCAATCTACTTAGATCTGGCCAGTGGGGCTGAAGCGTGGACAGGACAGGACACAAGCGTGGGGGAAATATCACCTTGTGTGCAGCCATTAAGTCTGCAAGAGCTCCTCCATCACCATGCCACAGTGCGCTGGGTCGCCTACAATACTGCACACACAATCACATTCCTGGATACGCTGCATAATGCAGTTTGCACGGGGACACACACCGGGGGCTGATTTGCTGTCATACGGATGGGATCATGTTAGTTCCCACCAGGGTGCTGCTCTGGCACTGGTCTGGGTCGGATTCAGCAAACACAATATATTCACACGACGACTTGTTACTCGCCGTTTCTCTATCCGGTTACACCACAACACGTCACCTCATCTGGCCCTAATGTATACCTCTAATGGCTGAATTAAAGCTATACTAGTTAACTTTTTCGATTAAAACAAATCTTAAATTTGAAATCCAGCGAATGGCTTATATGTGAATAAAATTCCAGTAATATGTCAGTCTGCAAAGCCTGTTCTAAACATGTTTTCTATCGAAAAAAAGATAGCGGTACTGTTTCCCACAAAAATGACATCACAGGCCGACTCTGAACAGGGCAGATTACAAGGATCAATCAGAATGCAACTGAAACACGCAACGTTGGGAAATGTAGGACTAGATCTGACAACTACAGTACCGGTATTGATCACCGGTCAAGTTATCTAGTATAGCTTTAAATTAAGCTCATGCAGACTGACATACATGTTTGATATCTAAGTTTGATATAATAAACCATAAATAATAAAGATGCAGAATGAGGACACAAAATGTCCTCATAGTAGTGCCAAGGCAGGGCAGAGCAATCCTGTGTGAGTGTGAGTGTGAGTGTGAGTGTGTGTGTGTGTGTGTGTGTGTGTGTGTGTGTGTGTGTGTGTGTGTGTGTGTGTGTGTGTGTGTGTGTGTGTGTGTGTGCGTGCCTGCGTGCGTGCGCGCGTGCGTGCAGAGATACACACAACAATATACTGTATGTCTACTGATTGTCTACACTGATTGTTATAGATCAGCCATATGTATTTGTGAAGATTCAAGTATATAGGTATAGGGCGTAAATGGTTAAGAAAAACAGTTTTCTTTTTCACCTCTGTCTTCTTTTTTACAGGAACCTTGTGTTGTACAGTGTATGACTGCCAACCTCATGCCCCCCTGCCTGTTTTGCAAGCATGCAGGGCACACAGCGGTGCTGAGGCGGGGCCAGGCCACAGCTGGATACGCAGGGTGATGTTTTCCCTGCTGCCCAGCCAGGGATGACATTGCTGCTGATGTAGCTGAGGCACCGTGGCCACTGGCCAGGCCCCAAACGCAAGGTGAAATCCATGAACCACTCATGCCATACACTTACTTTTTTTACTTTTTTTTTTACACTTACAACAGCACTATAATTATTCCACTGTAATTATGGCCGTTTATTTTTTTATTTTTTTTCCTGTGAGTTTGCAGTAGGGCTGACCCTAAAAAATCGATTATTCGAAGTTCAATCGCTGGGCACGGCCGTCGATCTTGAAATTAAAGATCGAAGAATCGAAAAAAAAAAAAAAAACGGCCGCTTTTGGTCCGCGCGCCGGCCCATTTTGGGCCGCGGACCATAGGTTGCGCACCACGCATTGGAGCCATCAACGACTCACTGATATTGAGCGACCGACCGTCATGCGGCTGCTTCAACGAGCAGGCCTACTGTACTGTCCAGTAGAAGGAAGGAGGCGCGTGGATAACAGTAACCAGAGAGTTGATAGGCTAGATAGAGCCTTTCATTAGCCTTTCAGGGACAAACATTTAAGTGTTGATTTATTAAACGTAAAGTCGACGGCACGCCACGGTCCTCTACAAAACACAGCCCCGTTGCGTTCGATGAAATGTTGTTGAACTGTAGCTGTATTCAGTATTATTAGCAAAGATGAGGGAACGCAAAGAGGCAACACAGCACTGATAAACCTGACTAGCTCTGTAAAAGAAATGACACGATTACGACGGGACTTTATATTCCAGTCGTCCCAAACGTTTTCATGCCGAGGACCCCCACATTGACGAACACTAAACGCGGCGGTGGTCCAGTTCTCACTCCTAAACTTTTTCATGTCAAGGAATACAAGGACCACGTAATCAACTTTCCCAAATCTGGAAGATGTATGGACAACAGCCACAGCAACAACGTGAGAAGCATTTCATTTACACGGACGAGCAAAGAGTTTTAGAGGGGGGATGGGTGACCATGGCCATAGCCAGTCTTATAAACGGAGTAAATGGGCACTAGGCAGGGAGTAAATGGGCACTGGGCAGGGACTGAAGACTCCTTTATCTGTGTGTGTGCGCGCGTCTCTGCCTTTTGTGTCAGAGTTGCGACATTGAGGGTGTCACAAACTGAGCGCTCGAGCTGATCATGCAGCCTGAACAGAGACAAGCTGGAGTTGGAAATGCAGCACTTTCAACTAGGGAGACGCAAATAAGAGATATTTTAGGCATCAGTGCAACATGTTAAATGTTTTAAGTATTGTACAGTAAATAAACAATCTAAAATGAAGGGGTTTAAGATCATTCAAAACGGTTGTTGGCAACAACCCGTTTGAATGATCTTAAACCCCTTCTGCATTGGCAACAACTTCTAACCCCCGTTTTTTCATGATCGAAGGTCAGGCCTAGTTTGCAGTAACATGTTGATAAATTAGACTAATATACAATTTTCTTTTTTCTATGCAATCAACATTTTACCATGTCATCAACAGTGTTGGTCAATATTACTTAGGAAAGTAACTTCTTTACTTTACTCGTTACCCCTTAGACAAAGTAATATCATTACTTTACTTATTACTGGAATCGAAGAGTAATATATTACATATTACATTATTACTTTCCTGAAAACAAAGCCAACAAAATCTGACATTGTAAATGTCTTTCTTAGATGAAAAAATAAAAATAAAAGGAGCAGAGAGAAGCAATGAGAACATTTTAGCCTTGAATCACAAAACAGACCTGCAAATAACAATTGCACAATTCACAATTCTTTTCAAAGACAGTTGAGGTCTTGTATTTAAAAATAAAATACAAAATAAAGCAGCAAGCGATTTGTAGTGTACATAACTGTGCGCAGGATGCAGCGTGTGGACTGGATCTAGAATCTAGTGCACATCCCTGTTGTTACAGGGATGTGCAGCTTGTAAATCTGTTGATAGCTTGTAAATCTGTTCGATTTTTGCATGCAACAACAAGCTCATTTTAAAAAAGTAACTTGGCGTTACTTGCAAAGTAATGCGTTACTTATTACCCATTTTTGCAGAGTAATCTCGTTACTTTACTTTTTGGAGCAAAAGTAATAATATTACAGTAATATGTAATCTAAAATTAGTTACTGCCCAACACTGGTCATTAATATACCTTAGAGATGCTGTGTGGAAATAATAAACCCACCATTGTATGTTTCCTAGAAATGTAGATCTAAAAAAGTAGACCTCAAACCTCCAGTTATTTTTTATTATTTCCACACAATATCTCTAACGTATATTAATGAGACAGTAAAATGTTGAAAATGGGTGGAATTCCCCTTCTGTCTCCCATTCTCATGACAAGTAACTGCGGTGTTGTTCTACAAAGCTTATTAACATTTTAGGCTATAAACATGGCATTTCATGCCATTCTGAGCACACATAAGACTAATAACTGTTCATGTGTTGCGTGGATTATCAGATACAGTGTTTCTACAATGGTGCATTTTCGTGGGTGGCCCAGGTGGCCTTAATACTTTTTATTTCCCCACAAGATATCTCAAGGAAAGCACGGATTGTGTTTTTGGCACTAATTCCGCAATGTGTGAAACAACTGTTCAAAAGTCCCAGTCTCATTTGTGCACAGATTCTCCATCATAGTGCTCCATCACGTTTTTTCGAGAATGTGACTCCACCATCTTAAGAACTGGAGTATCATTGGAGAGAACTTAGCATGAAGTGCCATGCCTCTATCTGACAAGGTGTAACTGAGCGTTGCTGCTGCTGCTGCGCAACAAATATCAAGTCCTCCCCTAAAAAAGCGTCTTCCAGTGCTTTTTTGATGAAGTACTGCGTTTGTTTAAAAAAGAAAAAAGAAAAAGAGGAGTGACAGAAGACGACAGCAGCACCTTTTTTTGAAAAGTTCAGAGATTTTCAAGCAGAAGAAGAGTGTTGGGAGACGGAGTGGCTACAAAAGTGGAAGTGCTCCCAAAGAATATGCTGGCTGCAGCATATTTCCTCTGGCTGCACGCATGCACGCACGCACGCACACAGACACGTACATACTCCATATTGGGAACAAGTGGGGAAACAGCACACACACGACACACATGCACATACCGCACACACATACCTCCCCCCACATACAGACTCTTTGAACATCAAACAGCAATGTTCTAGATTAGGCTACACCAGTGGTTTTCAACCTTTTTCATACCAGGACCCACTATTTATTCAGCATTTATGCCACAGACCACCACTTGGACCAGAACTGTAGATTTCTTTTGTTTTTGTCCACAATTCTAGGCTGGATTTAGGAACAAAACAGGCAAACATACAGATCAAAATGACCATTAATCTTCAACATTCTCTAGCTGTGTAGACTTGGGCTGATTCACATGATGAATATTTTAACTCTTGAGAGCGTAAAGATCTTCTTTTATTCCATCCGATGTTATCATTTAGCCGTCAGCATCATCACATTATATTGTATCGTCGTTTGACTTGTTCAGATGCCACACAATGAAGCCCCCTATGACCCCTGGCACGGTCGGTCGGGACAAGTCAAGACATGACCCGTTTGATATTCTTCCCAGCTGACAGTCACTTAACGCCGTGGAATGCTAAAAGAACTTCAACGCGGCAGCCAACCTTTCACAGCCTATGTAAAGAAGAGGAGACAGACGTTTATTACAGCTGCCTCCCAGGAAGATCAATGCAGGTTACCACGCTCATCCTTAATCAATGAACCGTACGACTGGTCTTTAGCGTAAGAGAAAACCTTTCTGCGTGTCATCTCTGTTTTAAACAGAGAGTACAGAAGGGGAAGATTAGAGACAGTCTCTGTACGTGCGAGCTCGTGGAAGCAGTTCAAACAAAAAGGCATCTTTACATAAAAGTAGACGTTGTGTGTACAGCGGCGGATGCTAGACGTTTTAGCTCGAGAGCCAAAAGAAACACTTTACGTTTGCCTGCAGCACCAAAACTAGTGAAAACACACAACATGATGTTTGATGCCGCCATGTTGGAATTCACCTCAGCCTGCCACCTCCGGGCCTCGTCTGACACTTCTACAAACTGTACTACAAAGACAACAAAACACCTCTAAGATTGAGACCTATAGTGTAATCAAGACCACCTAAAACGAGACCCAGAGAAGACCAAGACCTAGGGGCGTCAAGACCAAAAGGACACCGAGACTTGGTCAAGACCAAATCAAGACGACACTAGAACCTAGAGGGGTGTTGGTGGCGAACGAGACCCGAGACATTTGCTCCGAGATCGTGACAAGACCAAGACAATTGAAGCGGAGACCAAGACTAGACCACGAGATAAATGAAGTGCAGAGCGGCAAGACCGAGACAAGACCAAGACAATTGAGGGTGATCAGAAACAAGACCGAGACGACGAAAATTTGCCTTGAGCCTGGTCTCGGGACAAGACAATCAAGACGAGACAATGTCCCGAGAAATACAACACTAGAGACCTACTGTATATTCAGTCTTTTGCCACCTGACCTTGAAATGTATCATGATGTTGATCCAACTTGAATTGACAGACCCTTTTCACCGTGAATAATGCAACCATTTAGGCCTGACCTAAGGTTTTTTAAAAACCTGAAATATTTATATTTCACCATCAAATAAAGTTAATTATGGAATACTGTACATACTGTACAGAATCCAAATATGGATTCCCGGCCCTTTTCACCGTGAATAATGCTTAACGTACAGTATATGACACAAACCATGGGAATGTGTTTCATTCAAGTGCCAGAATGGACAACTACATGTACAATTAACTTCATGTTGGCACACATAAACATTACGGTCAATGAAACACAATCACAATTAACGTTATCACTGTCAACGGAGTACAGGTGTTAAGACATCTGTTGTTAAAAGGGTCTATTGCTTGTTGGTTTAATACTGATACGTGAGTTTAAGTTACAGTAGTGTTATGACACAGGGGCGGATGTAACATTTCCCAATAGGGGGGGCAGGAGAAAATGGTATGGGGGCGACTTCATCGCCCGTGTCGCTTTGGGCGATGAAGTCGCACCCATAACATTTTCGGTTACAGGACTTTTAATAGTCAAGTATAAGAATCCATAACATCAGTTGTTGAAGTTGCAACAGACACACAGCATGCATAAAGCTAAAGGTCTGACTCAGAGAGAGTTTTCTGTTTTCAATGATGAAATGCTGTTGGTTTAGTGGTGCCACAGATGTAGTTAGTTAGTAGCAGTAGTAGTGTTTCAAATCATTTTAAGCATAGGCGTTTTAATTTGAAATATTGTTTTGCATGCCATCATGTATGGTGGGGCAGTCTGGGCATTTAGGGGGGCATTGCCCCCCCATGGCCATGCCTAGATCCGCCCCTGTTATGACAGTGTGTGCTGCTAAGCTGACTACACGGTTACAATGACCCTGGTTCTATTGTGAACTGCACTGCATGTCCTCAATTCAACCACGGCACGATCCCTGAAGAAATCCCTGAAGAAGACCTCTCAAGTCACTTAAGAAATGATCGTCCATAGCGCCTGTGAGTGTGATGTGCGGCCTTTCATTCACGTTTAAACTGTATTCACCAAGGTCAGTGCTGATCTCATCAATACAGCGGCGCATGCCCTTCTCCTGTTTGTTTGCCACAACGTGAAAAAGACTGAACAGACTGAGAGTTTGACATTGAACTTCGTTTTAAAAGTTTCCCCATGCCTCAACTAAGACAACCTAACTCCGTCACGTCAATATTATTTTATTAAATATGGTGGATCCTCATAAGCACGTTGGCATTTAAGCATTTAAGGTTGCCCGTTTAATCCCATTCGTTCGTTTTCATGAAATTAACCATAACGACAGATGAGCCTCATCGCGACGCTGGCCTTGTGCGCGGTGCTATAAAACATCGCTGTGTGCCGTGTTTCTCTTTTTCTTGAGCTCATTAATTTAAAAGGAATTGAGCAGCACCACATCAACTCTTTGGTCTTCGGGTCATTAGAGAGGTCATTAAAAGATAATGACGGTAACTAAACGATGCCATAAACCTTTCAATAACACTACTACTACTAAATCACCGGTGGCATTTGAAAATCTTAAAAATGTCCTTCGGTGAGGAAGACTGCTGAAGAGTAGGTGCACGACACACTGGTCCAACAGGTCAGACTTCGCTTCTAGTCCTGTCCTCCATCAAGTACTTTTTGCACCTTAAAGGTGGTATGGTATGATAGGCAACATTTTAGCACAAAATCTCAATTCCCCTCTATGTGGCTTCGACTTTGATGCTGCAGCTGTTTCCCTGCAGCCAGACACTTGCTTTGCCCTGCAGACGGTCCAGAACTTTGTTGTAAACAAATCCTTTTCGTCGTGCTCATGACAAGGCGGTGCTAGTGGGGTGTGGGAGGCGGTTGTGTGGGGGTGAGGTGGAGTTTTATAGCCAATCACGGCACAGCAGTCTCCAGCGGTTTCATAAGTGATGCGAGATGGAGTTCGGTTAAAATCTGTTTACAAACACAGAGTTTGTACACTCTAAAGTTGCCTATAATACGTTTAAAAAGTGCTCAGATCACGTTTTCAAGTCTATATACTCCCACTGATCCTAGAAGCACCATACATCTTCTAGACTTTTCTTTCTTTATCTCCTGTGAGCGCCTGGCTCTGTGTTTTTCTCTGCAAATTATGTATACTGTTTGTTTATACATTTGCGTATCCTGTTTTGTAATGTATGCATGTTTATACTTTGGAAAACAGAAATGCAAATGGACCACATGGAGGAAGCTTCTCGTGGTGTTATTTTATGCAATGTGAATTCAGTCAAAAACATCTCATCTAGAGCTCCGCTCCGTTAATATCAAAGTTATTGCTTGAAATAGCAAGGCCTCTTTTCTTTATTTCTGTCACAGTCGAATGAAGACGTCCAATTCCGTGTGATGAATTACTAGTACAGAAATGACGGGATGTCAGTCAATCATCAGTGAGTTTCACAAGTTGGAAATATGTAATGGTTCTGTGAGCAGAACTCCAAATTCCATTTCAACTTAAGTGCACAAATCTAAAAGTTATCAATAAAAAAAATCCTTGACTGGTGAGTTCATTCTTTACGGGTCAAATTTTACACTCAAACTAGAGAGATCTTTACTACACCATTTCTCGTGCAATGATTTCTGAACAAAGGACTCATCTTCTAGCAGAACCACTTTACAAACTCCATCACTGCCATGAACATGTCATACAACAGACAGCTTTAAGCCTCTTTCACACAGTACTTTGTCGCTTGTGTGCTTGTGGCCTAGCCAAGCTGAAAATAAGCTGTAAAAAAACACACTGGAGGATCTCCCCCCCCCCCCCCAAAAAAAAAAAAAAAATCCAAAATTACCCCTTCACTAAGCCCCTCCCCAATCCCTCCTTGTCCAATAGGTACATTGATAAAGGAAAGCTTGACCATGAAAGCTTGGCCTGCATAGCAAGTTGATAGAGTACTTGGATTCAGTGGCGGCTGGAGAGAGAGAGAAAATAAAGTAGCTATACTAGCACTCCTTTTTCTACTCAAGAATATTAATAAAATACTGTAGTCTTGATTATGATCATAAAATACTGTAGTTTTGATCATGACCATGATCCACTGCATTAGAAACGACAACAATAGGCCTAGTTGTTTTAATAAGTTAGCATTAGGCCTATCATTGAGTGACTAATGCCAGCTCTTTGAAAATTACCTTATAAGCCATGGATATATCCAGACCAGTAGTCCTACGTCCTCTTTAGATCTCGAGTCTGCTCTGTTCTTCTCTAATACATCTTTCTCTAGTTGTCTTTTTTCATCATGAAGTTACAATAGCCTATTAAGCTACTGTGTTTACACTCATTTTGTTCTAATCATTCATGATGCAGTTTGTTGTGACTGTCTATATTCTGTCTGTGTTGTGAGTGTAAACATGCAGAGTGCTGCCCCCGAATGGTCTGTTGTATTAAGTGCGGTTATGGGCGCTGCAAAACAGCGCACGCAGGCCGTCTAAATGCCTGTGTATTGAGAGGTAAAGCAGTGGACCAAGGCGCGGCAATCAACATGTATAACATGCGAGTGAATGGGCAGAAAGCGCCCCAACATGTGACATGCACTAACCAATCAGGAACGTTACGTCGTAGAACATTTTAATCAATATTTGACATTTCTTGGCTTTATATTAGCCTATTATAATTGTTACTCTGTAGTTAGTGGTACTATGTGTCATATTTACATTGGTGGCTTGCTCATTTTTGATAAATTATAGTCTGTGAGGACAGACTTCATTTATCATTTTTATTCAGCTTAGTGGATGGTGGTGCGGCGCACCTGCGCCCCCTATTGACGGGCCGCCACTGCTTGGATTGCCATTGGACAGTGACTAAACCCCACCCTAAAGGGTTGGCTTTTGAGAAGGGCTCATTGGTGGCAATGAATTGATGTAATGTAATGTAATGATGTAATGAATTTGGAAATTGTAAAAATCACTGGATATCCAGATACCCAGATAGAAAAACTGTAATGTTATAATACACCTTAAAGGTATACTAAGTAACTATTTCACTAAAACAAATCTTAAATTTGATTTCCATTATGACTGGCCAGATTTGGCCCTTCCCTGAATTTCACCCCTCAAAGTCTGTTCCAATTATGTTTTCTACCGAAAAGTGAAGGGCGTAATCTGATTGGTTCTTGATTACAAGGACCAATCAGAATGCACCTTAAACGCCCAAGGGATACTGGGAAATGTAGGACTTGATCTAAAAACTGCAGCAACAGCAGTGACCACCACCATGTTACCTAGTACACCTTTAAATGAGTGGAAAAGTTTATACCACTGTATAAGCCGTTTTGGTCTCAAAACTAAGCCTGGCCTATGAAGTAGCACACCGAGAAAGCAGGAACACAGTAGCACAATATCCAACTTCAGAGTATTTCCAAAGCATCGACACCACAGTTTATTCAGAAACTGCAATCAGCGTTTTCATCATCTCATCTCAGCTGTGGGTCCATATCGTCTGATAAATGACACGTTATTTTTTGCTGTTGCCAAGTAGCGTGTGAAAAATGCCTCACGTATGCAGGGGCGGATCTAGGCATGGGGGGGCAATGCCCCCTAAATGCCCTGACTGCCCCACCAAACCCGATGGAATGCAAAACCACCCAAGATATTTCAAATTAAAGTGCTTATATTTAAAATGATTTGAAACTCTACTACTGCTACTAACTAACTACAGCTGTAGCACGACTAAACCAAAAGCATTTCATCATTGAAAACAGAAAACTCTCCGAGTCAGACCTTTATCTTTATGCATGCACGTGTGTCTGTTGCAACATCAACAACAACTGATATTATTATTGATGTTTTACTTGCCTAATAAAAGTTCTGTGACTGAAAATGATATGGGGACGGCTTCATGATGGTGATGGCGATGAAGCTGCCCCCATACCATTTTCCCCTGTCCCCTCTATTGGGAAATGTTACATCCGCCCCTGCACTTATGCCTCATCCCAACATCGACTAGCTTCCACAGACACCTCACCACAGGCGGGCCAGCATTTCGCCTCCAGGTTGTTTTTGCTGTGCGTAGAGCTTGCAGTTATATACACTCTCCGCTACCATGCTGAGAAAGATTCCTCAATCACATTCAGAGATGGGGAATATGCTGGCGAAAAAAAGACAACATTGAACCCAGGGTGGCCGATGTATCCAGGCGTGAGCCAAGAGAAGGCTGATGGAAAGTCTGCTTATTTCAAATGACATGTTGGGCTCGCTGTCGTTGCTGTAGCCCTGAAGAATGCTATGGTGGAACTGATATAGAAATCGGTGTGCTGTGCTCGGACCCAATTTGACCTCTATTGTTCAAACACGACTGGTTCCAATGACGACACCAGGTGTCCACAACTTTGGTTTCGAGCTTAATTGTCACTCCCGCCATTCACTTCCTGATATTGTCTAGCCGAAAACATGCCCAAATCTCTGACAACAATCAGCCTTTTAACTATTTTGTGACCTTTGGCGGCCTTTTGTGGCTACTACACTACACTATACATTTCCACCCATTCACCACGATTATAGGAAGTGTCACGTTGACCTTCCAGGTTCATGACACAGGATGTTATTATGACAACAGTAGCAGTCCTAGAATTAGCTGCTACTCTTTAGCTGTTACTATAAATGGATGGATGTAAAGTATCTATGGTGGTCTGATTGGTCTGAATATAGACTGTGCGGCATCATGTAACGCTGCAGAATAGATGTAATGGACAAACGGATAACTGAAATTATTGTTTTTTTAACAGGAGCCAATTGAGAGGATTAATAACAAACAAACTGTCACAGGAGACCCATAGGCTGGTGGATGACAAAAGCAACGCTACAAAGTAAACAATGTGTCAGTGCAATGATTAATATAACAAATGTCTGCAAGTAAAATGTCTGCAAGTAAAAGACCCTAGTTCATTTTCGTTTGAACACCATCCAATCAGAATGTGGCTACGTAACAGGTGATGTCAGGGAAATGCAAGTCAGCAGGCTCTGGCCAGACTTATTTGCAAAGTGACATTTCAAATATGCGTGACGCAACAAATCAGGCTGGACCCCAGACTACTAAAGCTACGTTTACAATTGTACAAACATGAAAATTTAAGAACACAGGAACAGGTTTCAAGCACATACTTGTTGTATACAGAATGCACCAGCGTTAATAATGCGGCCCAAAGTAAATTTGGCCAGCAGCGAGTGTCAACATCTGAAACCTACCTCGGCTACACGTGACAAAGAAATACCTGTCCCCCTCTACAACAAAAGGGAGGAGGACTGGAGCTCAAAAGATATGCACCCACTTTTATACCCGCTGTAAACTTGTGATGAGACAATACGTTTGAAGCTTGCTACACAAAGCCTCCCCGAAAAACACTCAAGTTATATTTTTTTCCCAGCCCTTGCCAGCAGTCTCTGCCAGACAGCCAGATGTCTGTTCTGTAATTCAGTCCTCAGGCAATAGAATAAAGTGCCGGTTACCTGTCTGAGGCTCACAAAAAAATAATAATCGAGACTCTTTTCTTCCGAGATTGATAAGTTTACCCTGCCTTCTTCCCGCTTTCCCTGAGCCTTGCTCTTGAGATCTTAAAACCTCTGGGATATCATGCCTCCATTTAAACTATTTAGACTTTATTATGCTCCGAGACAGTTATCCTGATTTATGCTTAAGCTGACACGCCGTGCCAGCGGCGCCGCCCGCCAAAAAAATAAAATCATAAACAGCAAATCTACAAGCTCACAGCCTGACGCGCCCGAGACACCCCCGTGGGCTAGTAGATTGCCCCGTTTTTTTCAGCAGATGCACGACACTGGGCGAACGGCGAGAAATAAATCTGCTGAGGATTTTTTACGGCCATTTTACTGCTTTTTTTTCCCAACCCGTTCATTGCAGAGACTGGAATTTAAGTCATAGCTTTAAATAACAGTTGGGGGGCACATACGGCTTGGAACAAGATCTCGTTCTGCAGGAGGAAAACGTTGCAGGTGGTGAGACGCCATCCAGCATTTGATGTAATCATACTGCTACAGATCTGGCACATGGAGTTAAGACACAAACAGTTGTCTTGTAAATCATTTCGGGCTTTACTGTACATTTTTTCGCCAAGTATGATCATTCTTTGATCGATTACGACATCGTCTCGAGACGATCCATGCATATTGATGAAGAGCTACTAAAAAGATTGGTGGTTAAAAGCACTCGCTTGTTTCACCTTCTTTTTTTCCCCTTTGCGTTTGTTTTATCAGGATCGTGCACGAGTGCATAAACATGACTAAACAGCACCATCATAACAAGACAAGCGTAACACGAAGGAAGGAGAGGAAAAAACATAACATGGAAATCACTCATTCACTGCTTCGCTATAGGGAGTTCTATGTAGGGGACTATATAGTGAACTCATCTGTGAAATTAAAAAAGCATAATGTGCATGCCAGATAAACATCTCCATTTTTCTTCCGGTGCAATGCATGATGGCGTGTAGCAAGGGTTTGTGCTAGTGACCATCGGATGTACCCTGTTTTCAGGATGCCTTGTGGGATAAGAGTATTGCACTGTATTGGGTGTAATATAACAGTTGTCATTATACATTTGGGAACCACTATGAAAGGCAAACATCTAAATCACTACAGTGATCTTCACAGTGGCCTCTGAGTACTGTACTGTAAAGGCACGCTGGATTATAAGGCGCACCATCAATTATTGGCCTATTTTCGAACTGGTTTTATATACAGTATAAGGCGTACTGTATTATAAAGGCGCATAGAATAGATGCTACTGCAGTCAACATAGAATAGAAGCTACAGCGGTCACCATAGAATAGAAGCTACTGCAGTCAACATACAATAGAAGCTACTGAGGTCACCATACAATAGAAGCTACTGCAGTCAAACAACCCATACAGTATAAGGCACTCCTGGTTAGGTGCACTATCATTTTTTTTTATTTATTTTACTTTATTTATTTTAATTAATTTATTTATTTATTTTTAGAAAATGAAAGGCTTTTAGCTGTGCCTTATAGTCCAGAAAATATGGTATGTATAGCTCCTTACAACCAACATTACGCCTTGCATTATTTTACACCGTCAGAATGCTTCAGTGGCAGATATCTGAGGAGTTTTGAATGTGTACAGCACAAAGGGAAATCTTCTGTTGGACATGAACAAGGCTACAGTTTCCTTGGTAATCATAAGAAAGGGAAAGAAAGATGTTCATTACAGAAAGGTGTATACCAAAAATACAAATAAAGCATCAGAGTATCAGTTCCAGGGGCGAACTTGTGAAACAATTGATTGCAAGGCAATTTGTGGCATTTCAGGAAAAATAGAAAAAAAGCCAGACAGTTGGATTGAAACACAGGATCCTCACGACTCACATCAGGTGGTTACGGCGGTTTCATGTCATGCCAACGATGCCGCTGTGCCTTTGAATATTGGCTACCTTGCTGACAAAATCATAACATTTTCAAAACACCCTCATCCAGCCGCATGCGATCCTGGCACACGCCAGGTGCTCACGCTGCCACACTTAAGGGCTTCTTTTCGTTTACTGTACATGCAAGCCAATTTCTCTTCCACCCGGAGAGAAAATGGAGCCGGCAAGAACGCGCCGAAGGTCATGGCGGTATCAGCGAAAGAAAAAGGGCTAAATAATGATTGCATTAATATGCAGCTGGGGAGCTTTCTGTGTTCTTCCTAAGAGGTTCCAGGGAGGAATGGGACACAATGGTCTCTCATTGTGCATTCTGCCTTCACGCTCCTAGGGGACCCAACAAATATGGAAGTAATTTCATGCTCCCTAAGACACGCACACACGCTGATATGTACACTGGTGGACAATGCACGCGTGCATACATAGTGTTTTTTTTTTCTTTTACCTTAAAAAAATGAAAGCCATACGGCATGTGGATTATATATGGCTTTGTTTCATCATGAATTTCATTTGATTTAATCTTCAGAAGATCATTTTGTAGCAGCTAATACAGTAGTGTCAGGCTAGTATCAGGCTTTCCACTGTTCTATTTGCCTACTATGGCTGGGTGTTATGGTCAAATAGAGGGTATGCGAGACACATACCCGGACGTTATGCAGGAGGAACGCCTACCGAGGCAACACATCTTTGTACATTTGTCAGTTTGTATGGCTGTAATGCACGTAACTAGAGAAACATTCACCCCGCGGGCTTCAAATTCGACACGAAGTGAGCGCAGTGGCCGGTGTTGAGTCAGTCAGGCGAAAGGCCTCTGCCCAGACTTTGGGCAGGGATTTTTGCCCAAATGGACCCGCAAGGGTGCATTTGGTTTCATGTTTACACTCTCAAAGAGTTACATCTGACCACCTGGAATCCTCTCAGGGAGCACTGGTTAAAAACCCTGATATATAGGAATAAAGGATGTTATGTCTGACACGGAACTCCTTTACCACATATAGGAATGAAGGATGTCACCTGTGTTTTCTGGGAATGGCACACAACAGGAGGGAGGGGCTCAATTTGACAGGAACGGCCAAAAGTGTAGCAACACTTGTGCATACATCTGTATACTGACCTGACAAAAACTTTGACATTTTCAGTAAAGTAATCCACTTCCCTCTGCATTACATTGCATGTAGGCCATTTACACATGATTGTGTGCATGTGTTCGTTAACGAACAAGCACCGCAGCTGTGTTCGTTAAGTTATATTGTGCTGGGCTTTAATGAAACTGGTGGCACAACAGGCAATGCCAACACATTTGCTGTCAAAGTGGGAAAAAGTGAAAATGCTCTCTCCCGTTGCCATTCCAGCAGGTTATGCAAATTGTTTTGCAGGTAAAATACTGGCACTGGAGTGAAAACACAGCGATAATCTATTCTGAAATACAGTGGTTAAAATATACATTTATTTCATAACATAAAAGTTAAATGTTTACAGGCTTTATTTTGACTAAAGTATTTTGACCAAAACTCATAATCGAACTTAAACACAATAATAGTTACATTTATGTCAATTTAAATGAATAATCTGTCCTTGATACTGGACAGCTATGTGGGGGTCCACCCACGGTTCCGACGGGTCACGGGTCCGAGGGGGCACGGGTCCGAGGGGGCACGGGTCCGAGGGGGCACGGTTCCGACGGCCGGGTCAGTGACGCGCGGCCCGACGGGACAAGGTTTTCTGCGCGCATGTATCGCGCTTCATGCCCCCCCCCCCCCCACACACACACACACACACGCGCGCGCGCACACACACCGCCCCTCTGCGTAAGAACATATCTCTCACTCTGACTTGATTGCTATCATCATTTAAAATGACTGTGCTATAGGTCTATTCATATTTAAACAAGATGAAAAAAGACCGACCGACAGACAGTCAGAGGTCTCCTTTTTCTATAACTAACGGTCCTAACCCATAAAATATCCCTTCTCCAACTTTACTCCTTGCCACGGTTCTCCTTTATTTCCAGCTACACCAAATCAAAATTAAGCAAAGCCCTTTTGTTTTGTCTTTTTGCTTTGTTTTTAGGGAAGTAAAATGCGAGTCTTTGTTGCAATTTGGGATTCGAATGAGGCTTCACATAGGCCTACCTGACAAAATAAAGCGCACTGCCCGGCTCTATGTATCAACAGGAATACGCTGTCTATAGCAACATTTTCTTGCATGCTCGATTCTAGCAAAGTAAGCAAATAATGTGCCCGGTAATAAGGAAATATGCAATTGGAAATGGGTGGGCACATTTTACGCAGTGCAAGGATGTGTCGTTATAGGCCCTACCAGACATTTACAGTTGATAGACGTGGTCGAATCCTAATGAGGAGACTGCATGGTCCCTGCAGGCCTGAATGAGCAGTTTATCAGTTTCTTAAGGAAACAACATAATTACACTACGCTGTGCGTAAAATGGTTCCAAATGCCGAGAGAGAGATGTCTATACTGGTTGTGATCTGACATTGAGTGCTTAATATTTGTCAATTCTGCGAATTCTCTCTCTCTGCATGTGTGGGCACTGCCAAACAGACAATTGTATGTCGGTCCCAATTTAGCCATGAAGATTAGGAAAGATTCATATTAACAGAGTGTGTCTCTGATGCGCATCAGAGTGTCTCTGATGCGCGGTTTAGGCACATTACGCACAATGGGCAATATGTTTGTGACCTGTGACGTGTTGATATCGATTGATCTATTAAGTAATTGCATGGATGGTTCCCCTTTGTCTCGTTTTGTGAAGAAAATAGGGGGTAATCATATTTGTACACCTGTAATGCTAATGCTTTTACGGTTTCATCCACCGTTCACTCACGCAGTTAACAGTCTTTGTTCTGAGTTATGCTGGAATAAATTTCCAAACCTATACATTTTAAACAATCAATCCATCAAATCAATCAGCTCAGTCACGTTTATTCTTATATGCTAAAAAAAACATGGAAATTGACTAACACAAGTTAATTCAAGTTAATTGTGAGTGGTACAACACCATAAACTCTCTCTCTCCCTCTCTCTCTCTCCCCTCTCTCCCCCCCCCCCCCCCCCTCTCTCTCTCTCTCTCTCTCTCTCTCTCTCTGTAATGTCTGGTATAACGGCACATCCTTGCACTGCGTAATTTGGAACCATTTTACGCACGGCCAAAACAGAGAATATTCTGTACACTACAGTGTATTTATGTCTCCATAAGCAACGTCTATCAGCTGTAACTGCCAGCTGTAACGGCCCTAACAACACATCCTTGCACTGCGTAAAATGTGCCTCTCCATTTCCAATTGCATATTTCCTCATATGAAAATGTCGCTATCACAGCAGGAGGCCATAATCCTGTTGCTATAGACGCGGACAGTGCGCTTTATTTTGTCAGGTATGTGAAGCCTCATTCAAATCCCAAAATGCAACAAAGACTCGCATTTTAGGCTGCTCCCCTAAAAACCTTTTTTTTTTCTTCTTAATTTTGATATATGGTGCGGGTGGAAATGCATTCCACAGAGCAAATACAGGAGAACCGTGGCGAAGAGTGAAGTTGGAGAAGGGGTATTTTACGCAGCGGTAAGATGGTCCGTTATTAGGCTATAGAAAGGAGACCTCTGTCTGTCTGTCTGTCTGTCTGTCTGTCGGTCGGTCTTTCTTCATCTTGTTTAAATGCCAATAGACGTACTGCAAAGTTAACTGTGCAAGCCTGACCTAAAGGCATGACCTAACGGCATGAATTACAACCCCGTGTCCCCGTGCCATAGTGGCGATCAGGTACGCTATTACGCAATTAAATTGCATACATGCTGTGTAGGCCTATTTGTACTTTTTTGCGCTATTTAAATTTAATGTCCGTCCAAAGCAATTACCCGACTGCCTATAATGGGTTGCATATGCATAACATTGCATATGCATAGAACACTAGAACAGCATAGTAATTTTATAGGATGACGATAGCAATCGAGAGAGAGAGAGAGAGAGAGAGAGAGAGAGAGAGAGAGAGAGAGAGAGAGAGAGAGAGAGATCACAACGTGTTATTGTTACGCAGAGTGGTGGAGTGTGTGCGTGTGTGTGGGTGTGGGGGGGGGGCGTGTAGCGCGACAATTGCGCGCAGGAAACCTTGTCCTGCGCGCCATCACAGACCCGGCCGTCGGACCCGTGCCCCCTCGGACCCGTGCCCCCTCGGACCCGTGCCCCCTCGGAACCGTGACCCGTCGGAACCGTGACCCGTCGGAACCGTGACGCGGACCCAGCTATGTGTGGCTTTTACGTTTTTTTTTTCCATTTCCTCAAAAAAAAAAAAAAAAAAAAAAAGATCTGAAGAACCTCTAACCAAATCCTCTGGCGCTTCGCTGTGCTCGATCTTCTGAAGTTAACACTGATGACTAATTAAATCCTCGTTTGTAGAAGTTTGGCAGACTGGCCGCCGCTGCAGAGCCGTTACTGCAGCTTTCATGTGGTACATGAAATAAATGTGAATAATATGAAGTCCCCCTGTCCAGTGTCCATTGTTAAGGGAGCGCCCCGAACAATGGACAACTGATGATAAAACTGTCATCATCAATAGAGGCCGTTCCGTTGCTTTCTAGCTTTGAAAGAGTTGCTCGTGTTCACATGCCGCGAGAAGAAAGTACTCGTCGAAAACACACGCTTCGGGCTTTACTTCACTTTAACTAAAAATATTTTTTGACAGTTAGGCACCGGAATAAATTCATTCTGCCACCTTTGCATTTCAAATCGTTTCGGTTGCTCCAGTTGCAGAAGTAAAGTTGGTTATTCCGGAAAGTAAACATTCAGTTCAACTTGTCCAAATATTGCACAGACGACAACGGTGTTGAGGCTGTTAGCAATTGGGCTCATTTCAATAGGAGGGTCATCAATGCCACCACTGCAAGGACTGTCAGGGTGAGGGGGTTGATCTGGGAAGGAATTCAGCATTTTTCTTCTACTTCTACTTCTACATTTTCATCTCAACTTTGTAACCCATATTTCACCCTGCGCCAATTAAAGCTACTCTCCCTCTGGCAACCTGGGGAGAACCCCAATCAGAGCCCATATGCTTCCTCCAATGCAGGATGAGTAAAGCAGGTCGCTACTTAGCCCAGGTTAGCCTGGGCTAACCTGAAAGCATTTTGGCCTAGACAGAGAGGCATGAACAAACTCGGATAGGGGGTTGCTCTGATTGGTTCAGACAGATCTGTCAGTCAACCCCAGCCCCTCCTCTTATAGGCCACGATGGCCAATGATTTAGTCCAGGCTTTCACTTTTTTTTTTTTCGCAGTGCAGATGAAAGTGAAAGCCTGTGTATCGAAGATACCCATCACCTGCCAAGAGGGAGATTCACTGACGTAGGTTTGTAGATTGGCTATTTCCAAATAGCATAATGTAGGTTTAAATATTGTAAACCTGATGCTATTATACATGGCTCCCCCTGGAACCCCCCTAAGAATCACCTCACTTGAACGAAACATAAAGAGCTATGAATGTCATTCAGCAATATCTGTAACTATGACATCTACTGTCACTGTGTGAATCTACATAATGTACCACTGGAATAGGGCGATGACTGTAAACGTTGCTTTGTCTGGGAAGAATCTCAGCGAGAAAAGGCTGATCAGGCAAAGCAGAACTGACAAACAATGGATTGGCGGTGGGGGTGAATGGAAGGTGAGCGGAAATTATCTGATTTTTATTCCCCCGTCTGTCTTTACCCATGAAAAACTGAGGCTGTTTCTACAGATGCCTTGCAAATCAGTAGTTCTCCAACTCAGGGGTTTTCAATCAGTGGTCCGGGGAGTACCAATGGTCCTTGAGAGAGTTCCAGGTGGTCCCCAGGCTAAATGATGGAAAGTGGGTTAACCGGATGTAACTTTTGGAGAGGGTCCATTTAGTTTCATGTTTACCCTCAAGAGTTAAATTATTCATCATGTGAATTAGCCCAAGTCTACACTACTAGAAAATGTAGAAGAAATGGTCATTTTTGATGTTTGCCCGTTTTGTTTCCAAAACCCAGCCAGGATGGAATTGTGGACAAAAGCAAAATAAATCTTTAGTTTTGGGATCTGTGTGGCTAAAATATCCTCAAATGGTGGTCTGTGGCTCAAATTCTGAATAAATAGTGGGCCCTGGGATCAACTTTTACGTGCTAATGACAATAATACTGATATGTATTAGGCCACGGAGCTCCATCTGAAAATGTTTAGTGGCAGTGAAGTGACACAATGCAACTCGTATACAGTATATCTGCTCTTTCTGAGAACCACTGCTCTAAACACTGTTCTATAACCTAAAGGTTTTCTGGGGGAAAAAAACATATTCTGTTTGAATGGGTGAAAGAGGCATGCAGGCAACAAAATAATTCAAGGAAATAATATTCAAATATAAGCTGCTGTTGGCGAGGTTAACTTGCACAAAAGGAGGAGATGGATGACCCTCAGCTATAATGGTCTCTGGGCCACTGACTTTGCAATGGTATCACACTGCCAAATTATCCAATCATCACAGACTATATACCTTCCATATGTCTTCATAACCTCCAACTCCCAACTTTGGAAATTAAATCATGCTGTCATGCAGACACACAGTAATGCATCAAGTCAGCTTCCCATTAGGAAATGAAATGCACATCCACACTATTTTAAAGGGTATTATAGGCAACTTTTTTGTGCCAAAATCAAAATATATATCTATATATTGTTTTGCCTTTTCCCCCTTTGCGTCGCTTCTACTTTGATGCTGCAGCTGTTTCAGACACTTGCTTTGCCCTGCATTTGGTCCAGAACGTCTGTTCAACAACATTTTTGTCAGGCCACTGGCAAGGCGGTGTGTGTGTGGTGGGGAGGGGTGAGGCAGCGTTTTATCCAATCACAGCACAACAGTCTCCAGCAGTTTCATAATGAGCCAATACAGTGGAGGTGAGGTGGAGTTATTTTGTACACACTAACGTTGCCTATATATTACCTTCAACAAATAATGTTACATTTTGGTTTTGCGGCCTTTCCGGGAGTTTTGAAGGATTCGCGGCCGCGATACCATGTAAATGTAATCTCCGCTGGGAGCGTCTGAAACCAACCTCACTTGACATTTCAAGTATACTGTGAGCCCACATTGGCCACTTGCAACGCTCGCTACGCCTACAGTACACCATTAAAGCCGAGACTGAACGCACTGCAGACAGGCGGCGGAGCTTACACATTTAGTTATTTGTAACACGTCCATTGCGTAACTGACCACAGCCAAATGAGCGCCGAGGCTCTTATCAGCTGCACCACTCGCTGAGACCGCAATGAGTCCACTAGACTAAGAACTGTGACAGATATTACACAGCAGGCTAAGCACACAGTACCACTCCAATCCCAGCAACTGACCCTATTATGGCAACTCAAATGGATTAATGAGAAGAAGAAGAATTCAAAAAAATTATTGAATTCTAGTAAAAGTAGCTAGTAAAATTATAGTATTTTTTTTTACTATAATGAATACAGCCCTGTCCAAAGTGCAAAGTGCATAACAGAGAGGGTGACAAACATTATTGTCACAGCGGAATTGCAAACAGGG